>VZTA01002528.1:113659-286070 GCA_013398855.1 Mohoua ochrocephala
GAAATAGCCAGGTGGAATCTCACTCTGTTTCCATGGACAACCCGTCCATTATCACCCAGGTGACTAACCCCAAAGAGGAGGAGATCCTGTCCTGCACTCAGGATAAAGGTGAGCTGCTTTCTCTCTTTCTCTATGATTTTTTTTTTTTTCCCTATGCTTAAAAATGCACGTAGTGAAAACTCGCATTCTTCAGTGACCGTATAATCCTCTGTAGGCTGCTGGGCATAGAGCAGGGCTTGTTGGGTTTGGGCTGGTTTTTTGGGGTTATTTTCTTGTGGGATGAAGGTATTTGCATGAAAGTCTCTGAAACGGCTTGGTGGATACAGCTGAGAACTTGTTAAAAGTGTCTAAATGCCGAATTTCATCAGTCATTTAAATAAAATACTCTTGTTCCCCGAGGTGCGGGGAGGTAACTTTATAAGGTGGTCACTGTGCAGTTAGTGCCCTGCTCCAGGGAAGGGATACCTGCGCTGGGTGTGTTGGAAGGTTTTGAAATATCCGCTGTAAAGATTTTAAATTCTTTTCCTCTCTCCTTTTTTTCTTTTTCTTTTTTTTTTTTTAAAAAGAAAACAATTTCCAGATTTCTTTCCTATATTCCTCCCTGCCTCACATTTCAGAATCTGTGCAGCTTTCAGGTTTGTTGGAGGTTACTCGTGCTTCTCAGAAAGAGACACGGGCTACTTGTAAAAGCGGGCTCTATTTACTCCCTAGATAAATAGTTGTTGCTTGCGTAAGGCATCACACTTGGACTGGGTTTTGCTCCCAAATGAGATGAATCCAGCCTGGCCGAAGGAGCTGCTTCCCTCAAAAGTCTGGATGTTGATGAGTGCCCTTAGCCTTGTTTGCTTTCGGAAGCTTGGAGCAGTCTTGGGGCTGTAAGTGGTCGTGTCCTTGCGTCTGGTGGTGAGCGGGAGGGTTCAGGTTCTGGGGGCTTGTTCACAGGTTTGGGAAGTTTTTTGGATGTCAGTTTTATGCTTTGTTACAGGCAGTGCTGGTAAATAGGGGAGAACGGGCAGAAATTAGAAATAAAGAGTATGTCCATGTTCTCTGGTAGGTATGGTCAGACCTCTGGGTGATCTTCTAAAAATGGTAGATTGATATATTTCCCCCTGAAATGGATGGGTTTAGTGTCCAGAAAGCTTCCATTTTTTGTGTGGCTCATCTTGGAAAGAGTGAGGGGTCCTATATTGTTGGAAAAGTTGCTCCCAGTTACTTTTGACTGTAAGGCCATACGTGAAATCTCTGTCCTCTCGCTTCACCAGTGCTGACTGCAGAAGTATGGAGGTAGATTTAAAAAAAAAAAAAGCTATCAGGTTTGGGGGGTCTTTGAACAAAAAATTGCTTATTTTCAGCATAGGAGTGTTCGTGTAACCCTTTAATTCCTTTTGCTTGTGAGGTGGTACTTGCACCGTGAGGCCTGGTTTGGCTCAAGAGATTTCTGATGCTTTCTTCTGTTTTGGCAATGTGGAACGTGGGGTATCTGCAGTGAATAAGGTGCTGTGCTCTGCTTACCATGCCTCCTAAGACCTGGTTTGGGGTAGACATCCGTGTTACTGTGCTCAGTTGTTGTGCTTTTAATGGCCTACATTACTGTATGCAATGGAAGGGCTTCGTTAATATCCGTAGCAGCTGGTTGAAATTTTAGTGTAAAAAAAGCCAGTTGAGACAAGCAGAGGAAGATTTGACAGCTCGGAATAGGAGTAGGCATCCACATCAAACAAGTGGCTTCGGAGTCCTCGGCAGAGCGAGCGAAAATATGCATCTAACTTGCATAACTCTGCAGTAACTTGCATAATATGCATTGTGTTCTTGCTATTGGTTTGTCTTTGGCAGAAAATCGTGATGGTCTTGGTTGCAGAGAAGGAGCTTTTCAGGCTTCGTGTTGTGTTAGCAGGGCTGGGCCGGGGGAGAGGGGAAGGAGGGGAGAGCTGGAGTTGGGAGATGAGGAAACTCCAGCGTCATCTTCAAACGGGAGGTGAATTCTCTTTTTTTTTTCGGGTTTTTGTGTGGGTTTTTTTTTTAATGTGGTTACAGTGCATGCGTTGGATTGACGAGGAGCTCTGTGGTGAGACTTTCAAATCGCTCCCGAGCAACTTTTTGCAGCAGGAGAACTGCGGCTCTGTCCGTCCTGGGCTCTGGAAGGAGAGTTCTGCTCGCTCCAACCTCTTCCACTACAGGTTTTCCCAGTGCTCGAGGTAGGGAGCTTGTGGAAACCCGTTGCTCTCTACCTGCCTCCCTGGCATGGCTGCACATCGCGTCACCCAATTTTCTGTCAGATTTCTGAGCGGTTTTAGCAGAGCCTTTAGGTCCGGTGAGCTGAGAGAGACACAGAGAGAGAGAGCCCGGAGCAGAGACAGGGAATCCAGATAAGGCTCCTAGCAGGAGGCTGGTGCTAAGCGAGCCCTTGCTGCTAATTCAGGTTGAGCTGAGTGTATTGGTACAAAATGGCTCACAAATATGTTTAAGGCATAATGAATTAACTCTTTGTTTTCGTGAAATCCAGAATCAGCTGAGCCCGAATTCTGGAATTTTGTGCTAGGGTGAAATACAGCAGCGCTGTGCTGTGTGAGCCAAGGCTGTCCAGTTTAATGAAAAGCTGTTGTTTTTTTTTTTCCCCTCCGAGTTTAGCGTTTGGCTGCAGAAATAAATTCCAGGGTACTAAGTGGCATGTGGTGGCTTTGGGAATCAGGGTTTTCTTAGGGTTTTTGAGACCTCGTGTTGGTGTTTCTTGTGGCAAAAAATGAATTTATTTTCCTGTTGTTAAGCTGGAGAGAGGCAGTTCCACAGTAACTGAGCAGCTGCTAAATAATGCATATGTATACCTTCAAGGTTTTGATTTTTTCCCAGGATTTTTTTTAAAGCTTTTAATCAGATGTGAGACCAGCATTTAGCTTGATTTATTTTAAAGGTATTTCTGTTTTAAAAGGAATTCGATGTGCAGTACAGGCTTATGCCAAATTTCTCCTGTGCGAGGGAGCGAGGCTGGCAGGAAACGGAGCTGGTTCTCTGGTCCTGGGGCAGTTATGTTTTTAGGTAAATCCTGTGCTTTACAAATAAAAATTCTCAAGCATTTTCTTGCTAGTCCAGGTGTATTAAAAAATACCTTTTGAGATAAGTGAAGCCGTGGCAACTTGTTAAGGGGGAGCTTATAAACGCTAAGAGGGATTTGTTAATGTTTATTTTTTAACAAATAGCAAAAAATTTCAAAGGTGGAAAAAAACCAGCTCTTGGTATGTGAACCATTCCCTAATATGTTGCCACATGGTGGTGCACTGGATTTAGTTGTCTGTCAAAATGAAAGCTGAGCGTGGAAGGTTTGCTACAATCATATTTTATTATTATTATCATTATTGTAATGTTCTCCAATGCCTGTGGTGTTCATGCTGCTGGAGGATTTTGGTCCCTATCTATGTTGTTAAATTAGTTCTGGGAAATAGAAACTTAGCTTCTCCCAACTGGAAGTGATACGTAGGTGCCTGGAAATACTTTGAACACTAAATTCACAGAGAATTCAATTCCCTGTTAGTTTTTTAAGTAACAAAAATAGTAATTTTTCGCAGAAATATTTTCTGTTGCGGTCATCTGGCACTTCTGGAAATTGGGAACATTAACAAACTTGAAACTAAAGTGGAGACCTAAGTATGTGAAAAGAGGTTTGTTTTATCAGGGGTAAATGTGAGCAACTAAGAAAAAGTACGAATAAAAAGTACAAAGAAGACCTGGAAGTCTGGATCTCTGTAAATCAAAACAGATAAAACAGTTATTTTATGTTTTTATTGTTATTAATTCCTATTGCTCAGAGAGCCCTGATGTAAAATCTGTGTGGTTAAATGTCCAGAAAACTGAGCAGTGCTGACAGAGCTGCTCTGAGTGTCACGTTGGGAGCGTGGCCATGGATGGGCAACAGGCATTCAGCCCAAAGAAGTGAATTTCCCTCTTTTACCTGCCTGCATTAATTTGATCCTCATAAATGATGCAAATTCTTGGCTGTTTCCATGTGCCAAGTTAAATAGTAGTGAAAAATAGTCCAGTCCTTCAGGTACCTGCTTCAGGCTGCGGTGTTTTGTTTTCTCTCTCCAGATACATCTTTCCTGACTTCTATAAAATTTGCCTGTCAGCTGAGTGTCTATTTGCAGTTATTTAGAGTAACAGAATGTTTTAGTGTCCCTACAGATGTGAATTGTCTTCTGCAATAAATTATGTGAAAAAGGTTCACAGTGCAACCTGAACCATTAAAGTTTTTTTTTAAAATCACAGTGTGAGTCCCTGAGGATGTTTTCACAAACTTTTTTGCCTTCTTTTTCTTTCAAATAGAGTTGGAAAAAACAGCAATGAGACTGATACTCATTATAATTTTAAATAAGGAGTTCTGAAGATCTCAAGTTAAAAGCCAAAATAAGTGTCTTTAATTGTGTCTTCAATAAAAAAAACCGTTTTGAAAATAGCTGAAAATACTTTGAATGTACTTTTTTGCCATTACATCACCAGGATTCAGAGTACTCAAACACTTGAACATATGTTAATGATCCTGAGACATTGTCTCGACAGATTTTTATAATATTGACTTCAGAATTTTAACGCTAAAGTAGCTTTTAAAGGGGGGAAAAAAAAAAAAAGTGGAAACCACTCCAGCAGTCCAGTGGAATGTGAATTGCTCACAGAGGGTAAAATTTTAAATCATTAACTAATGACATAGTTGTTATATGAAACCAGAGTAGCCATACAGTAGGTTTTGTGTTCCAGGGAGGCTGTAGTAACCTGTAGTAACCCGGGATTTGATTTAGGGTCGCAGTTAACAGGCTGAAGTGCAGTAATGGGACTGATAATTTGCCTGAACATCAAATATTCAGTCAGTGTCTGTAACCTGCAGCGTGATCGTTTCTTCCTAATGCTTGTTGTCACCTCAAACTCGTACTGGTTTCAATGCAGCGATTTAACTAAAGTGTTCAGAAGTTTAACATGCCTTTTAGAAAAAAAAAAAAAAAAAGGAAAGTTGACCTACATTTTGTTAATTCAGTATTCAGAAATGCAAATAGCATTTTCTGACATAATCAGTAAAATGCGGCGTGATCGATGCCACGCTTCAGCTTTCAGAGTTTAAGCTGAGCGTTCCAAATAAGCCTCCGGATAACGGGTCCATTTTTGTTTCTTTAAAGGGATAAAAACTGAAATGCTGAGAAGGCAAAAGGCCAAGAGAAGTGAAACTCCCTGACTTGGTCGTTGTTGTGAAGGACGTTCCCGTTGCCCTCATAGATGGGTTTGACTGTGGGAGGCTCATTTTCCCATCGTGGAACACTTAATTTATGAGCTTGACTGTCATGTAAAAGTTACCATTCCGACATGAAAATGGTTGCAAGTTAGATCTATCCCACAATTTTTATATATGTGTCAATTCCTAGATATTCTTTCTATAAGCACGTGCACTTCTGTTTTCTGCTGAATTTTGAGTTGTTGGCAATGAGCACCATGGTTGGGACTCAGTATTACGTTTTCAATTAAAAATCCAGTTTCAGGCAATCCTGGATATGAAAATGATAACTCGGGGGGTGGATTTGTCCATTACTCAAGCCCAGCCAAGAGATAATTTCGGATGGATTACTTTGAATTGTATTTGAAGGCTTTCTGTCCACAAGGGTTAACATTTTCTTTAAAATAAAAAAAAAAATATTAGGAAAAGCAAAGACAGGTCTAATTATCTACATTCTTCCTCAGGTTTTGCCCACTGTGTGAATCAGAAGGGGAAAATGTGGCTCATCCCTCTTTCCCCTCCCTGCCTGGGGGATATATCTTGCTGCGAGAGCAGCGAGGAATGTGGGTATGTGTAGGACCAGGAAGGAACAGAGCAGCCAGGGTGCTCCAGCCTGTTTGGGGGACGGAGCAGGGTGTGAAATCCTGGCTCATGAGGGCTGTGGAGCCCAGGCAGAGGCGGGTGGTGGGACAGGGAATAGTTTGNGCAGAGGCGGGTGGTGGGACTGGGGAGGGTTTGGGGGACGGAGCAGGGTGTGAAATCCTGGCTCATGAGGGCTGTGGAGCCCAGGCAGAGGCAGGTGGTGGGACAGGGAATAGTTTGGGGGACGGAGCAGGGTGTGAAATCCTGGCTCATGAGGGCTGTGGAGCCCAGGCAGAGGCGGGTGGTGGGACAGGGAATAGTTTTGGTGTCTGTGATGGGCTCCCAACCTGCCCTGACCACTCCTGGGCAGTGGGTGCTCCCCTGATGAAGTCAGAGGGTCTCTGCCCACCCGTTTGGGTGGTTTTGTGTGTTCCCTTATCCCGGCTCAGAATTATTTCCGGGAAGGGCTGGAATCTTCCAAGATGAAACAAGAGAAGGGCTGATAGAGCTACAAGGGGCCAAGCGTGTTTAGATATTTACAGATCACATCTGGATTGCTGGTAAGGATTGTAAACCATCCCGTGCCTCTCAGCAGTGGAAACCTGCCTGGAAACCCTCCCAGAAACATTCAGCAACATCTCCTGAGTCTCCATGAGATGGTTCTAGTGGATGTTCCTGATCCAAGCTGTGTTTCCAGTGCTCGTCTCAACAGGGTGACAGACATCTCACTGGGTTTAAATTCTCTGCTGAACTCCCAGAGCTGCAGGCAGGCACAGAGGGAAGAAAAAGAACCCTTTCGTGCTTTAATGTCATCACAGACACTTTCAAGAGTTTCATGTTGGAAATGTTCATCTTCTATAAATTCTGCCTTTGCTGGAGTTTGAGGGGAGCTTGCTTTATTTTTACTTGGAGAGGTTGAGGCGTAAAACGGACATGGATGGGATGAATATGGAAAGCATAAGGAGCAGCTAAATAGATCTGAGTAAAAATATGTTCCACGTGATCTGCTGTGGTATAATTTTGGCCCTTTTTTGTACTTCTGGAATGTTTGCTGTAAGACAAGAAAACAAAAAAAACCCAAGAGTCTTATACAGTCCAGTCCTTTCAGTGCCAGCTGCTGCTGTGCAACACGGATATTAGCAGTAAAAATATCAACTTTAACCAAATGAGCAGAGAAAAAGTCCTGTTCTAAAGCTTGTAGGCTTTATTCAGCCTGTTATCAAAATGATCACTTGCAAAGTGCCACTTCTTGTTTTCTTTGTACAAGATAATAAAGTGTGATTTGTAAAAAGAAGAACCCAATTATTAGAAGTGATTGGCTGCACTAGAAACGAGAATTCTATTATCTAGAAAATTTATTGCGAGTTAAAGCTGAATAAATACATGGTAGACTTGGATTCTAAGGGTGTCAGGGGGTTTGAAATGAGATTTTTTTCCCTTTATTTATTTTTTCAATAAACTATTACTCTATTCTGAATGTTTGTTAATATATTTAAAGCCTGACAGATGGGAAAATAAGACACTGCAGGGCCTGTTTTGTACAGAGGAGCAGCCCCAAGTAACGGATGCCTGATCTGTCAAAGTCTAATGTGTATGCAACTTTTAAAATGTTTCTAAAATTTCAGGACAGGTTTGCAGGAAGCAAATATTTCATGAACCTCAGCCTGCAGTTACAGTTTGCATATTGATGATATTGTTTAAAGTCGAGTCCCCTCTGCTGGGTGAGTGGCCAGTTGTTTGCTGCCACTGTTGCAAACCTTATTTTCCTGGTAGCAAGTCAAGTATTGATTTTTATTCACTGCCACGCTCTCCCCCACCCCCGCAGCTCTCTGCTTCCTGACTTGTCCTCCAGGATTCCCAGTGGAATTGGCAGTAAAACTAATCTTGCTGTTTCCTGGCCTGCTGTAATCAGCAGTAAAATTTGAAACTTTCTTGTTTATTTGATGATTTGCAAAGCTTGGCCGTCCCCTTGGAGTGTGGAACTCCTCCCCTGGCCTCCGGGAGCCAGAGTATGGGATGTGCTTCCAGCTCCTGAGGATGAGCTCCTGCCTTTGGGAACACTTTGGGGTAGATAAATCAGTTTCAATCCTCATAATCATCATAAAGAAATTCTGCCACAAAGGTGCTGTTACAGTGGGCACGCGTGGAAGAATCCAGGTGTGGTTTTTTTGGAGGCAGTGTTAGCAAAGAAATTTTTTTTTTTAAAGATACGAATTTTGTACAAAGTCATCCTGAGCGTGCATGTAGCAATTGGCAGACAGTGCTGCTTTATTTCTGTCCACAAAAGCTGTCTTGTATTTTCATGCCTGAATATTTACATACTTGCATTTGTTACCCACGAGTGCACGTACGTGTGGTTACCAGGGATCTAATTACAGGAGAGCTTTCATAGGATCACAGAACAGTTTGGGTTGGAAGGGACCTTAAAGATCATCTTGTTCCAACACTTTCCACTAGACCAGGCTGCCCCAAACCCTCTCCAGCCTGGCCTTGGACACTTCCAGGGATCCAGGGGCAGCCACAGCTTCTCTGGGCACCCTGTGCCAGGGCCTCCCCACCCTCACAGAGAAGAATTTCTTCCTAATACCCCATCTAACCTTGCCCTCTGTGAGTTTGAAGCCATTCCCCTTATCCTGTCATTCCAAGCCCTTGTCCCAAGTCCCTCTCCAGCTCTCTTGGAGCCCCTTCAGGCACTGGAAGGGTCTCTAAGGTCTCTCCAGAGCCTTCTCTTCTCCAGGTGAACACCCCCAGCCCTTTGTCTGTCTCCATACCAGAGGCTGTCCAGCTCTCAGAGCGTTTTTGTGGCCTCCTGGTACTGCTGCAGCAGGTCCCCCTTGGTAAAGCCCAAAATGGTGGGTGTAGATTTTGAAGCTGGTTTGCAGTGTGAGGTTTACTTGAGCTGTGAAGTTGGCAGTTTTTCCTAGTGAGAGTCAGGTAGAGGCATTCTGCAGAGGAGAGGTCAATAGTGCCACATTCCGAGAAAATATTTAATCATTTATATACTTGCTTCAGCCAAGCACAAAGAAAGGTCTAACATCTACCACCTGGAGAGAAAGGTACAGTTATAAAGTATCTCATTAAACCTTCACAAAACCCTTAAAATTTTTTAAAAATGGGCTTATGGGACTTCTTTCAACTAAGATTGGTTCAAGATACACATGAACAATTTGATGAATGCAGTGTAAAGTGAAGCATTTCGGGGAAAACACTTCAAGTACGTATTTCACAGGGATTTTTGGAATTAATCTTTGACCTTTTGGGGTTTTTTTTAGTTCTCTCCCTTGCCTTGTTTTGCTTTCTTGCTTTTTTATCTTCTCATCAGAAGTTCTGGACTGCAACAGCTGCCTCTCTGTTCTGATGCTGTTGAAGCTCAAGGGGCCGAGGTGTTTGGTGGCTGTGTCCAGGGGTAATTCTGTTGAAGCTCAAGGGGCCGAGGTGTTTGGTGGCTGTGTCCAGGGATAATTCTGGTGTGTCAGTGCTGGGTTAATGGTTGGGCTCCATCTCAGAGATCTTTTCCAAGCTTTATGATTCTATGAGAGGCTGTAGTGGATGTTTGGGGCTGAGGTGGTGCAGTGAGGAGGAACCCTGGACGATACTGTATGGACAGATTGTCTCCTGGCAAGTTGGCCAGGCTGGTGTAGGAGCTGTCTTATAAGGCGAGATGTTCTTTGTGTTGAAATTTGGGAAGATAAAGGTCTTTTATCACCTCCAGTGAATGTTGTGCTGTATTTAAAGGGAGGAGATGCATGAAAAATAACCGGAATAATGGAGTAAGTACCTCAGGGCTCTTCCCAGGGTACAGCGTGGCTTCAGAGTGAAAGGCAGAATATGCCATTTGAGTTAAAGGAAATGTATGCAGGTGACCTGCATAACCCATGAAGAAATGGTTTCCAAAATTGTTTATCTGGGAATTCCGAAACAGGATGAACTGGCAGCAATTTGCATTTGTTGTTACTGATGCAATCTTGTGAAGGTACTGAAAACCAGTATTGTAAAGGTACTGATTGTGTTTCAGCAAGTGAATTGTGTGTCATCAGTCACAGAATGGTTTGGATTGGAAGGGACCTTAAAGATCATCCAGTTCCACCCCCCTGCCATGGGCAGGGACACCTTCCACTATCCCAGGTTGCTCCAAGCCCCGTCCAGCCTGGCCTTGGACACTTCCAGGGATGGGGCAGTAGAGGAAGGAAGGGTAAAATTCCATTACACAGTGACCAGCTGAACGTGTCAAGTGTTCGTGCTCCTATTTGTCCTGAACTCACCAACAGTTTTCCTGTGCTGGGTTATGGGTGCTGGAAGATGATTACCTTTGCCAAGTCATTTGTTGGCCAGCTGCCAGTTCTCATTACTTTTTATGATGTGAAGCTGATTTTGTCGAGAATCCGCAAGTTGAAAGTGATTTTGAGAGGTTTGGAAGTGGAGCGGGGGGAAGGTTATGTTAGTTGGGGAATTAAGAAAAGAAAAGGAAAAGAATACTGAATGCAATCGGCAGAGCAATTCATTTGCTAATTACACATTGACATAAATTGGAAAGTCCCAGAAGGAGGGGGTTTACAGCATAACTGGAAAACAATTTGCATCTGTGTAGAGGTCTGTGCTTATCCACAAAGGAATGAGATTTTAACTGGATTTGTTTAATCGGGTTTATCGTGAGTGCATAGTTGTGGGCTTCCTTTTTCCTCACATTGCAAAATCTCCTGTCTTTCTGGAAGATTCCCTCTTGTGTTGAGATTAAATATGTCAGAGAAGGATGTATGGAGAAGTTTAATGGAGACTGAAAGTGAAACCTAAGAAAAACCAGGAAATGTCCTTCTGAATTTTAGAGTGGATTGAATACATGAATGTTTCTGGCTCCAGATTACCATGATAAAACTGACAGCTTAATGCAAACTCTGCCCTGAAATTCAAATGCCTTTTTTTTTATTCCTGCCCTATAAGAACTCTGAAACTCCAGCAAATTCTTGCTGTCTCTACTGGGAAGGTCGCTAACAACTAATTGTACACACTAATGACATGCTAACTAGTATTGCTACAAAGGGCCTTCAGTGTTAGTATTATGATAGTTTGGGGTTTTTTTCCTGTAAATCTTTGAGACTTGTTGGTGCCCAACATGTTACCCTGCAGTTGCCTCCACTTTCCCTTTGGTAAACATGTCATGATGGGGAAAAGACAAAAATTCGAACAAAACTAGAACTCAGACCTTGACAGTTTTGAAATGGGAATCTGTTCAGGTCTCATGCCTGTATTTACTTGTGCTGTTGCTGCTGCACATCATTATAAATTACCTGTTTAGCATCGTTCTGGCAGGCAAGGGAGCTCTGAGAGCAGCATGTTTTTTAAAATGTCACTTGTGGCAGTGATGGATTCTTTTCAGTACCTTTAAATCAATCAGTTGTTTATCTGAAACCTAAGAGCTAAATACTGTTACTACCTCATGATACAAAACTGCGATAATATTAAGTGGAGAAAAATGAGCTTGCAGACCAAACCTGCCCCAGGTGCAGGAAACAACCTCAGTAGATTCCTAAGGACCAGGTGTCCCTGGATCCCTCAGTCAGGTGCCATTTCCACGGGATGCAGAGTAGCATTTGGTAACTAAAAAGAAGAGCTCAGGAGGAGGTTTTGCTTTATAATTTTTCAAAGTGTCCTTTCAGGAAAAGTCCTAAATAGAATGAAACTCTGCCATTTCATTTTGTCTAATATGCTGGACTAAGCCCTGAAGTACAGAAGTTGATGTTGACCTTGTGCTGTTGTGGTTCTGTTCAAATACAGTTTCCAAAGTGGTGAATTCCTGATGCCCCAGACGTTTCTGGTTCTTCCCCTTGTCACCCAAAAATATTTGTTTCGCCAAACCAAATTATATTTGGTTATACTTCCTCAAATAACATTTTTGCAATCTTCTTAAATTGTAAATCTAAAAATATTGATTGGAGCTTTGCGACGTAAAACAAATAATTGCCTGAGTAATTGCTCCTAAATCCAAGAAAACAAAAAAAACCCCAACACACGCACTCCCCAAGAATAAAATCAAGCAAACCAAAATGAAGCAAACAAAAAACTCCCAGTAATATTAGCAGGGATATAAGCTGTGAGTGTGAAAGTACCCCTGGAAATCTCGAAGGTGACCTTGTGGCGGTGACCAGGAGGACACAGCAGTACAATTTTTAGCAAGGTGCCCTGGCACTCGGCCCGTGCAAACCACTCTGCAGCCCCTTGACAAAGGGGGATGCTGGTGTACAAGGGCGTGTTGAGTAATGTTTGTACTAAAATACAGAAGTAACCCTGGTTTTGTTTTGGAAATGCCTTCGATGGGCACTAAAAGGCAGATAAGAGTAAAATCAGTCTGGGCTGACTCATTGCAGAATGTGCTGAGATAATCCTGAATTCCTGTTAAGGTTAATATCTGTTTAGTTTAGGCTTTGTTTATCCTTGTCCTGTGGATAGGGGGTGTTGGAATTCACTTGAAATAATTTTAGAAATTCCTAGGTAAAAATTCATTATTTTTCCAGCAAACAGAAATGCACATAGTAATTAACAAAAAAAAGCCTTGATTTTTTTCCTGTTGCTGCTGGTGAAAGGTTGAAGTAAAATGTTTCTACTGCTTACTCTAAATAGCAGTTGGAGTCAGGTGGGAAAACAAAACTTCATGGTGCTGTTTTTAAATTGTTTTCCAGTAATTGTCAGCCCAATACATGCTGCTCTTTTAAAAAAAAACAAAACCAAAAACATACTCTGCAATTTTTATTGTGAAGATGATTTCTTAAGTCCCACTGTAGGTGGTCTTTGTGTGAAAGCCTTCGAGTAACAAATGGCTTTATCTTCTCTTCTGCTAATAAGGTCAGTAAAGGTTTTTGTTTTGGATAATAATAACGACGGTTTCAAAGGCATAAGAATCCCGAGTGGAAAACAGGTTCACAGTTATCACCTTTTTAATAGCTGCTCAGGTGATTGGCAGCTGCTGCTAGCAAGTGTTTTACAGGAGTAAACTGGTTTTCTTGCTTTAATTGGGACCGTGTGTGTACAGCCCCTGTGATTGTCTGGGAAGCTGCATCCTGCATTTCCAGTTAAATAGCTGATAAAATGATGCAATTGTGGAAATGACTACCAAGTCCAGTGGGCAGGTGTCTTTGAAAACTGTTTAGGTTTTGCTTTCTATTTAGTCATTCAAAGCAATCAAGCATTGATTGAGGTTTGATGGTCTTGTGCTGCAATAAAACGAACTCTGAATGTTTTCCTAAGGTGATAAAATAACTGTTTGGACCCAGTATCCAAAAACACAGTTAAAAAAATCCACCAAATTTCCAGTTTTCTGAGCAACAAAACACCTGTAAATTGTTTTCTTTGCGAAGTCTGCATGGATTAACTTCTCTGTAATCAGCTGTGTTGCATGGTAAATAATAGAAAAAAATATACTGAACAAGAGAATTGAATATGAACGTGTTAAATTCTTGATTTGCGTTCTGGTGAGAGGGAGCATCAAGTATTTGCTAGAGAAGTCAGTTTTTAATTCTTCTAGAAACAATTAAAACCTGTCAGCTGAAGGGAGGACTTGGATGCCGGACCTAAAGATATTTCTTTGGCAGTGTTTGGGTGAAACTGACCACTAACACCCTTCCCTCTGGAAAACATCCCATCTATTTATATCGCTTCCCAGAGGTTAAATGCAGCCCTTGGAACGGTCACAGGAAATAATACCCGTGTGCCTCTAGACCATGATCTGCCTTTTGGTCCAAGTGGCCAAATATGCCACTTTTCGTGATTACTGGGGTGACCACATATCATTATTCCTGCCCTGTGTGGAGCCAGGAGGTGCCAGGAGATGTCCCAGGGCACTCCCTGCCCGTCGCTAACTCCCCTCTCTGCTGGCTGGGTTGGTTTTTTTTTTTGTTGGTTTGTTTTGGGTTTTTTCTCTGTTTATTCACAAACACCACTGTGTATCCATTTCAGCCTTTTTGAGGGGAAGCTGAGCCAGATGTTCTGTTGGCCCTCAGCTGTGGATGTGTGACTGAAAGAGGCAGTGTCCTGCTCATCTCTTGATCCTCTTAATTTGGCAAAAATCATCTTCCAAACAAGGCTTTCTGCCACCGTTGGTATTTTCAGTTCGGTCATTTGCCTTGCTTAGAGGGGCCTAAATAAAACATACCTAGTAGGACTTTTTAGTCAAGTGCTTGAGGTGTTGCTGGAACTTGTTTCCCTGTCTGAAAAAAATGAAATATTGCTGTGCCTGTTCCTTACCAGGTGCTCAGGAACAGGAGAATTTCCCTTCGTTTGGTTGACAGAGTTTGAGGTGAGGGCATCTTCCATTTTGCTCCATGTGTTTGAATAGTTTTCAGTTTTGGGTTTGGTGGGGGTTTTTTGATAAAATAATACTTGATAATAAAAACTGAAGTGTGGCTTTGTCCTGTGTGCATGTAAATAAAGTGGATTTGTCCTAAAAGTTGGTGGGGGAGACACAGGTGCTGTAGGATGCAGTCGATCCCACCGTTGCAGCTGTCTGCTTTAGGATGACATGAATCTTGGAGACTCCATTAACAGTGAAGAAGCCTGTACAGATTTTTTCACTGACTTCTGTGCAAAGATAAGTTAAATGGAGTTCAAAATCCTAATTTGACAGCTTTGTCACCAGCTTTGTCACACTGTGTGTCAGCACTGGGGTTTGGCTCCGTCGCAGTGTAACCAGGGATACGGACTTGCAGAGTGCCACCATTTAGCTCCTCTTCGCAGGAGAAGGAGAAGAAGAGGGGAAAACTTGGCAGAAGAAATTCGGTGGTTGGTGGTGGTGTTCTGCTTCTCTAAGTTTAGCAGCCTTGGGGGTGGTTGTTAAAATGGGCTTTTCAGATTTTGAAACCCAACGTTGGGAGCAGCGTTAGGTAACGTGGCGCTTCGGCGTGCTGGAGGGTCCATCAGTGCTGCCAAAGCCCCAACACCTGGGTGAGTTTAATCAGTAATTCAGTCAAAATGGAAGAGATTTAAAAGCTCTCCCCGTTGCAGGCAAGAGTCGTGTCGTTTGCTCACGGATGAGCTCGAGGCAGAGCGCTTAAATTGCGGTTTGTGGAAGTTTCATGTCACACCGAAGTCCCGTCGCTCTACTCCATAGAAGCGAACCTGATCTCAGCATCAGCAGGGGCTCGTTGTTTTGCCACTGTAGAGAAACTTCTTGTGTCTGTTACGCAGCCAGGAGAACAATATAGAGGGTTATGGAAAGGCTGCATTATTCCAGGGGCCTTTCGGATGCTTGTCACGGTTTCTATAGGATGTTAGCAAATCGCCCATTGCAGAAAGCTGTAAGTGAATTCCATAAAATATCACCTCTCCTAATTCTTTCTCTGATGGATTTTGTCAGCTGCCTTCCTGAGTGAGTACCACCAACATTTTTTTTTTATGTTTCTCCTTCAGCATCGCCATGAAATCTGTCTTAATTGCCTGTTTCTGAATGAAATTTTCTTTGGTTTTTTGGCAAGATCAGGATCCTTTGCACAATTATTCAGGAGAAGTCTTTGTAAGAAATTTTTCATTTCCTGCTTTTTTGAAGGAGGAGCATTTCCTGCTCTTTCTCCCGTGCATCGAAGGGAAATCAATGCTCAGTTCTGGAAAGGGAGGGGGATTCATCTGGGATAATGACTTAACGCTGGGTGTAGAGGGAAATGGGGTGATGTTGTGAAGTGGGGGAAGAGATCACATGAACACTGAATGGTTTTAGTGGATTCTGACTGGATTTATCTCCTATACATTTTGATAGTCCAGGGAGCTGCTAAGGAAAAAAAAGAAGTCCAAAGTCTGCATCCTGCTAGAATAACTCTGTACTTCTCTTTTAACATATTCAGGAAGCATAAATTTGCGGCACTCGCAGTGAAATGAAATTCTCATGGCTGTTTAGAACTAAGACTTTATATTGTATTTAATGAATTTCGTTGGACTTACGCTTTCAGTGATTTGGGTCTTGACTTCCAAGTGCTCCTGTCAGTGAAGGGGAAGGAATGGAGAAGCCTTGGCAGAGCTGTTCCCATGGCTTCTGTCTCCCTCGTACCCATCCCTCTCCTCTCGTGAACTTAGGGCTGTGGTATTTTGGAATCTTGTCTCATCCTGCAGGTATTTGTGCCTTGGCCCCTGTACAGGACTTTGTGCGAGCTTAGCTCTGCTTCAAGGGGGGGCATTGACACAGGTATTTGTGTTTTGGGTTGGGAGAGGGTTGAATTTACAGCCAATTTTAAACTCCTGCCCTGAAATTCTCCCTTAGGAGCAGATTAAATCATTCTGCAGACTCAGCTGTGAGCTCAGTGGTGTGATTTTTTTTAGTGGGGCTGGTCTGTGGCACTGAGGATAAAATTTAGCTCGCTGCTGGAGCTTGGCAGGGTAAGATTCATGATCAAAGTTTGCAATTTAGGAAATATTTATGGGGCATTTAGCAGTTAGTGAAACTCTTAACACTGTTCACCCTTTTTCTGTGATCAGTGATTAGCAAGGTGGTATTTTATTTCCACTGGCAGACTGTGTGATTACTTGCTCTACCTCTACTGGTAATGTCCCAGGAAGTAATTTAAGGGAATGAGGATGCCTGAATAGTTAGGATCTGGAAAAAGAAGATAGGCCAGTATTTCTACAGTAAATAGAAAACTGAGAAAAAGGAGAGCAAGGTAGCTAACAGAAAACTGGAGGAAAGATGGAGGAAAGCTTTTAAGGAATTCACTGTGATGGAAATGTCAGTTTAAAAAAAAAAATCACCTTTCAGGTGTCACACAAGCCCTTTTTAGGGTTTCTTTCTTGGCAGTATAGGTTTTCAAGATAAAAATACTAAGCTTTAATTTTCTGTTGCAGAAAAGAATTTAAAAGAAAAGACTTATTGTTCATACAAGACTGGCAGACTAATGTTAGAAAGGGATTTTTCTTTAAAAAGCAATGGGGTTTTTAACCCATTAATGTTATTTCAGCTGTTGTAAACACTCATGTATAATTCTTTAAGTAACTGAGGGTTAGTTTGTGCTCCTGTATACACGTGGAACAATTATAGGTAAATACCTGTTGCCTCCCTTTGGGTTTGTTACTGTGAGAGGAGGTTCCAGGCTCATGGCACTGTTCAGGAATTCAGGTTGGAAGGAACTTCTGGAGGTTGTTGTTCAAAGCGGGGCTGAGGATGCTCGGAGCATTCTCCGGTCAAATTTCGAGTATCTCCAAGGATAGAGCTTTCAGAGCCAGTCTCGAGACCCTATTCTGATATTTAGGAGGAATTTATCCTGCTGCAACTTGGATCCGTTGCCTCATCTACTGCTCCTGTGTCTGTACCTCCAAGAATCTCAGTTCATGTTCTCTGTAACCTCCTCAGTAGCTGTATCTGCTGAAAATGTCAACCTGGATGTGCAAAGGAGTAATAAAATGCTCATTTGTCCAGTGGTTCCCTCTAACTCAGGCAGTTCTTTGTTCACTTAAATACAATTCATCTGCAAAGATCCTTCTCTTCCACAGCATTTGTGGTGATTTTCAGTTCAGAGCTGGTGCTTCATTCTGTCCTCACGCTTTCCTTGGCTGTATTTGTCTCCTAAAGATTCTGTGCCTATAGTTTCCTCCTTAAAAAATAATAACAATTCTGTCACGCTCTCATCTGCTGTTCTAAGCCATTTTTGGTTTCCAACATAATCATCTGTTGGAAGTACCCACCCTATCGTGCATGCACAGCTTTTAAGGTTTTCTAGAGTAAATAAAAATCCCACTTTCGACTAAGTCATACTACACGTCAAAACCCCCATCAGAATTGTTAAGTCACTTCGTTTGAAAGGGATGTTCCTCTTTTCCGGCACTCTTTTGATAAAGATTTAACGTGCTGGTCCCTGAGACGCTGTACCCAAGTTACTGAGTGTTTCAGAAAAATACAAACTGTTCTGCTGTGAACTTTTTTTATTTGCCCAATGACATGTCCAGGAAAATGATTTGTGCAAGGGTAAAGACAGAGGCACCTTCCACTATCCCAGGTTGCTCCAAACCCTCTCCAGCCTGGCCTTGGACATTCCCAGGGATCCAGGGGCAGCCACAGCTTCTGTGGGCACCCTGTGCCAGGGCCTCCCCACCCTCCCAGGGAAGAATTTCTTCCTAATACCCCATCTAACCTTGCCCTCTGTCAGTTTGAAGCCATTTCCCTTTGTCCTGTCACTCCAGGCCCTTGTCCAAAGTCCCTCTCTAGCTCTCCTGGAGCCCCTTTTGGCTCTGAAAGTGTCTCTAAGGTCTTCCCAGACCCTTCTCTTCTCCAGGCTGAACAACCCCCACAAAACCCCAAAACCCTGCATGTCCTCTCATCACTTCGAGGCCATTCTACAGAATGCCTAGAGATGCCTAACGATGGTTGTAGACAAATTGTTTTTTCTGGGTATGTATTTGTGTGAAGGTTATAGTGGTAGCAGTTCACATTTTCGGAGATTGAAAGGGAAATCACGAGATGTTGATGTTTTTGGTACTACTGTTAAATTCTGTGTGTTAAATTCACTCCTTGACGAGCAGTGCTCCTGCTCCTGAGTAGTTTGCTGTTGTTAAATAGTGTATGTTCATATTCAGTCTTGAATTCAGCTGAAGTTTGGGTTCAAAATTTAGATGAGATTCTTTACCTCTGAAATTCTATTTTCTCTGCTTTAAAATTCGGCAGTTCTTAATATCCTGCAGCGATTTTGCGTTTCACTTTGATATATTTTCTGTAAAGCACACAGATTCGGAGTCTTTATAATTTCAGTAAGAATGAGAATGGCTCTTACATGGTGTAGAATGAACATGAGGAAGCTTTGGGCAAAAGTGTTCCTGCTCTGCAGAAAATCAGAGTGAGGACTTTAATGGCACGAGGTGATTATGGCCTCCTCCAGAAATGAGATGATGATCCATAAACAGCTCAGTGTTCCTGAACAAGAAGGTTAAATGATGGGTTACTTCTAAATAAATGAACACCTGACAACTTTTTAAGTTTTTCAATGTGGTGGTGGTTTTTTTTTTCCCAAAATGTGTAATGATTTAAAATAGAATTTGAGGTTATGCTGTAAGGTGGTATCTGTGGGGGCTTCATGCAGAGAAGGTTGGGTTTTGGGGGAATGGCAGCATAGAAGACCTTGGTGCTGTGGGTTTGGGGGGCATTTTCACCCCTTCTTCCCTTCTGTCCTTATTTGCTGCGCCAGTCACATCTTCCTTCTGTGGTTACAGAAAATGACTGTTAAGACTAAGGAGGGGATTTTTTTGTGACATTAGTTCCGGGGACTCTTTCTATTTCTTCTTTTTGCTTTTTCTTTTGTTTTTTTTTTTCTAGCTGTTGTGGATAGGATAATTTTCCTGCTGCTTGACTTTCCTAGGACGTGTAGGACAGCAGTATTGTAGGTGCTGCTTTTCACCTATAACACTCGGTGGTCTTATTTTACCACAGGACATGTGGAGGTAAAATAACTTAATGCTTCATACAGCCTGCTGTTCTCACAACCTCAATAAGAATTTTTATATATCTATGTATTTATTATTATTATTATTATTATTATCCTCAGCATTTCATCAGAATACCCTGAATGTTATTTTTCAATGCAGAAGATTCAGAAAAATTAGGGGCTGAATATCCCTGTAGAAAATCTGTACCTCATTTAAAAAAATCCCTGTGAATCCCGTCTTCAAAGAAAAAAAAAAAAATTATAAAATTCCCTTTGTATCTCCCAATAAAATTCTGACATCTCCCTTTTTTAGCTTCAGCTTTACATTTTGCAGTGCCCTTTGTTTTATTGCTGTAACACCAGCTAGCCCGTAAGAAGGCAACTCCAAACTGCATCATGATGGCAGGTTGCTTATATTCTGTTAATGCTCTCAAATAAAACAATTTGTGTTAATTACTGCTTGGGTTTGTCACGTTATTTGGGCAAACAGCTCTGTTACACTCAATAGCACATTTTCTGATTGTTTGTTTGTTTGGGGAGAGTATTAGTGTTTCCCTTCAGTGTTTTGCTTTAAGATTAACATATCATTAAGCTGCATAATAAGACACAGTCTTTATTCTCGTGCAGTGAAATGGCAGGGGAAGGCAGGGCACAGTCTTGCAGTTTAGTCAAGAGAAGTAAGCAAAAAACCCAAAACTCTGAAAGTGGATTAGTCAGTGACTTGGGGCTCTCTGTTACGGGACAGCAAGGCCCAAACTGAAGCATCCACAGTAAAACTCATGTTTGTGGAGGTGGATTATTTGTTCATTTTTGCCAAATGTTTCAAAACATGGACTTTTAGTACCAAATTAATCCATGTAGCCGGGTTTTGCATATTCTGGGGAACAGTATTTTCTGATTTATCGGCACTGTTCGCTGTATTTTATAATTTATTGTGCTCTGTGTCTCTGGTATGGATTAGTCGAGGTCTCTCTAATAACTGCAGTTTGGGAGATTACCAGTTAAAAGAGTCTTTGCTCTTGGAGGCAAGAAGTTAATCTTTGATGGTGTGTTTCTGGCATGTTACTGGAAATCATTCTGTGCACTCGGCTCTGCTGCAATTTCCAGCATTTGTGGTGGGGCTCTTTTCAGCGAAACCGCTGTCAGGGAGAGCCTCACGAAGCAAAAAAAACCAGCAGCTAATCCATGTGTGTTGTATCCATGGAGTTAAGCACTTAAATGGAACTGAGAATTGCATATTAAAAAAAAATTATTCTTAATGGGATGCTGCACCTCAAATTCTGTGTTCAATTTTGGGTCCCTTGATACAAGAAAGACTTGGAGGGGCTGGAGCATGTCCAGGGAAGGAAACAGAGTTTGGGAAGGGTCTGGAGCACCAGGAGCAGCTGGAGGGGCTCAGCCTGGAGAAAAGGAGGCTCGGGATTGGCCCTTCTTCCCCTCTGTGACTACCTGAAAGGAGGGTGTAGCAAGGTGGGGGTCAGCCTGTTCTCCTAGGGATCAAGTGACAGGACCGAAAGAAACAGCCTCAAGTTGGACCAGGGAAAGTTTAAATTGGATATTAGGAAAAATTTCTTCACCAAAAGGGTTATCGGGCATTGGAACAGGCTGCCCAGGGCAGTGGTGGAGTCACCACCCCTGGAGGTGTTTAAAAGATGTGCAGATGTGGCCCTTGGGGACAGGGTTTAGTGGTGGCCTTGGCAGTGCTGGGTTAATGGTCGGACTCGTTGATCTTGGAGGTCTTTTCCAACCTAAATGATCCCGTGGTTCAATGATTCTGTGATGTGACAACCTCCTGCACCCTCATCTGTTCCTTCATGTGTTTGGCTCCCTTTATAACCTAAGTTGAAATAAAACTTGTGTTAGGCGGAAGAAACACAAACCACGCAACCTTTCCTTTTTCCTTTATGCTTCATAGGACTTTGCCTTTAAAATGGGATTGCACGTGGAACAGATGGTTGTTGTTCCTCTTCTGGCTTTTCGTGAGTGATGTGTTCCCTTCAGTTCCTGTATTGACTAGTACCAAAAAATGTGGGACACTGGGCTATCTGCTAGCACTGCTCCACTTAAAGTTCAGTGGGTAAAAGCATTTGGAAGTCTTGTACGCTGACGTGTTTCAGAAAAGCTGCTTCAAAAGTTCTTGAAACACGTGGGGTTCTTTTCTCAGCGTGGAGCCTTGTGGTGCAGTCCTGGTAGTTGTCCGTCCTGGTCTGCCACTGATAGTTGGTGGCTTCTCCTTTCCTAAAACAAGTGTGTTTGGAGCGCGATGAATATTTATTTTTACGCTGCTGTCCCCAAAATCTGTCTTCTTAACGTGCTTCCTCCTCGAACAAGGTTACAGCCTTATTGCTTAAAAAAGGGATCGTGTGGCTGGAAGTTTATCAAGTCTGAGCTCTTACCATCATCTTCACGAGTGCCACTGATTTTCCTTAGGATCCATCCTTTTCTCCCCGCTCTCTTTGTGACTTCATGACCCACCTGGAGAGACAAATGTGCCAAGCAGGCTGTTAATTGTCGAGGTTGCTTTAGCTGGAGTCTATAATAAGACATCTCGTGATGGAAAGGTGGTTGCTCATGTTGAAAACCTGATAGATGAACATGTCACCAGCGACACGGAACATGACAAATGTGCCTCCAGTCATTTCATTCGTCACTACAAATGTGATTCTCTTCATCTGCTTGGCATGAATATGTATGCAGAACAGATTTGAGCATTCCCGTGTCAAGCGATAGTGTACGTTGAGTGCGGTGGTAGAAACATTTGTTGTTACAAGAGCCTCTTGTAAGTTTGGGGACCCCCTCTGGCAGCTCTCCTCTGTGGTGACAGTGGTTATTGCTTGAAACACGATGGGAACCCATCGGTGTCCCTCTGAGTTGTCATCATTGGCCTGGAACATTTTGTTTCTTCTTTTTTTTTTTTTGCACTCCTTGAATTCTGCAGATCTTAATTTTTCAGTGTTACGAACGGTTGAACATACGCAGTGATGTTCAGAAATAGCGTGTTTTTAAAAGAAAATCAGCTCGGGACAACCACAATATAATTTTTATCTGTTCTTCTAAGGGTGTTTAATACTGATGAAAGTGTTGTGATCAGTTTATATCCTTCCTGTAAGGAAAACTGTAAGGGAATGTATAGCTGTTGTACAGACCTGTGTATTTTACCAATGCACCACGCTGTCTTCAAAAATTCTTTTAGAAACGGCACAAAATTGCACAAAGTTTGCTGTTTGTTGATGTTACTGTTTTGTGTAATCGTCTCTCACAGGCATTTGAGTTAAGAATTAATTTTTAAAAATGCTTAAACAAGCAAAAAAAACCATTGTAAAAGCACCCACCAAACAAAAATAGTCGGATTTGGTGTGGTTAATGCCAGAAGGAGAGCCTTGGTCCCAGTGACAGCTTTCTTAAAAGCAGCTGGGCAGAACTGTGTAGTCAGGCCCATGTTGGATCAGAGGGGAAATGTGCCCTGTCAAGAGGTGCTTTTGTGGGGACCTGAGCTGAATTACAGATCACTTTTGTGTGCTACTCTGCCTCTCTGGCAATTCTTAAACTCTGAAAAATACAACTTAAAGTTGTCTTGGTAGGAAAGTAAGATTCATCCCTTAAGGATTAATATGCCCCTCTCAAAATGGCTTTCATATTTCATCTGGACGTGGAGATTTGTCACAGCACTTATGTTTATAAACATCTGAGTTGTGCCTTGGTGAGGAAGGATCGGTGTGAGCCACAAGCTGTGGCAGATGTGGTAAAAGCTGTGGTTGTGAAAGGAGGGCATCTGCCACGGGCAGGAAAATGCAGGGTCTGTCACAGGAGGGGATTTCGGTGTGGACAGAGTCCTTCACCTGTGCCAGATTTCTCTTTAATCACAGACTCAGAATGGTTTGGGTTGGAAGGAACCTTAAAGATCATCCAGTGCCACCCCCTGCCATGGGCAGGGACACCTTCCACTGTCCCAGGCTGCTCCAAGCCCCATCCAACCTGGCCTTGGACACTTCCAGGGATCCAGGGGCAGCCACAGCTTCTCTAGGCACCCTGTGCCAGAGCCACCCCACCCTCAAAGGGAAGAGTTTCTTCTTTGTATCTGTTCGAGCCTGGCTCCCTGTCGGTTTAAAGCCATCTCCTCTTGTTCTGTCACTCCAGACCCTTGTCCCAAGTCCCTCTCCAGCTCTCCTGGAGCCCCTTTAGGCCCTGGCAGGGTCTCTGAGGTCTCCCTGGAGCCTTCTCTTCTCCAGGTGAACACTCCCAGCTCTCCCAGCCTGGCTCCAGAGCAGAGGGGCTCCAGCTTTCAGAGCATCTTTGTGGCCTCTCCTGGACTCACTGCAACAGGTCCTTGCCCTTCTTGTGTTGTGGCTGTTGTTTAAGCCACATGAGCACTTTGGAGATGCTGGAAGAGACTGCCCATGGTCTGTGCTCAGACTCATGCAGGTGTTGAAGGGTGGACTAAGATGTGCTTGGCACGAAGAGGAGCAGCAATGATGATCCAGGGCACATCAGTAACGTTTGCATTTGCTGTTTGAAGGCTGCTGCCCCGTGCTGTGGGACACCATAGCAATGTACCCTAATTCTGTCCTCCCTCACCTTCAGGATCGTGCTGTTGTTAAGCGGTGGGGCACCCAGCAGCCCTGTGAAGGGTCTCTGTGACACAGTAATTAATATTTGAGTTTCATTTATGGGGCTATCAAGAAAGGAGGATTGAGATGAAACGTTAGCAATAGCAAAACCGACTGTAAAATAAATGGTAGCACCAGAGAGCTGCTGCAGTGGGCAAGTTTCATTAAAGCTCCTGTGTCCCAGCAGGACGGGTTGTAAAATGAGCACTGCTGGTGGTGTCAGCACAGTCACGTTGCAGTGGAGAGTTTTCCTTGGAAAACCTCACAAACCCTCGCTGTGCTTTCACTCGAGTGCCTGCCCTTAGCGTGTGCCCTGTGTTGGGTGAGTGCTGCAGAGATTCAAACCACAAAAGGTGCTGGTGAAGTGATGGGTTTTTTTGCAATAGGCACTTGGAGAAAAGAGTACAGCAGGGCATGATGTCCAGCACATCCTTCTCATATTCCAGCAGGCTTTGATGTAGGAAAGGCAGCTGAGAGAGATCCCTAAAGGCATCACAGGTAAGGAGGCACCACAGGCACAAAAGTGGAAGGGAGTTCAGAAAGGGTGGCTGAAGTGGTGACATTTATCAGAGGTTCAGCGAGAGAAAGAGCAAAAACATTAAAATCAGCGAGCTGCAGGGTGGCAAACTTCAGTGAGCTCTGAGAAGTTGGAGACATGACTCAGTTCCTTCAGATGCGAGCCTGAAAGAAAAAGAGGATTTAAGATGATGTAGCAGTTTAACAGAATTTTTTATTGTGGAGACGGGCACAGGCTGTCCCAGTTCAAATGAAGCATAGAAAATATAGTAGTTCACTAACTTGATAAGTTTTTCCAGCACAAGAGGAAGGAAGGAAGGAAGCCTGCAAAAAGTCTGCCCTAGTTTCCAGTAGGGATGGTTTGAGCAAGAATATTTTTGCTTCCCTGATATTTTTGGATGCTGTTTTTAATTTTTTCCTTAATTAATTTTTTATGTTCTCTGTCTTGTGCTTGCCAGAGCATGCACCTGGCAGTGGCTGTGGGGAAGGCAAAGGATTGGCAAAGTATTGTAGTAATGAAAGGAAGACAAAGGATTTGGTTTGGTGCTCAGCAGGAAAGGGAAGTCACCAACTTCTGACACTAAAATATTGTATTAAATTGGGGGGAGGGAAGCTCGTATCAGTCTTTGGCTAAGACTTTAATTGGGAGCAGATGGCAAATTAAATCACTGGATGCCTAGTGGCTGGTGTGAAACTGTACAACTTCAGAACTGTGAGCTGTTACCTTTGACACCTTGGGAAGAGTAAATAAGCTTCTAAAAAAACCCCATAAGAACTAAAATAGTGCTTAGGCTGCCTTATTCATAATTTCCAATTTCAGTTTTCAGAAAGGAACACAGAAACTTGAGAAATATTGCAAGGAGCCAAGGAAGCCAATAATACCCAGCAGATTTTTCTTTTCAAAAATAAACCATGTCACAGAGACTGAACTTATTTCTGTAACTTGGTAACATGGGGAGGGAAAACGAGTAGATTGCCACGAGCTGAAAAGAAGCTTTTTAAGAATAAACTAGAAAAATGTTGGTCTGCGTATAAGGGGCTGTAAAATGGGTGCAGAAATCTTTGCTGATGTTATCAAGAGCCCAGGGCTATCAGAGGGATGTGGCAGGTGGAACAGTGCAGGGGAGTGTCCAGGTCTGGCACTGGTCAGTCACTGATGGCCTGGGTGATGCAGTGGAGGGGACTCTGAAGCTGCAGGTGCTGAAGTAGGAGCCATGCTGGGTGTTTCCTCTAAAAATAGAAAGGCACTGGATGAGCAAAACGTAAATCCTGTGTTTTTCATATTACTTAATCAGACTAATTCAAGTTTTTGTGGCATAAATCACTGCAAAAACGGAGAAGAAAAGACGACTGGTAGTGTTGCTAGACCTTGTAAAATCCTGAGGTATTTGTAGTAGTCAGATCTGACACGTAGCAGTAAGAAAAAAAAAAGAGATATATGTCTGTTTACACATTCCATCGTGACAGCTGATTTGTAGGAATGGTGAAGTCGTCCTGCTGTACCCTGTTTTGGAAAGACTTCTCTGAGCTGCTGTGTAAGGCTTTGTCCTCTGGATTTGGAGTTGAGAGCTTTCCAAGGAGCTGGGAGAAAGCAGAGTAGAAAAGCTGACCTGCAATAAAAGGCTGAATACATTGAGAACTTCATTTATTTTTATCCTGGGGAGGGGTATCCTGATTTTTATTTATTTATTTATTTATTTATACACCTGCCCCTGGTTTCTGTGACTGACGTGACCACAGCATTTCAACAGTGGGTTTGCCAACAGAAATCACAGTGGTGCTGAGGCTGGAATAGAGGTTTTCATATAGAAAAGGTGTGTTGGTGTGGTTAACTCTGCACGGAGCTAATCCAGGCACTTCTCTTCCTTTCTTCCCACCTCTCCTTGCTGTTCCATTATTAACCATTACATCTGTAGCTGAACACAAGGAGTGAGGGTTTAAAGGCATCGGGTTCATTCATAGCACGGGAAGCACCTTGAATCAGCAGTTATGACAACCCGAAACAAACCACTTCAGCTGGTGCTTTAACCAGTGCCCCTTTCTTCCCTCCCTTTTCAGAAAGCACCTTTTCTCCTGGCCATATCAAATGCTTTTTGTGGAATATCTCGATTTTAGGGGGGGTGCTTTAAGGCACCCTTGATTTGTGGTGCCCTTTGCACATCCCCTGGTATTTCCACGAGTAGCTGCTGTTCCTCAGCCAACCCCAGGCATCGGCTCCTTTGGACGAGGCTCTTGATACAACAGTAAACAGCAATTTGCTGCTGTACCTCTTAAATGTTGTAAAGTTATTGAGTGTGAATCCTGTAAAAGTTGTGGTGGAGTTGGCTGCCGGTCCCAGTCAGCAGTGGAAGGAACGGTGAGCCTGGGATCCGGGCAATCCTGCCTTTCCAAAGTGCCGGGGATGCGTTTGAGCAGATTGCAGATGTCTTTATGTGTGGTGTAGGAGTTTTACCCACAGTCAGTAATTGAGGAAGCGTCAGAATAATTGGAAAGGATGACAGGAAGGGTTTTTTACTCTATTTTAGGCCGTGAGGTTCAGGAAGAAGGAATTGAGGAAGCTGTTGGGAGGGGACACACACACACACAAATAACATTACAAAACACTGTGTTTCAATATATGATGCTTGGTTAGTTGGGTGTTTTTTCCCCCTGGAACATACTGGGCTGAGCCTGGCAATGTTACAGTGGCCAAGAGACAGGAAAAGAAGGCTCACTCTTTTGGGTTGAGAAGGAAACAAACTGTTCTGGGGATGGAAGGGGCTGATGGTGCAGTCCAGAGGCTGGCATGGAGCGAGGAGGCAGAGAAACTCAACAGCTTTCAGAGAAAAAGGAGATGAATTAGAGTTGTAGACGACTCCTTCCTCGTTTTGCTTCCTTGATCTGGTGCTCTGGGTTCCCAGGCTGCTGTGGCCGAGTTCAATCTTCTTTCAACCACATCTTCCCCATCTTCCTCCCCATCTCCCACAAGCGCTGCTGCTGCTGCTTCCCCAACCCCACAGGAGTGAAAGTGCCTGATGTGTAACACTGAAACCTGCGAATAAAGATCTGGGGGCATTCCAGATTTTCCGGCTGTAGTGGTGTTGCAAAGTTTGTTTGTACCTTTTAGATTTGGATTATCTGCTCCCTGTCTTGATGAATAACGTTCAGTGTGTTTGTTCAGCTGCAGGAATTTGTTAATCTTTCCTTCAGTTTTCTCCCAGAAAAAAAAAGAAAAAAAAAAGAAATAATCTCACCGTGGAGAAGTTTAGCAAAGATTGGATTGCCAGAGCTTTCTGTGCCTGGTTTTTTTTTTTTTGCCTATTTTTTTTTTTGTCTGGGAGAGTACATTTGTAGTGGTAGCTGGAAGAGCAGAGAACTGAATGTGCAGGATTAAGCTTGAGGCCCCAGCTTCCTGTATAAGGGGAGAGGAGCTCACGAAGCCGAGGCAGCAGCCAAAAGGAAAAGAGTAATGGACAAACATAGGCTGTGTGGATCAGGGCGCTGCCTGCCAGCTGCTCCTGGGGGGACTTCCTGCTCTGGGACACGGGGGGACGCTGGGGACAGTCACTGTCAGCGCAGAGCTGAGCACAGGAGCTGGCTCGGGGAGCTCCTCGTGGGTTTAACAGCTCAGAAGGCAATAGGGGGTTGTTTCTGAGAGGGTTTAGGTGCAAGAGCTCCTTACGGATTTTGTATTTAAGACCACAGCAGAGAAGTAGGAAAATAGAAGTTCCTGGGAAAAAAATAACACTAACACCAGGAATTCACTGGTCTTTGGTGGAAGAGCCACAGGCTTGCAGGAGCTTTTTCGTGGACACTGCAAAACCAAGCAACTTCGGTGCTGAGTCCAAACCTTACTGGGACCTCACTTCCCTCTGAAAGCTGGGTTAGAAATGTGTTTGTGACAGGGTTTACAGCTCGCTTCCACAATCTGTGGTCTGGGAACAGATCAACAAACTGTGTTTGTAGGTAGTTCTCTGCAGGCCAGGCACGGGAGAGTCTCTGATTCCCATGTCTTGCACCTTAAATCTGCTTTTCTTTGGGATATGTGAAGAGCCTCCTAGAAGTCCAACCCAGAGTGAAGTCTTTGAATGCCAATAGCTTAATGATAGTTTTAAAAATTGTAATAAATTAGGTAAAGAAGAAAACGTTTGTTTCCTACTGTTCTGCTGTAATAATGAGCAGAGTACCCCAACTCATGTGGAACACGAGACCTTAAAGAGAAATTAGAAGTAATTTTGAAAGAGTAATTGGGGTGATGGCCGAAACCTGTACTTGCAGCCATACATTCGAGTCCGTAACATTTCCTCCAATCACCTTAATAAAAATTACTCTTTTGCCAGTTTTCCTCTCCCATTTGGCTCATCCTTGCACCAGGCAATGCGTGGAAATCTTAGAATCATTTAGACAGGGAAAAACCTTTAAGACCATTGAATCCAGCCATTAGTCCCTGTCTGTGCTGGGGCTGCACTGGTGACCCAGCCCTGAGCGGCGAAGGCAAAGTCTGTGCTGGTTATATTTGTCCTTTGTGCTGCAGATCGTAACATGCGTGCTCCTTTCTCAGAGGACACCTTGTGCAGTTCCTCAGAGTGTCATGAACTTGCTGCTGGCTTCCCGGAGAAGATGCTTGGAGCCTCCAGGGAGCTGAGCCCCGGCGGTGCCGCCTCCCAACGCGCCAGACGCGAACACTTAAAAATACTTCTCCCGTAGCAGCACAGTTGGGCTCCTGCTGTCTGATTCCTGAAACATCTGGGTTCGTGCTCCACAGTTTGTTTATTTTTGTGCAAGCCTGAGAAGGGATCAAGAGCCTGAGGCCGTGGCAGAGCCCTCAGCCTGCGGAGTCAGGGCTTGAACAAGTGGCACGGGATCGATGCGGCTGCTGTTCTTAGAAGGACTCTTCTCTTCCTAGAAGTTTTCATCCTTTCACCAGGCACTTATTTCCCTCCCTCTCCTCCCTTACATCATTTTTGCAGCTGTTTTTTCCTGTGGGTTTGGGTTTTGTTTGCATCTGCTGTTAGTAACGTGGACTGTAGATGCCTCCTTGAAATCGGGATTCTCCGTGTGAAAAAAACCTGGGTTTTTGTGAATGGCTGAAAAAAAATCTGTTCCACTCCAGATTGTAACACTGAGTTATGGAACAAAATGTCTTACACTCCTTATTGTGGCTACGGTAAGGGGTTATCTTTCTTAATGACAGTTACAAAGCTTTACAGAACTGTTTCAGAATTGGTCTGATAAATGGTGAAATATTTCGTTGCAGCTTAATTGCGGAGAGCAGGAGCTTATGGTTTACCCTTATTTAAATATGTACATGAATCTTTTCAAAGTAATAGGGCAAATATAGTACTGTTTCTGGAGGCTTAAAAAGAAGATTTGTGCTCTAATGTTAAATTTTTAATGTATTATTCATGAGGAAAGCCAAGCTGAAAGCTTTTTTTTTCCTCCCCTCAGTGGAAATGAGCTTGAAGAATACATTATCTATATAGGAAAAAAAAATGTAAAGGATTCTAGCTCTTGCTAATAGTGATGTGGTGCATGCAAGTACTGTTGGAATTTCCTCGGGGAAAAGAAAACAGAATTTGGTTGAAAATAAGCTGATACAATAATTGAATAATTCGTTCAACATTACTAGAATTCAATTCCTAAAATAAGTCAGGGTAATTCCAGTTAGAATGTGCTTTTTAGAATGATGGAGTGATTGTTTATTGAAGTTGCTTTAAACTCCGTGTCTTAAGAATTATTGCCTCTGGTTTGGTTACAGGGCTGGGCTGTGTATTTTTGTTACTCGTGCCACTCTCAAGCTGGCTTTTGCAGATGTGTGCATGTGCACACCATGTATTCCTGGAGATCTCGGTGTACTTTTGGGCTGTTTGGGCAGGAAAAATGTGTGTAAGCTTTGGAATTTGGAGGAACTATATAGTATTATGCAATACAAAGCATCTTTTCAGTATGGAATATTTTATACCTTGTGCAGACTGATGTTTGTAATTATATTTCCTGCTGTGGTATAACTATAAACAAGACGTATAAGCCAAGTGACATCATTTTTAGTGTTCTTTTTCCTTTGTACTTTCTCATTCCTAGATCATGCTTGGTTTAGTTGCCTGAGATGACTCCAGGAAAAAAAGAAAAACAAGTTGCATGTTTAAGCAGCTCCAGAGATGCATTTTTCCATTGCCTTACTGGAATCTTGCACAACAGTTAGTTTATGAATAAGAAAAATATTGGTGATTATTGATATCCAAACACCACAATTGTGTCTTATGGAAGGCATAACTTAAATTGTTACTCAGGTGCTCAGACCTCATCTAGCAGGATTTCCTAGCTATGGTTAAATGTCATTTCTAGACCTTGGATAAAGCAGGAATATTTGCTCCCTGTGATAAGGGAATAAAGTTAGGATGTGACAAGCTAAGTGCTCCTCTAGAACCTACTATTAAATTATATGAGCACCTCTCAATTTTTAATATATATTCAGCCCCAAGGTCCTACTGAAAGGCTCTGTGTGTGCCTTACCTGAGAATAAAACTGAAGCAGAAAATGTTCTGCAGTTGCTTTTTACACAGGGTTTAAAAAATTATTCTTATGGACAAGGAACTGTTGCACAAAAACTTTGAAGCCGCTTGTCCAAAAAATGGAAATTTGGAGTGGAGAGTGGATCGGGCTCTCTTCAGACTTGAACTGGTTTTCGTGGGTGGGACTGACCTTTTTCCCTGTGCTTTGCAGCACATACATCCTATTAAGAACTACAATGCAGTGTTGTCTTTTGTCACTTGATCCAGAGTTTAGGAAACCTCAATTCCACGTCCCCAGCTGTCATTTGGAACAGTTAATACCTTCTGGCATTACTTGGAACTTTTGCATTGTCTTTCCTTGTCACTCCTTTGATGGGAGTGTCCCGAACTTGGGGTTGCAAGAGAAAATACCTATTTGATACATTCTTGGAGCCACATTCCTTAATATTTGCTGTGAAACTTCCAGTGGCATAAATCACAAACTGATAGAGGAGTTGGTGCCATAAACAGAAGAACGAGAGGAATGTCTCAGATTTTTAGAACTTGCTATTTTTTAATGTTAACCATGAATATAATAATCTTTGGGACTGAAGAGAAGACTTGTAAGGTGGTGGTGGGAAACCTAAAACCTGTGGCCAGAGAGCAGGTACAAACATCCCAGGAGTGTTGTAATCACCTTGTGGTGTTATCAGGTGGTGGCGGAAGCGTGTTTTGACATGTGGCTTGTCACAGGTATTTGGAAATTGTGCTCATCCTTCATTAAAGGAAGGGCTGAAACAGCCTCTTCAGTGCTTGGGCTCAGCTGTACGACTGCACCAGCTGATTAAATAAGGCCTTTGAACAATTGAATTTCCTAAAATGAGAGAGGAAAAAAACCCAAGTTTTGTGGATAATGTGTTTACTTAAGTGCTCAGTGGCCGGGGCATCCTCTGCCTGAGAAAACTTTCCACTTTCACCTCTGGGCGAAAGGAGGAAGGAAGAGTGTTAAAAAAAAACCTGCTGTGAAAGCCCATCCAGCAGCTTTGCCCTGTTTGTGCAAGCTCTTTCCCTTGGGAACTGCGTTGTGGTCTTTCAGCTGGTACACACAATATTTGGCACTAATAATCTTCCAATAAATGTTCTGCCATCAGAACTTTCTGTACGGTGGCAGCACCTCGTGGAGACCTCACAGGATTCCCCAGGAATCCTGGAAGCTGGGGTACACCTGAGAGGGGCAGGAGGCTGTGTTTGGTGTCCAGAGTTCCCAGGTCAGCCTTGCTGAGGAACCTCACGTTAAGCCCCAGTCCTGTGTTTTGTTTTGTTTTCCTTTCCTTTCCTTGTGTTCTGGATGTGCAGATCAGCAGTGTGGAGTGGTCAGGAAATAGTAGCATTGGGCACAGCAGCAGAAGGATTAAATGAAGGGGTTATTTTGCAGCATTTTTGGGATAAGCAAGTTTTGCTGGACTGTTCCTGGTCTTGGCCAACTCCAGTGACTTACAGGAAGGACCGAAGCAGTGGTGTGGGGGATGGTGATCTTTCCCTTAACTGTAAATGTTTGCAATACAAACAGCTGAGCTGTTCATCAGGGGTTCCCAGGGGAGAGAAGAAAAACAATATTGGCATATTTAGGGTGGGTTCTAGTGTAGACAAATCAGATGCATTGTGCCCTACAAGTGCTTATCAGCTTGGCTTTGTGAGCTCTGCTGTGGTCAGCTGGGCTGCTGGCCGAGCTGCCAGGAGGGTGAGGAGAATGTCCACAGAAACTACTTGGGAGCTGTAATGATGTAGTTAAAACAAGAAAATAAAACCTTTTTTTTTTCAGTGTCGAGACCCATCACTACTCAGAGACTTCCCCCCACTAGATAGCCGGGTCTTGGCAGGAGGTTTTTGGCAGTGAGTGTCTCAAACACACTGGACCTTACTTTGTTTATTTTGTAGGGCTGGAATTCCTTGCGTGTGTGGGGACCCGTGGGAGGGGACTCAGGCCTTGATTTCTGCTCCCGTGTCGCTGGAGTACAGTCCTTCAGCAGAAAGGAGAATCACCTGCAGCACCGCAAGAGTTACATCCAGATTTGTGTTTGTTAGATTTTGGTCTGGGAAAATCCTCTTGGGCCATGGTTTTCACAGAATCCCAGAATGGTTTGGGCTAGAAGGGACCTTAAAGATCATCCAGTTCCACCTCCCGTGCCATGGGCAGGGACACCTTCCACGAGACCAGGTCGCTCCAGGCCCCATCCAACACTTCCAGGGCCTTGGGCACTTCCAGGGAGGAGGCATTCGCTGCTTCCTTGGGCAACCTGTGCCGGTGTCTCCCTTGTCACATTTTTCTATTTCACCAGGAGAAATAAGATCTGAGACAGGCCCTAATGAAGCCAATAATGCAGCTATTTGTCCTCGTTTTGGTTATGTAGGAGCAGGAGAAGTGCCAGATATTTATCTTGCTTTGCAGCAGGCGTGCCAGCGCATACAGAGCTTTCCTGCTGCAGCTCCGTAGAGCTTTGGGAGATCAATTCAAATGCAGAGTCTGTTTAGATTTGAGTAATTCATTGAATGTGCTGGGGCTGGGCAGAAGGAGCCAAGTGGGCTCTGCCCAAACTGATAGCACTGAGCCAGCAGCCAGAAAAAAGCCTTTCAAATTGCTTGTGCCGTGGCATGGTACAGAACATAATACTTATTAGCGGTGCCAAAAGGGATTTTTAAAGCTATCAGGATAAACAACACACCCAGCTGTGCAGGTGTGACTGTCTTAGGCGCTGCTTTTCTCAGTGCAGGTTTGCTGCACGCAGCTGGGGGGTCCTGGGGGCACCCGGAGGGTTTTCGGTTAGAAATGGTTGTTTTTGTGCCCCTCTTCCCCTCAGTGTGAGTTCCAACCCACGTGGCAGGGGGTGGTTGTGTGAACACCTGCGTGAGGGGGTCAGTGCAGACACCTGAACTGCAGAGGGGCAGAGGCTGAGGTGGTGAGAGCGGCACGGGGAGCGGGGAAGCAGCTGAAGAGGAGCAGTGCTGGGTGTCAGCGCTGGCTGGGGCTCCCTCAGCTTGGAGCTTGTTATTGCTGGGAGAGGAGAAGGGGCAGAAGCTCGGGATGGCTCTCTAAGTGCTTGAGGATATATGTAAGTATAGACTTAATGTGATTTAGCATTTATGGGTCCTCATGCTTGAGCTTTCCCATCTGAACTAAGTGCAGTAAATGTGCTGGATCCATCGTCTGGTCGGGGCTCCTGCCTGAGCTCATCTGCTGCTTCTCTGCCCTGAGCCAAAGTGGGACCTCTGCAATTAAAAGTGCTGGTGGTAAGGTAAGGCTCCTGCCTCCCTAAGAGATGAAAAGTGCTCTGCAAGACCTGACTTCTTTTACCTCTGAGAACAGCAGCTCTGTGAGATCTCTCACCCCATCCCTGGAAGTCTCCAAGGCCAGGTTGGACGGGGCTTGGATCAGCCTGGGATAGTGGAAGGTGTCCCTGCCCATGGCAGGGAGTGGAATAAGCTGATCTTTAAGGCCCCTTCCAACCCAAACCATTCTAGGCTTCTGTGGTCTGTTTAATGTAAATGGTGAAAATCTGGCTTTTATTTGCCAAGAAAGAAAAGGATGCAAAGCCGTGGGGATAGTATTGCATCATTGTGTACTGAGTGCACAGCTCACCCTTGCCACTGCATCAGTGCTGGAGGAAAACAGGGGTTTTTTTTTTCCAGATTGGGCAGAGACCAGCTGATCTGAAGTGTTCTGCATAAACAGCTTGGGCAGGAATGTAGGCTAAGAGAGGCTGGGGCTTGGGCAAGATGCAGAATTAGAATAATTTCTCTTGCCTCATGCCTGGGCTCTCTCTTAAAATTAGCACAAAGGCACGTGCTGAAGAAGTAAGCTAGGCAAAAGTTTCAGTTTTGTTAATGGGCTCAGATGCAATTTTTTTTTACCTCCTTTTAGTCTACCTTGGATAAGGTCAATATGTGGTCCTTGTTTGGGGATAACAGGAGTGGGGTTTGTAGAAGGAATCCACATAGTTACAATTACCATCATTTTTGCTCCAGTAAGCAGCAAAAAATCACTGTACTGCTTTTGTTGGGGGTTTTTTCCCTCTAATATAATTAAGGAAACAGTTTATTTTTAGCGTTTCTGAACTTGTACTCCTGAAGACACTGGTTATTTAATATCCTCAGTTATACAGCACTCAGTTATTCATGCTTTCCCATGACTCCTCTGTGAAATAGCAAGTGGGCTGCTCTCAGTGTTACAGGATTGTCAGGAGTCGAAGCACGGGCATTAAATCTTGTGCATTCCTTCGGTACAAAGTTTAGGATCTTTCAAATAGGTCAGAAGTACTCGATGTTGTGGGCATTTGGGAGAGGCAATTAAACGTGTCTGCAGCTGTTCCAACCTGCAGCTGGATTGTCAGCTTGGTGGAGGCATCCGAGCGCTCGTTTAAGACACCAAAACGCTTTTTAAAAAATCCCCTCCTGTTAATAAGAATAATAATACAAAAATAATGTTTCTTGTTAGCTGAGTTTCTCAACAGGCAGTAAACTGTGGCTTTGTTTTAGGAAGGAATTGCTGGAAGTTCATCAAGTTTCACTGCTTTTATTTTTTGTCAAAACTGTAGACACTTTATCATACAAAGCTTGCAGTTTCCTGTATCTTTTGTTTCATTCTTAATCTAGTTTTAGCTTTCTGAGTATCATATTTCCAGGTGGGACTGTGCTGCTTTTAATGGTCTGGGAATGCTGAATGGATAAAATACTCATGACTCCAAGGTACAAGGTCAGGAGAGCTAGGATTGAACATTTTCCAGCTTATTTCTTGGGGCCAGTTGAAAACACAGTTAATATTAAGAAAAAAAAATAAGTTTGAAAAGGGAAGGAGAGCTGCAGCACCAGGGCAATGCGAGATATTTTAGCAAATTATTAATGAGCCTTTGCAACGTGCTGCTGTGGGGGTTTCTTCCTTACTTCTTTACTTAGTGTGTAACAATAGATGCTCTGTTACAGCTTCAATTTTTTGTCAGAGATACCTGGCAGAGCTGCTGTTCTGCAGGTGACACTTCAATCGAACTGAAAACCCACAGCGGTTGATATTGCAATTACTTTAGATCTAAAATAGTTACAGAAGATGTGTAGGTTTCACTGAAAACGTAAATTCATCAAAATTCTTTCCAGCTTAACTGGTGAGGGCGGATTCAACAGCTCGAAGAAGAAAGCAGCAAATAAAATCACATGTTTCTCTCTGTAATGGGCATTTGTATTACATGTCTGTAAATATTGCAAGTATTTTTTAAAAAGCATTTATGAAGAGTAATCCAAGATTGGGTAAAATCTGCTGCATGAAAGCTAAAGCTGGAGAAGAAATTACCTTGGCAACAATTTCTCCAAGTGAGATTCTGTCCCAGCAGATTCACTCCAGTGTAACCCAGACCTCTTCTTGAGAAATCCCTGCAACGAATAAGTTTATAATCCAAATCTGATGTTTTTATTTTGCTCCCAGAAGGGCTGGAGTCAAGTAACCTGCTAAGTGATACTCATCGTGTGATGCCTGTAAATTGATTTTAAGAGCATTTGTAGTTGTTAGAAACAGCTGTTGCTTTTAGATTCTATTAATGACTGAAGCACAGATAATACAGTGATTCAGAGAAAGTTTCCTCTTCCGGATGAGTGGGATTTCTCTTTATTCCTTTGTATGTGGGTTTCATAATATAGAGAAATTTGAGGAGGGGCAGGGAGGAATGGGGAAGAACAGCGATCACACCAAATAAATCTACATCTCTGTTAAAGTCAGTGTCTTTTTGAAGCTAAGCCACCTCTGTTCTTCTTCCATAGAAACAAGGTAAATATTTCATAAGTGGTCACACATTGTTCCCTCCTCCATTAAGAATCTTTTCCAGAACTTGCATGATGTAAATGGCTTTGGTTCCGTAGAACACGGTACCAGAAGCAGCACGATTTCAGATGTGTATTTTCTCACAGGGTGAATATTTCATGAGACCTGCACTCAATATCCACAAAATACCAACGGGTTGGTAGAAATAAGTGGGGTTTAGAAAGAGAAATCAAAGAAACTGCAGAAAAGAAGGTGTCCCAGTTTGATTTTTTTTGCTATTAGGGATGTATCTTTTGGGGAGCAAACTTTGGATGAATGAGTTTCCCTGGCAGGAATTAGACTTGTAGCCTGTCCCAAAAATATCCCCAGGGAGTGAATGAAAAATTCATAAGGCGAAATGGAGAAACAAAACTTTTCCTTGCAGAGGAGCGCCCTTTAACATATTTTTGCAAGATGAATTTGTTAGAGAAGAGCTGTTCCTAGGAAAGAGAGGAGAAAGCTTGCAAAAATAGACTAATGCTTTGGATTTGATGTCTTGCTGAAGTATTTGCTGCAAAAAGTACCGTAGAGAATGTTGCTGTCTCTATGGGAACATCTTTGGGCTATATTTAGGAAAATTAAATTAAGCTTATTCTCCTCAGATGAGCACGGTTTTGATAAGGCTTTGGTTGGAGGTGTAGTGGTATTTTTGGGGGGAAAAAGTAGAAGAATTTCTTCTACCTTTGGGTTTGGTGAACCGCTTGTCTTACACTTTTCAAGTCAAAAAAAAGAACTAAAACTGTCACATTTGAGACAACCCGTGTGTGGCAGGAAGCAGGGAAGAAGCTCAGCTTAATTTCACAACCCCCGGCTGTGAATTTGGTCATTGGGGGGAAAGAAAACCCTATTAAAACCTTTACAAAGATCAGGTTATTAAACTGAACAGATTTGATAAGGAAATGAGCTGATTATAGACACGATGTTCAGCAGTGTTCTTTAGGTTTGGATCTCTCCTTGTCTCGAAAAATCAATGATCGAGTAAAAGCTGTGTGGCAGGTGGGTAACTTCGTGTTTTACACGCTGTGTGGTGCCTGTGGAGTACAGAAAAAGAGGTTTTCACAGCTCTTCAGTAACTTCATACTGATTTCATGGCATAAATTCTTCAGGAAGATGTGGCCTGGGGCTGCAGAGGCCGTGTGTGCGTGCGCGCCACATGCGAGTGTCCGTCCATCTGTCCATTCGTATCCTGTGCAACAAGAAAACGCTCTCCCAAAGGGCTTTTCTTTAGCTTGTTTATCCCTCTTTCTTGTTCAGTCAGCATTGGTTCCAAGGCTTCTTTTAATATTATTATTATTATTATGCCAGCTGCGAGTTCAATTAATGTGTGGGGGTAGCAGTTACTGCCTGGGTTGTGTGACGGCTCCAGGTGCCGCCCGTTCCTCCCCTGTTGCTGCTTTTTGCCCTGCGTTTGAGCTCTTGGGGATGGAGCAAGTTGTTCTTCCCTGCCTTTCCCACCATGTCCCACGTAAGCAGAACCCGGAGCAGAGCGGATGCTGTACATATTTCTGCTCTATAAACACGTGCTTGTTTACATTTGCTTCCCTGCCGTTCCGACTCGGATCCTCTCCCGATGCCAGAGGGGATCAGCCCTGACTGACAAACGCGGAGATCCGGCCTTTTTGACCCCGTGTGCCGCTCCTGTTCCCATTTGTTTGTTTCTCCTTTGTCTTCCTTCCCAAGTATTTAACAAATTGTTGTTAAATATTTTCCAGAATTTTTTTTTTTTTTCAAAGAGGCCAACCTTGGAGCGATTCGAAATTGAGTCGAGATACACAAACATCTGATCTGGTTACTGCGTGTTACTGATGGTGGAAAACAAACTTAAGTGCTGAGCAAAATGGAAATAAAACAATCCCTTGTGTTGTAAGCTGCTACTAATATTTGGCAAACCCCTCTCGAGAGAAACCCTCTGCCATGGGTGCAGCAGCTCACGGGACCCCAGCACTGCAGATTTTGCAGCTTTAAACTCCCAGATCTTTGCTGATCCAGCCTCACCAAACCGTGGCGTTGCACCAACATTGCAAATACATCGAATTCTTTTTATCAGCAGAAAAGGCTGGGTTGGATTCACGGGCCACATCTGCTGGTGAACTTTGTGCAGTGTATTTTTTTTTTTTTTTCTCTCCCTTTTACTAGAAGAAAGGTTTGTTTGTTGGCGGCTGCTCGGGGCGGGACAGGAATGTAATGCATGCACAGACTGCGCAGTATTTCCTGTTCAACTGCCGCTCCAAACCTCGGCGCTGGGAAAATATCCAGATCCAGCAGCTCCAACCTTGCTCAAACAGCAAAGAAATGCTGCAGAGTCCGAAATGCTTTGTTTTTCACAAGAAAATGTTGTTTTTAAAGTGAACCGTCACGGTGTGCCAATGCTGTGAGTGTATCAGTCGGTGGCTGGAGCTCTGTAATATTTATAGATTATTGGGCTGAGACAAAACACTTGAAGCGCTACAGGGACAGGGAGATGGCTCCATAATGCCACTGCAGAAAGTTCTGTTTATTTTGTATCAGAATACATCGCCATAGCATTGCTTGCATACTTCACTTAGCTTGGTTTACCACCCAGTTACAAACCATGGCAATCCTGTGGCACTGCAGCCACTTTCTCGTTATTTGCTGTATTTTATTTTGTCCTTTAAACTGGTTTGAAGCATCGTTTTTGCATTGCATGAATTTCGCTCCAGGAGTGAAAGGTTTCAAGGGCAAAAAAAGCTTGGAGTTGAATCACTTCTGCCAGCTAGCACTGAACTCCAGTGCTGCAAACCTGGCCTTGAGTGTAGTGTGAAAGTGAGATGAGGGCATTATTTCTTTTAATTTTTCATCTTTTTTTTTGTTTTGTTTTGTTTTTCTCAAGTGGTGCTGGTCCTTTGTACGTGTTTCAGACTATCAGCTGACGGAAGGGTGATTGTGGGGTGTGGCTGCTTACTTATTTACGTATTTTATTTAATCATTTACTTATTTTTTTAAGCAGATACGTATTTTGAGCGTGTGTATTCACAGGCTCCTCTGGAACCTATGAAGTGCTAGCACTTCTCAAAAAAAAAAAGGCAAAAATGCTAGGAAAAGACTTGACTGTGAACTGTGAATGCGTGCGTGTATGCATTTAAAAATGTGGTATATCCTTGTAGCACCTTTTTTTTGTGTGTTGAGTGGTTCCTCAGCCCTGTGTGGAAAGGAAGTGAGCGTGCACAGATAATCCTTGAAGAATGGGGCACATCCATCCTGGATGCTCCAGGGAGAGCACGGGCAAGGCTGGGTGGGCACATTCAGCTCCTCTCTAAGAACTGCCCAGCTGTTGATGTAAAAGGCAAAGGTACAGCAGCTCCCTGGCTCATCTTGCTGGGGGAGTTACTGGAGGTGAGCATCTCCTAACTTCTCCTTTGTGTCCTCATCCATCTTCTGTCCCAGTGGCTGTTCCAGTGGCAAGCAATGCAGGCACAAAAATGAAAGTGCTGCTTGTTAATTAGTTCCTTCCTGGATTACAGGAGCCCTGCTTTTCAGTCCTTTGGAGATACAGATCTACACGTGCTACTTCTCGGAATTGGAAGTGGTCTCAGTGTAGCCCTGTCAGCTTGTCAGGCACTGGAGCAGGGGAGGAGGCGGCCAAAATCTGCGCTGTTTAATTTGAGCTTGAAGGTATTTCGCTCAGAGCACGGTTCAGCAGGTTAATTGGGTTCTTAAAACAGTATTTAACTTCTCAGCTTCGCTCTGAAACGTGGATGCCCCCGAAGCCGTGGATCTGCCTTCAGTCTTTGGGCTGAAAAAAATGCCAGGGTTGGGTTCTGACAGATTCATTTATTTTTACATGATCTTGCCTAGTAGCAGCTCTCCTCACTTGTGGAATACTGCAAAAGATGTTTAAATCATGGCTTGTATGGGAAGCTGACACATACATGAAGGTTGTACCATCATATGTATGTGTCCAGCCAAACCGCAGCGCGCGGGCTGAAGTGTAGCAACAGCTTTAAGGTTTTGGAATTTGCCTTGAGATCCATCAGGTTCTTGTGCTGTTTTGAGCCTTTTCATGGTTTCTTATCCCTCCTTGTCATTTAAGAGGCTTCTGTGTGCAGTTGGTGTTCTTAACATCTACTGGCTACATTTCATGAAGCATCACAGCCCGTACGGAGACAGCAGTGCTGAGTTCTCAGTCGTGTCTTTTAAAAGTGACTTCAGAATTGCACTACCTTTGATCCTTAAAATATGAGCATCCAATAACCAAGAGCAGCTATTTAATCCACACAGATTTGAGGACTGTAATAAATCATTTATGTAGGGCGAAATAAGGGGGGTTTTTTTAGCTTTAAGCTGCTGCAACAGAAACACTTCCAAAGCTTTGGTTAGGTAGAGGTCTTTTTTCTTCATACAGCTTTAGCTGAATTGATGGATGAATTAACATCCATCCTGATGATTTTTGTCCTAGGTACTGTGTGAAATTGTATTTTTAGAGGACTTTTGGAGGTACGGAAGAGAAACTGTAGTGTTCTGATATCCACTGGATAGCTTCTGTTAGAATGAGGAGATAGAAGGATAAGTTATAGGAAAAGCAGTTCTTGTGTGGCTATTTCATCTTTGCTACAGGTGCAATTCATGAGCTTGTTTTCCAAAACATCATGGAATGATTTACTGAGAGTAGTGTTCAGTTTTTTCCTAAAACTCCCTAAAAGCTCCTAAATCATATTGACATTTTTTTCGGCTCCAAGTGCGCTGACCTAAAGAAATTATCTCAAAAAGAAAAATAAGTTACTCGATTATTTTTCCCTCGTGTCCCCACCTGCCTTACGTATTCAAGCTTTTTTTCTTGCCCGTAACTATTTAATCGACTCCATGCAGAGCAAACTACTTATGGAATGCCTGGGAAACAGGTTGGTGGAGAGGGAGAGCCAAATGTTTTGGAAAGATTTTTATTTCGCTAAACTAGTCTGGGATCCCTCCCTTCACAGTAATAATTTCAGTGGAAAACCCAAAACCTTACTTTTACTTAATGGTGCTGCTAGGGTGAGAAAGGTTACCTGTTTCAGTTGAAATTAAGGTAATTCTGGGGTGTAACATACTGAATTTAAGCAGAGCAATTTGCTTGGGCTATACATGTTTGAAGGTCAACCCAGTTGTGGGTGGTTGTTTCAGGTATTGCGACAGTGCTTTTATTGCTGTGTTTTCTGCAGAGTTTACATGGGAGATGAAACCTTTCAATGATAAACTGCAAATGGCATTTTAAAACCAAAGTTACGAGAGCATCACATGCAGATTTGGCACCAAGTGTTGTAAAACAATTTCCGTCCTGGTCAATACATCACAAAAAGAGGAGCTGTATCAGCAAGTTGATGGTTTTCTACTTAACTGTTTCCATCTTGAGGCGTGTGGGATATAAAATTTCATTTTTCTGGGAAGAACAGATACAGCCTCTTACGAAGTTGGAGAAATTAGGCATTTGTAATCGTGTATAGATTTTAAAACTGCTTCCTTTGAAGAGAGGCTTTGTTTAATATCACTTAATTCCGACTCGCCTCTTTCCATCCTGTGTTATAAACAAACTTATGGTGAGAGCTCAGCATACCCAGATGTTCATTTTATTGCATTTAGCGAGTTCATCCGTGAGCGGGGAAGTCTCTTCATTATCCGGTTTCATATTATTTGGGAGAACTGGATATTGCATTCATTTAATTAGGAAAAATTCAGCGGTAATTAGCTCACTCCTGGCTGCGGAGGGAGCCTTCCACTCATCCCGAGGTGGCTTCCTGCAGCAGCGAGGGGTTTGTGGTACCGTGGCTGCACAAGAATCTGCTTTTGTAGTTTCACACCACTACAGCAAAATCTGATGGGGGAAGCCCTCAACTAAACTTCTTCAGAGTACGGTGCGTGAGGGGAAAATCTTTTCCTTGGCTGTGTAACTTGTGCTGCTGCTGGAAGTGTCCTGGTGGGAGGGCAGCACAACCCTTCTGCCCGCAGAGGATGCTTTGTGTGAAAGGAGCTTGGAGAAGATGCTGTGGGTTACTTCTATTAGCACCTCTTGTATTAATTTGTGTCACAACATTTGAGTTATTACATCTGTGTGTGTTAATACTTGGGGTTTGTTATGGTCTTTTTCTCCCTGTTCTCTTGTAAACCGCCCAGCATGGTTCCATCCCTCCCATTTAAGCCATTTTGACTGCAGGAATTTATTTTAAAACTTGCCATTATCTTTCCTTGAACCCCTCCCCAGTGCTGTGGGTTTGCTAGGACATGCCAGAAGACTTCCATAAGCACGGTTCTGGGACTGTCTTTGGATTCCAGACAATTCAGGGATTAACATCCCTTCAAACAGCGGGTGGCACATGGGTCATGAGCAGTGAGGCTTGTCCTTAGAAATGGCATCTGGAGATTACAGGTGAGACCCTAAATTGGGGGCAGTCTGCACCAGAGTTACTTCCCTTCTAGACAGGAAGAACTATGCTCCTGTTTCTGACCCTGGCTGCAAATAATGTTTTACAAATCCAGGTAATTTGACAAAGTGCTTCACTGAAGGGCTCTTGCAGACCTCCAGGAGATCCCTGGCAAAGCAGGGGGGTGATCTGTGCACTCTGCTCTTCACTGTGGCCTTAAACCATATGGAAAAGGAAATAAAGTGATCAAAATGAGTGAGGGAAAAGGTTAGGTATTTGTTAGTGCATGTAAATAGATGTGTGTGTGTGTATATGTGCATCTGTATATAGATTTTAAACAACTGTGAAGAGTTGTAGGAAGGCAGCATGACTTTGAATGACTGGCCTTTAAAATAGCAGATGGAATTAAATGTAGATACATGTGACATTTTCTGCATGGGAAGATACAAGAATTCATGATTTATATTTGCAGTGATGCCTGAAATGCCTACTAATGAAGAGATCTTGGTGTTATAATCAGATCTGAAAAATCACATTTGCCCAATGCTCACTTGTTGTAAACCTCAAGTAAGATATTAGGAATTATTAGAAATCAAGAGAACAAAGCATTGTGTGTGTGTGTATAAAAATTCATGGTGGAATTTCTTCCTTTCATCCTGGATGTTGTGTGTGCTTCCAGTCCCTCTCTTCCTGCTTCAAAAACACAAATTAGGGACTGCAGAAAGGTAAGAAACAAGGATGCTCAGAGTTCTGAAGCAGCTGAACTCTTGGCTGAGCTGTGGACCTTCCTGCCACACGATGCTTTGGGCTCTAAAAGTTGGTGTAGGTTCAAAAAATGATGGGGCAAAGCCATGAAAGAGGAATTTGTTGAGGATTATTACACACACATTTGGTGTGTTCAGGTGGGGAGGTCCTTAAACTGCGCTTGGAGTGAACCTGGGGTGGTGGGAGGGGAAAGCATCTCTCCAGCCTCACCCTGATCCTTCCTTCTGCAGTCACCTGCTGCTCTCAGTCTTCTCTGCTTGCACAGAGAATGTATTTTCATGTTTGTGGAGTTGTTCTGCCTTGGCTTTTTTGGGACACGGTGTTGACGTGTTCCATGTGCAGGGTTTGAGGTGTAAAACGTCACTGGAAGTGTTCTCAGCGTTCAGTGTGGTGGGGTAATGATTGTTTAGTGTTGTCTGGGGAGGGTGCAGGAAATCGGCTCCAGAAATTGAGGTTGTAACTTCCAAAAGGTGGAGGAGGGGAAGGAAAATGTTCCCTAAATTCCATATGCTGGATTCTGCTCAGACTTGCAGTTTGGATAACTCAGTTTACCCTTCCGTTATTGCTACTGCCAGGTCTCACCTATGAGCTTTTAAGGAAAGCCAGGTTTTGTCCTCAGCAGTTTTTTCTCTTTAAAATTTTGCTGCCATCCAGAATACCGAAATTTGTGTTACTCATTCAACAGCAATGCTTCTTTGCACCTTTATGGTTGTTCTGTTTGTGCTGTCACTGCTTCAAGGAAAGCAAATCCAGCAAACAGCACACGGATTGCAGGTGGTTCAGGGTAACCAAGGAAGGAGAAACCATTTTCCATGATGCACAACACTGTCAGAGTTGCTAAAAATGAGTATTTTCTGTGTGTGCAGTACTCGTATTTTAATGTAGCACAGCACATGAAGCCACCTGAGAACTTCTGTTCCTGACCGCATCCAGAATTATCATTTATTAACTCACTGTAAAGCCTCTGTAATAGCTTATTAAAGAAAATCCCTTTAAAATAACATCTAAATTAGTGGAAAGACCTGTTTGAAACAGCACTGTGTTATGAATGGCAGAATTGTCAAGACTGAAAACCAACGTGAAGGATTATTTTTCCTAGTAAAATGTTTCAGTAAGTGAAGGGGAGTGGCCAGATTTCAAATGTGTGATTGGATCCAAGTATTCTTAGAAGATTTGCAGCAATCAGTATTTTGTGCCCAGAGATTTTTGAATGTTTATTTAGACAATTTACTGTCTCTCTCTCTAGTGAGTAGAGAAGATACAAGTATTAGTTGTGAAATGGTTTTGGTGTTTCCCATTGATCCGTTGTGCGGCTGAGGCTGCGAGTTAGGAATTTTAACATCCTGCTGTAATTGATACCTGCGTTCAAATGAGATAATTTGCCCTCATATTTTTAAGTAGAGGCTGAAAACAAACCAGAAATTATTAGGAAGGTTTCTGTGGCAGTAGCTGTAGGCAGCAGGACACGCAGCATTGTTCTTCCCGTTCTAATTTCAGCATATTTCAATTTTTAATGTCGGAAAGGAGTTCTCCTTGCCAGGATTATATTGCAACTAACTTGCTTGTGCTTGCAATACCATTTTTTCTCAGTACTCTGAAAATGTCCTTCCCAGCTGCCCAGATATCCTTTGGGGGTTTCTAAAACCATGTTGTTGCAAACAGAAGATGACATTTTGAGAATGAGTCTTTCACTGTAACTTGTGGCACTGGTGGCCGGAGTTCTGCACGTGTTTTCTGTCTAACAGGAGTATTGATAAGTGGTGTTGGATTGGTTTCAGTTTACAGATGTCTTTTAAGGTAATGAAACACTTCCTTAAGCACACAAATCTCTGCACAAGTTCTGACTTTATCCTGTTATCTGAGCACTTTTTAAATTGGTGGAAGTCTATAAAACCCATTTAGTTTTTGATATCGGTACACTTTGCTCTTGGTGGCAATTAATAACTGAACCTGGGCATTTAAGGCTCACTGCCTTCAAGTGGAAAGGTATTTTGGCAAATATGGAAATTGGAGAAATCTAAAATAATTTTGGTTGGGAGGGATCTTAAAGATCATCCCATTCCAACCCCCTGCCATGGACAGGGACACCTTCCACTATCCCAGGTTGTTCCAAGCCCTGTCCAGCCTGGCCTTGGACACTTCCAGGGATGGGGCATTCACTGCTTTTCTGTCTTTCTTGTCAAAGCACACGTGGGGACCTGCACACCTTCAGAGCCAGGTGGAATCCCTCAGGTTTTCCAGGGGGATCTGTTCCATTCCATTCCGTGCACGACTCTTCTTCTACTGAAATTTTCTTTATAATTTCTTTATTATTAATAACTGTGTTACTTGTATTTCTGTGGCCGATCTCCTTGATGGCACTGGATACATTTGTACTGTCAGGAGGGAAGGTTGGATGCGTGTGAGGGGAATAATAATCTCTGAGGGGAAGAAAGATGGGGAATTATATTTTGATGTGCATGGTGGGACTTAGTAAGAATTCCACTTATCTGTAGCTTTGGAATGAGGGAGTGTTTGGTTTCCTATTCAACACAGGAAACAAATACTTCTTAATAAACATTATCTAGAAACATGACAATAGATAAAATAGTTGGTGAACAAATCAAGTATTACTTAAAACATTCTAAACCTTTTCTCCAGCTCTTTTATTTTATTGTATTTTATTTTAATGTGTGTTCAAGATTTTTTTTCTTGGGGGAAATCCCTGGATGTCTTACGTGCATTTCTTTCCTCTAAACTATTGCTTTTGACTACAGTTCTCATTCTTTAGAAATGCTACGCTTGCTTTCATTCAGCTGTATGTAATTTTTTACCACTTCAGGGTTATTTTTGTCCTGGTAGGCCAATAAGCAAGTTGAAAATCAAGGCCAGGGCTCCCGTTTCTTCAGTACCACCCTTTTTCCTGCAGCCTTTAGGTCGTGTCTTCTGTCCTCCAGCAATGCTGTCAAACAGCAACAGAGGAAGCTCAGAAACATCTCAGAGCTTCTTCTGACCCTTGCAGGACTTTTAAATGTTCCACACGTGTTTGTGTAGTTGTGTAGAAACTCTGCAGTAGGCATTCAGTGCATCTCTGGTGTTCAGATCTCTTTGCTTCCTCAGTCCAGAGACACATTTTAGCAGCGAGTTATTTTGTGTAATTGCAGTATCCACCTTGGATGCTACTTGGGAAACTCTCTGTGCTGTCTCAGTGTGATGATGCCAGTTCCAGGTTGGTTCCAGGATGTCACTGTGTGAGTCTGACAAGGGAAAAAATGAGTTTAAACAGGAGAAAAGGGGTCTCAATATGCTGGAAAATCTCTGTAATCTTAGCACTTGATAAAGATTTCTGAATGGAACAACCATACATCTTCAATTCAGTTGTTGTGGTCTGGAAAGCCAGGTCTGTACCACGTGAATTTATTTATCTTCTGTGTGTTTTATTTTCCCCAGTGTCCCAATGTAATATCAGCTTGAAGAAGCAGAGGAGTCGAAGTATCTTTAGCACCTTATTCTGCTGCTTTCGTGACTACAATGTCGAGCCACCATCTACCAACAGCACCAGTGCTCTGCCTCCTTTGGTGGAGGAGAATGGAGGACTTCAGAAGGTCAGGATTTTGTCTTATTTTGCTGTCATGTGGGTCTTGTGTGAGCAAGGCTTAATTCTGCTTCCAAAGGTTTGTCCTACCAGGTTTCCCTCGTGGGGAACAGCTGTGAGTTGCAGAAAGAATTACTGATTTGATGGTGGATTGCTAATGCTGTCTGTTCATAATATAAAACTAATATTTCTGTTATGGGTGTTGGCACTATACATTTTGTAAGCAACCAACATTTAAAACCTGACTAAGACACTAAAAAAAAACATGGAGACTTCTCATAAAATTTCAGCTGCTGAGTTGTCTCCAGCTTTGGTTCCCTTTCCTGGTTGCAGGGAGGTTAAAATGTGCCCAGTGGAACATAGTGGAACCTTCTGAATATCCCTTTAGAGGGTTTTTAGTGACATGAAAACAAATCAAAAGAACCATTATTATTATTTGGACCTTTTTTTCTAAGCAGACCACTTGTATTTAATACGTGCTGAGTCCAGAGCCAGCAGCTTTTGGCCGTTTTTCCAGGTTATTAAGTTTTGTTTAAAGAGTCAAATGCATGGATAGAAATTTTAGATACAAATAACAGATAGAACACAAACATTACAACACAAATTTATGTGTTCTATATAAATCTGATAACACCGAGAGCATTTGTGTTCTGAACTGAAGAGTTTCACTTCAATATGGCAAACGTAGGAATGCCAAGTTTTCCATACAGCTTCCAGGACTCTGAGACTGCAAATACAGGTGAATGAATCCATGAATGAATCCATGGTGGGGAATAATGGCAGAAATGGAGATTTCTCTATGGGTTTTTTACCCTTCTGCTTTTCCCACAGTTTTTCATATCTGATGCAGTCGATTCCTTACTTCCCTTCTCCAGTCCGTTTTATTCTGGTTTGAATTTTGCTGGTTGTGTTTGAATTCTGAAAAGCTCAGGAGAAAAAGAGCAAGGAACTGTTTGGTGGGAGAGAGGGAAGGAGAGCAGATGAAAGTGATGGAGATTTCGAGTACGTGTGGAGGTAAAGTCTGAACTGTGACAGTTCCTGCTGAAACTGCTCACGCAGAGGTAAAATGCACTGAAAATCCTGCCAAGAGGAGGGATTGTACATGTATTTTTAGACTTCTTCTGCTAGCCAAGGTACATTTGGAGTGAAATGAGGGAAATCTAGCCTGGATGTGCTGAAGGGAAAGCTGAGGAGTGCGTAGCATGTATGCACACATTCATCAGAGGGAAAAAAAAGGGATGGGAAGCTACTAAAATTTCCTTTCCACTATGATGGGGAATGGAAAGGAGGCAGAAGTGAGGCTACTGGCAAAACTGAGAGAAGATGGGAGTTCAGTAGAAACTAAAACATAAGACCAAGTTTGTTTTTTTCTGTAGAAAAAACGTGAGTTAAAGTGGTCTGGAGTCAGTAGTTTCCAGATTGCATTTTGCAAAACAATTCTTTTCTAAATATATCCCATGCCTTGAGAGATTGCATGTGTGTCCGCACAAGGTTTCATCCTCACTCTGTGCTGCCTGAGTGAGCAGTTCTGAAGTTGGGCAATCCTTGTGCACGAGACCAGGACACAAATCGCAGCATTCCCAAAATTACCAGATCAAAACTTATGAGAGTAGAAAAATTCAAACAATATGTTGAAAGAGAATTTAATTAAAGAGTGTTTTCTTCAGTTGAACGAAAGGCACTCAGATATTCATATGTTTTTAGAAGAAATCCATATAGCTAAACTTTTAGGTGCTTCTTGAGGTCAAATAAGTCTGTGACATTGCTATTTAAATGCAGTGTAAAAGATTAATAAGCTCTGTATGTGTTTATACTGTTTTTATTTTGAGTGCTAACACAGTGTAAATAGGAAATTCTTCTAAAGAAATAAGAAGAGCATTGAAGACTTGGATATGTTTGAATATTGTTACACTGTCAGACCGGTGATTTTTACCAGGAGAGCTGTTTCAGAGCTGTGCAGGCTGCTTGAATTTGGTGGAGTTACACTGAGCATCTTGTCTAGATTCAGAAATAAGTAAGGTGGGGGAAGCAACAGTGGGCCTTGGATTCTAAATTGGTGAAATGAAATGTCCAGGAATGACAAAATTGGCTCTCAGGAAAGAAAATAAAACCTGACAACCCACTGCTTAAATTCCTCTGCTGTTTCGTTAAAGCTCTTTTTTGCATTAGTTTCACTGCCAGGTTGGAATTGTTTAAATTCTGTTAAGCCGTGCTCACATGGTCACTTAGTTAAATTTGCTCTCTATGTTTGATTAATTATTTATCACATCACAATTCACTTCTGGCCAGACCCAGTCAGTTCCATGTGTTGTGACCCTTTCCTTGAAAAATGGACAAGGAAAATTGCACAATAATGTCAAGCAGTTACCACTAGAAATGAGTATAAAATGGCTTGGATGTACTTCCCTTGTGTCTTTGCTGTTCAGTGGAGTTGGTACATGAAAACTGGTGATAAAGACTTCAGAGGAAGGAAAGGAATGGGGGAAGCCTCTGCTGGTTTCACTGGAATTCAGTGTTCTGTGTTGCTCCTGGCATATTCTGAAGCTGATGTGATAAGCCAACTTCCTTCTGATTAGGAATCTTGATTTTTGTAAATGCTGACCTGTTCAAAAGGAGGGAAAGCGGGGGAGGGTATTTTATAAAGGAATTGAAAACACAGTACTGAAATTTTGTTCAGAGTGATTGTGATGTGTGATACGATTTTTATTGTTATTATGATTTGGCTCTAGTAGAAAAAAATGAAATTGGTGCTTCAGATTAATCAGTGCTTCATGATGTGACTTGATGATGCTTGGCACATCAAGTGTTCTGTCACTTCTTCAGGGGATTGGAAGAAACACCAAACTGAGCATGGTTTTGATTAAACAGTTATTTTCAGTGCTGAATTCTATTCTGTAAGTGGGGAGGGGGGAGAAAAAAAGCCCAAAAACTTCTTTAAAGTATTGAGTTCACTTTTAAACCTTCTACTCACAGAGCAGCTGCTTGTCCAAGTGTGACTCTAATACTGGTAATGAATGGTCCATTCTGTCTCTTAAAGTTCCAATACAACATTTTTTTCAATAATAACTTGTATTTACTGAAACTGTGGCATATTTGTTTTCCTTCAAACGCAGCAGCTATTCGGCACAGCACGAGGATGCATTGTAAGATGTGATATCTGTGACAATGGGTATGTCAGCCTGCCTGCAGCTCGGGTGCTGAGCCAGATCTATCATTGGGAGCACACAATGTTCAACCTCATGAACTCCTTGGTAATTTTTTCCTGCCTCCTCAGCAGCAGGCAGCACCCCAACACCTTCCAGCCACTTTTTTTTAAATTTATTTAGAGTGTTGGGAGAGGAAATTATGTTTTGTTTTCTTCAGGATAAATTCAGCTCTCCATTTTCATTCTTGAGTTAGCAACTTGACTCAATTTTGGTATTTTCTGGATGTGAGTTTTTTCTTCTGGGTAGGTTTGTTACCTGACTCTTGAGGTGTTTGTGGCTACAAATTTCCTTCATTCAGGCTTGAAGGGGGAGTCAAGAGAGAGAAAGGTGAGAAAAGCAAGATGCAAACTCTTTTTTCCCTTTGCTTTCAGTCTTGGTGGGTGAGGGAGCCCTGACAAGTCTGTGGGCACTTTGCCATTTCGCTCCCAACCCACTTCCACTGGAGTCATCCTTGCTTTTGTTTCACAGCGAGATCCAGATCAGGCAGATGGCTCCTGTTAATGAGATGAAGCATGAATGAGGAAAGGGATTTTTATACTTGCTGGGTTAGAGGAGAAGCTCTTGATCCACACTCAACAGGGAAGAAGACAGAATTAGGAGGAAGGTTTTTTTTGGGCGGGGGGGACAGCAGCTGCTCCCCCTGCTTTTCCTGTCACTGAATTTCCACCTCACTCCAAAAGTTAGGGCTCCTTCTCCCCAGTGCACGATGCCATCATCTCCCAGGTGATGCTGGAAAGCCGTGTAGATGCCCTGTGGTCGTTTCTCCGACACTCGTGTCTGCTTCAGGGATCTCTATTTATAGCACAGCACAGGAAAAAGGATCTTCTCTCTGTCCCACGTGAATATGGCCCAGCAAAATGAGAAAAACAGCTTGTAGGGAGCACGTTCTTGAGGTCAAAGTAGCATCTGCTTCGTGCTGGAGACCTCGAGGAGCAGCAGGAGCGTGGGCTCTTTGATGAGGACACCGTTAATGACAGGCTTTCTGAGCAGACGTGGAAATCACTCTCACTCTCCAGTGTGGAGGAAGATAATTGAGATTAATGTAAATCATTGTACTTTTTCTCGTGCTTAACCTTCGCTGATCAGAGCGAGAAAATTCCAGATGTTTGGTTCTGTTGGCCGCCATCAGCCTGTAGTGTGGAAGGTCTGTTTAGAAAACAAACTCTGCTCTCCATACCTGTGTTTGGTTCCTCTCTTTGCCCACTCGTTCTGACCTTCTTTGTCTCCCAGAAAGTCCCTGTATTGCAAGGCAGAGCTTGAGGGTTTGTCAAATCACTGAAGTGTTAAATAATAACTGTACTATGGTTTTTAAAGAGCCTGCCATGGTTCAGAGTAAGCTTTGTGCTGAAGAAACTAATAGGAGAAATCTGTTATTTTGGTCAGCTTCTTCTCTAAAGTGAAACAGCTCCTTATCTTTGAATACAGGCTGTTCTGAAAATAAGCAAAATAGTGTGGCCTGTCACTTGGTGCTCTCTGAGCCCCCACATGCCCATGGAGAGCGTTAGTGAGCAACACAGCGCTGGAAATTGTTGTTCCAAACTAAAAATTACGTCGCTAAAGGAAAAGATAGGATTTATCATTCCATCTGTATACAGTGTGGAAAAAATAAAACCCATAAAAAAAAAAAAACCAACCCTGATTTCAATGGCTGGGGACAAATCAGTTCCTGGGTTGTCTTAGGGATACAATAGGGAAATGTTGGCGTTCTAGGAACAGCTTTGTTCTGTTACCAACATCAGGAGCTCGTGGAAAGCCTTCAACAAATGCGGTCATCCGTCATCTCTTTCAAACGATGCTGTTACGACCCATTTCCCTTCCTGTTCCAAGGCATTAGGAAATGAGGCAGGACACTTGTGAGAAGTTTCCCAGAGCAGGCTTGTTTTTAAAAAGCATTTGCCAGTTCACGAACACTTTTGCTTTCCCAGCAGACTCTTGCAGGTCTCTTTCTGCTTGTTTTTCCTGTTCTCATCACTTTCATTACTGTTTTGATTTTTGCATAGGTATTTCCAGGGTTCCTCTTAAGAAATTTGCTTGTTTCCCTCCCCCCTTTTTTTTTTAAATTCAATTTAAGAAATTCTGTGAGAAAAAATTAGGCAAACAGTAATGCAAGTCCTTTAGCAACTTTGGGTTTGGGTTCCCATGAAAGTCAGTGCCACTGACAGGACATTAATGTACTGAATTATATTTTTTTCTTCTCTTATTGCTATTACCCTGAGAAAACTTGGATTCTTATCAGCTTTTGTGTGTGTGTTTTTCTAGAAATCGGGTACTTTTTACCAGTGCCAAGTTTTTGATAGTTCATGGGTAGTTGCTGCTCTCTAGCTGCTCCTTCAGCTCTCAGGATTTTGGGCAAACTTGAGTAGAAATTTCTGCTGAGCAGCGTTAAAAAAAGAGCCCTTTAAAAATAATACTGAATTATTTCTTTTTGTCAGCGATGTGTCAACACTGCTAGACTTGAAAACAAATAAGCAAGAGGCTTCTTCAGCTGGAAGAGGCTGTTCTGGTGTTGAAAACAGCCTTTTCAATAGTTCCTCTGCTGGAGATCAGAGCCCGTGTTGTCCAAACATTAAAGAATAAAATCATCTACCCAAGCAACGTCTCTGCTAGAAGGATCGGCTTCCTTTTTTTATGTGCTGTGCCCACCAGAAAACAAAGTTGGTTTTGAAGGGTTAGAAAGATTAGAAAATAAGAGTTCCAGCTTCAAAAATCTCTTCCACGTTTGAGTGACCCTGTGGCCGAGCTTTGTCCATTTTGGAGCCGTCCTTGTTTCTGGATGTCCGAGGATGAGAAGGAAAGGTCGGGGTGGCCAAGACTTTGCTGCCTTCTCCTGAGTGCAGTGCAAAAGTGAGACCATGGGAACAGCACTGGTACTGCTGCTTCTTGCTGGGGGAAGAAAGTGGGATTTCTTGGATTAGTTTATCATCATCACGTCCTCCTCGGACTTTTTGCTGTTGCCTGAGTGAAAATGCTGTTTTTTCAAGTCAGTTGTCTCAAATGAAGTTGAGTTCAAGGAGTGGGGTTCTGCCTTGCTGCCAGGGTCTGGCTCAGCCTCTTGTTGCTGCAGTGAAAATTGACAAATATACCTATTAGTATCTCTTAAAGCTGAAAAAGTTCCAGTAAATACAGGTACTTTCTTATTGCCATCTCTTATTAATCATAGCATGGGTTTTATCAGTCCAGTCTCCTAAAAATCATAAATGCCAGTATACTAACAGATCATTTCAGCAACTAAAATGCAAAATCCTGTTTTTATTTTTTTTTTTTACCCTGGTTTCTTGAATACTTTGAACTTTTGGTTTAAAATGTTTGAGTGCTACATTTACTGCTCCAGACCTTTGTTCTACCCTTTAAAAGCCATTACCCTTACAGTGATTTTTTTTTTTTTCTTTTTCCCCAGGGTGACCAGATGCAGGTCATGCCTATACCAAGTGTATGTATTTTTATCCCTTTTTCTTTTAATAATTTTCATGACTTTTGCTTTGATTCATTTTATGTTGCAGTCTAACAGGTCTGTTTTGTGTTGCATGTTAACAAAAGGATTTTATGTTCTGTCTGTAATGTTGTATCCCCAGAGGTGAACTGAACTGCATGTGTTCTACAGGGACTGAAAGAAGAGTTTGGGTTTTATCTGGGTTTCATCTGAATTTTCAGCATTTTGAAAACACGTGAAGTAGCCTGAAAGTTATTTATTTTAGTAGAGGCAAAAGGTGACTCATCATCACTACGTGAGACACAGCTACAAAAACCTTTTCCTCTCATTTCCCCCCTATATTCCAGTTGAAAAGAAGAGTTGGAAACTGCATAATTTATTTGAAATAAGTCACGTTAAGAAAACAGAGCACACTGACTATTGCTCATTACTGCACTTGTTTGAGATGATGCTCTCGGTATCAGCTGCTGCTTTATGGGCCTTAATATTTCTGTTTATCTTCCCTGGATTAAACTTGGAATGCTGTTTGGCATCTGAATTATTTTTCAAAGCTAAATAAAAGGAGGAAAAAAACCCAAGTCCTTCAAACTGAAGCTTTTAATTTAATTAGTTTTCACCTTTTTTGGTCAAAAAGCTGCTCTTTTTTTTATGAGGATGAAGGCTTAGGCTTTGTAAAGCTGAAAATACTTTTTTTTTTTTTTTTTTGAGCTCCTTTGCTGTTTACAATACTTCATCATTGCAGAGTTTCCCAGAAAACAGCAATGCTGATGTGTGGAGATCATGACCCCAGCCCTCTTCTTTGAGATATTTGGTAGCCTTTAAAGACCTGGATATTCCCCAAGATGCCATTCTTTTTCTTCTTTCCCTTCCTTCTCACGTAGCCCAGCATTACAAAACCTCCTGTAAGAAGCCCCCCTGTCTGTGCTGCAGAGCAACAGTGCCAGGAGATCACTGTGACTGTGCAGATCTTCCCTCTTCCAGCAGTTTTTCTTGGATTTGAGAACTGTTGGAAATTCCTCTTCGTCGCTCACCTGTTATTTCTGATCCGGCTCATGCATGGTGTGTTTGCAGACAGGCATGGGCATGCATGTGATTTGTATTTCTGCAAGTCTAGGAGTAGAAAACCTCAGGTTTGAATCAGAAAATACTGATTTCCAAACTGCTTTTCTTTTTTACATGCCTGCCAAGTTCTGTGAGGTGACTGTAGTTGCTCCACTAGGAATTATTTGAACATGAAACGTGTTCTGGCTGTGCTCTGACCTGGAATAAAAATCTTTCCCAGGAGTGACTGTAGGTACTAACAGAATGAGAATTCCAGCAGAACAAAATTTTGGAAGGATAAATGAGTACAGCTTTGACAGGTACAGAAATGAAATGAGATGCTTTGTTAGAACACTGTCTTTGCAATGTTAAAGCAGTGTTCTGTTAGATTTGGGCAGCGGTAGGAAAATGAATGATTCAAGAAGGGATATCTTTTTTTTTTCCCCATCTTTTTTTTTTTTTAATTTTAAGCTCAGCTGTAATTTTGCAGACATCTATTCCCAGCACTAACGAGGCAGTAAAATTAACTTATCCCTGCAGTCGTGACGTGGAGTTCTGAGCGAGCAGGTGACTTTAAACACTCCTTCCCCTTCTCCAGTGCCACCTGATGCTTCTCCTTGCAGCAGGACTCGGGAGTGTTGTCAGGCAACCATCGCCCTCGGGCGCTGGTGTGACATTTACTCCCCAGGATCAAAGTGCTGCTGGCTCTCAGGAACCAGCCAGCAGCGCTGGGTAATCATCTAAATAAAGGCACAAGGGAGCTGCACGTGGAGAAAGTGCTAGGAAAGAAAATGCAGCCTTACGTTAGGAAAAAATTCCTAAAGTTAAGGTGTTGCTCTGCCAGTTTGAGGAGGGGTGTTGGTCCTGAGCACTGGGGCCCAAAGGTTTGCTCCAAGACAACTCTCATTGTGTGTTTTGGGCTGATTAAGGCAGAAATTCTTAATGCTCTGCTACTTGGGGATGAGAACTGGGCTGTGTGAACTGCACGTCTTGCACAAACCAGGAGAGAAATCTTCTAAACAGACACAGAGTGAGCTTGGTCACAGTTAAAGTGGACATTTACTTTTCACAGGGCTCATTGCAAATGTCACCACTTCAAGTGTTTAGAGAATTCCCTAGAGTGACTCACAAAGAGCTCTCTGCCCACTCCCCACTTTCAAATTGAAGCCTCCAGTCAAAAGATGAGGATTTCTGGAGCTTTATCGTGTTTTTTATCGTGTATTAAACCTGGCAGTGTGCTGAAGTCACCTGTTTGAAAGCTTCCATTGCTTTATGTGCGTTGTGCATTGCTTTTATTTGCATTTATGTGTGCAGTTCAGTGAAATGGATCTTCTGCTCAATCGGATTTGTCCTGTATTAATTGCACTTCGTATTAAGTCAAGCTTTTAAATTAATTTTCGCTTGGTTATTGATAAAGATGACTGCTAAACAAAAAATATTCCAGCTTGAAGTTAGAAATAGCATTAGTTTGAGGTTTTTTTTCAAAATGAATTTTATCCTCTTTGTATCTCATTTTTGAAACTGTTTCTAGATAAGGCATAGATTGAACAGCAGCATAATTGATTATTTTCCTAATATTGCAAATTTAGTTATTTTTAGGGCCGAAATAAACACAAAATTTTAAAAAAGGCAAGCCCAAAACATTCCCAGCTGACACATTTTGATAGACATGATAAAAAAATCTATGAAATATAGCTCAGGATGTCCATGTTTTCATGGATGTTTCTCAGCTTTGTTTGGAAAGGAGTGTGGTAGAGAAATAGAATCATACAGTGGTGTGGGTTGGAAGGAACTTTAAAAGATTATCTCATTCCAACCCCCAAATCCAAGTGGGCCCATAGCAGCTTCACTATTTTATATTCTTTTGAATGGAGAGGTAGATGGAAATACAAAGCCACACTCGTGCAACATCTTAAATGAGATGTTAAACTTGTCTTAAACAACTCTTAAATGAGTTGGAGTGTCCATTTCTTTAGTTCAGCTTAATATTCCACTCTTAATGAGTGGTATCAAAATGATCCCTCAGAATCCCTGCAGGAGTTAAATCTTAGCACAGGGATAATTGGGGGGTTTTTCTTTCACTTGTCCTCACCTACATTAGATAATTCCTTGTTACAAGTTTTTCTAGAAGGAATTTTGAGAACTGCCTGTTCCACAAGAGGAGCTGGCATCTTCTGGCAGCTGTGTTTTAAGCAGGAATCATTTCTCTCCTGCAAGAGTATTTCTGCACACGACTGCTGGGAGAAGCTGTTGGCCCAAAGTGTGAGCTGAGGAGGACACGAACAGTAAATTAATGTGCTGCACTTGGGCCTGACAACATTGCCAGTACAGAGAGGGAAAAAAATAAAAGGGCTTATTAATTCTGATAGTTGTCTCTGTGGGAAATACGAGCCTACAGGGAGGAAAGCTGATGATTGTTCTATACAGTGAATTTCTGCAAGATTTGTGTTGACCAGCTGTTTATGCTTCAACCAAAAAAGTCCTGTTCTCCTGCCGCCACCATCCCCTTTTTTTTTTTGTTTTTTTTCTTAGGGAATATACTATTTCCACGGGACTGAAGCAGTGCAGCAGTCGTTTCACTACAAGGTCTGTTGAGCTGATCAGCCACGAGACCTGGCTGGAATGCATAAATCCCAAACAGTGACTAGTTTAACTTTGTGTACAATTTGTGTCTTGTTGGAATTGAAGACCGAGCCAGTGAGATACCACGTGTTATTTTTCTGCTGAGTTCTGTGGAAGTCTGCAGCCTTTCGGGGAGTGTTGCATAGTAAATATGAGTTGCTGTTAGCCACAATTGAATATCCTTAATTATCTCAGATATCTTTAAAGCCGACGTGTGTAAAAATAAAAGTAAATTATTGACGTTCCGTAACTATTCACTACTGACCGTGATGGAAATCTGGTATTTAGAACTCTTCTTGGGTATGTCTCCATTAGTGAGAAAATTAAAACACAATGTTGAGTAATGCTTGTTTCTGCCTAAAAGCTTTGCTGCCCTTGACAGGTGGGAATTGCTTTAGCTCAGAAAGCTTGAACTGCAAAATAAATGGGCTGGTACTTTGCATACAAATCCTTTCAAGTTCCTAAAAGCCTCTAAAATGCCGCCCTTGCTCCCAAGTCCTACACCAGCTATTTAGCAGCCTCACAACTCGTAGTGACTTCAGCTTCAGAATCATTTCCTTGTCCCTGTTATATTATCAGAGGGTGAATATTTCCACAGTTGAGGGGGGAAACAGAATTGCAATTGGTGAAATGGAAAATTTATTTTTTCTGGTCTTCAAATGTGTGAACTTAGGGAAACAAGGTCAGATTGAACTCAAGATGCTAAATCTTGTAGGAGAGTTGGTTGTGCCCTTGTTAGATCGAGTCAGGGCAGTAATTGCACATGATCTCCTAAAGCAATGCTGGAAAGGGAGAGAAACTCCAGCAGTAACCAGCACCTCTGCACAGATACCACAGGGGAATTGTGCCTCTCCCAGCCACTGCTTTTGAGAAAGCAGAGGTGCAGGTGGGTGAAAAGAAACAGTCCCAGGTTGCCTCGCTGTGCAGTCAGGGAATTTGGGTTCTCAGAGAGGAAATTTCTTGCATTTTTTAGTCCTTGGTGTGTGTCCATCCTTTTCTTGATGACAAATGCAGCAGTTTCCAGCTAAAAAGCTAAAGGTATCTGTGGTAAGACAGTGCTCATATTTTTTATGTGGAAGAATATCTATTTCCATGTATTTTTCCATAGATATATATTTTTTCAGCTTGATAAAGAATTCACATAGCAGAAGGAATTTCTGGCTTTGAACTGCTTGTGCAGATTAATGTAGTCAAAATTTCAAAGGAGATAAGAGTTTTGAGTGCAACAATAAACCAAACTATTACTTTTTTTAAAAAAGTATGTTTAAGGTTTTTTGGGGTGTTCCTACCTTTTTTTCATCTTCAGAGACAAGAAGCATTGGAACATGGGTTCTGAAGATTATTGTCTTTAAATGGGTTGGAATTTTCTTTCAATAAGCTTTTAGTTTATTTAGGTTGCGAGTTTGGGTCCTTCTTAATATGGAAAGTTGAGATGGGGTGCTAAATGCCTTTTAGGCTTTGAATAGGAGGGAGAAACCAAAATTCTTTAGGTCTGGTCCTAGCTGCCAACGAGGAGAGGTGGAGCTGAAGCAGCTGTGGGACTGTCCATAACCTAGACAGGGTGTGGTATAAATTTCAGCCCCGTTAGGAGGCTGTGATGGATGGAGCCTTTGCAGGCATTGGGCAGAAGCTGTTTTAGTTTGGAGGTCATTCTCAGATCTGTGCTGAGAGGAAATGCTCTGAGACAAGTGGTTTGTAGGCAAGGCAGCTTCCAGTTGGGTGGCTGAGGGAACTGTTGTCGATGTTAATTGTAGGGAACTAAATCAATTTCAGTGAACACTCCTAAAATGCCCCAAGAACTCCTGCTTTAGCTAAAAACACTTAATCTAAGTCCAGAATCTGATTTCTTAGGTGCTTCATTTAAACAAGGGCTTATTAGGCATCACTGGCCGGCATCTATCAAGGTGACACTTGAGTTCAGCCAGTGGTTGATAATCTGTCCTGGCTGCTGGAGGGTGTCCAGAGGTGCCTGCCTCACCTGTGTCACCCCCTGCCTGTGCAGGGGTGGCCTTGGCTCTCTGCAAGCACCTCTGCAAAGGGCCACTGGAAAGAAGAAACCTTTGACAGATGATGAATCTTTACCAGAGCGACAGTGAACAGATAAAAAGATAGGAAAAGAATGGAGTTAAGAGTTGTGTATCCAAGTCTAAATTAATTTCATTTCCTCTCAGTCTTGGGCTTCTCCCTACTGATGCTTTTCTATAAAGCTAATCCTTTCCTTTCGTCAAAAAAACCCCTCGAGTGGCAGCAGTGTTTCAGCTCCAAACGGAAGCCTTCTCTCCCCTTTCTGTGATTTCAGAAAGTATCCAGTACCAAAATCTAAAGTAGCATATTTTTATTGCAAAACTGGGGCGTTGAAGAGGGAAGTGATCCGAGGAATATGGGCCTGTCTGCATTGCTTTCAGAAAAATTGTCAGTTCTTGGGGTTGGTGCCATTTTTAGTAAGGGCAGCGTGCTGTAGGAGAGCCCAGGTCAGGTTCTTCACTGCAGTTTTAATACCTGGACTGGGAGCATAATTCACATGGAAGTTGGTCACCACCCTCATAAGTGGTGAAAACAAGAGTGAAGACATGTCCTGGAAGATAAAATTAGTAATGCTGTCTTCCATCAGGATGGATTCTTCCATTTTGGCATTTTTCACGGCAAACAGAAATAATGATTTGTGTAAATGTCCATCAGCCTGATATGGCTGGAAATGGCATTGACTGGAAATAGGATAATAACAGCAACCAGAACCAGGCATTGGGAAAAGAGCCACTGGAAAAAGATGTTTTATCAAATATCCTGGCTTTCTGGGTTTTTTTAGCTAGTGGTGGTCTTTGACCATTTTAATTTCCAGTGCTTTGGAGGTCATTCTAAACAAGTCTCTCACTTAAAAAAGAATTTAAAAAAGAAAAGTCTGTATGGGTATTGCAATTGCATGAGCCATTAATACCCATACATGTCCTTGGGATGAGCCCAGAAAAGCATTTGATTTCAAGTCATGTATGCCAGCTCCCAGTAATCACTAGAATAGTAATGTTGACAGAAGGGTGCCCCTTCCATGGAGGTTTTACTTTTTTTTGTTGTCTTCCTCTTTTCTTTTTATTTATAGCCACCAGCTAAATACCTCCTGCCAGAACTGACAGCATCAGACTATGGGAAGAAGTGTGTGGTCATTGATTTAGATGAAACTTTAGTGCACAGTTCATTTAAGGTAAGTAAATTCAAAAGGGATCTCTTGCAGCTTGAATCTGTCAGTGAATGCTGGAGGAACTGTTAAGCCTCTTAACACTTGAACTCCTCTTACAGCCTCTGCCTGGGAGTCCTCATTGCCTCTCCTATGATTATTCATCCTAATTTTAGCTCCCAGGGGAGTAACACCAGAGATTGCTGGTTTTATTTTGGGTTTTTTTGAGAAAATCACACTGACTGCAACAAGGCCTGGAATAGTTACTGACTTCACGGCTTTATATATTCCAGCAAGGACCTGTGCTTTGAACAGGTACAGAATTTGTTGCTTTGAAAATAGGAGTTTGTTTTTGCAATTTAAATGATGCCTGAGTTGGTGTAGGAGAAGGGAGAACCAGCACAGCTCTATGCTAGGCTAGATGTGCCTTCCACCAGGAGATTTTGGGCACCAAGGGTGGCTCTTCTCTCTTGCTGGAGGATGTTGTTTTCCAGGGCAGCCTTCTGTCCTGATCACAGCGAGTGGTTTGAAGTGTTTCATTTTCGGAGCAGGAAAGCAAATACCATTTAGTGGTTGATGATGAGTCAGTCACCTCCAAGCAGCAACTTCTGTAACCCTTCGGAGCTCAGCACGTGGTGAAAGTACTGGTGGTTTTTCTATTGTTCAAGCAGGGCCGAAATGAGGAGACTTCAGAAGTACAAATAGTCTAAACTGGCTCAGGGTACTGACAGCATTTCTGATTAGTACATCTAAAACTGATAAAGTGTCTGCTGGTTTTATACATTGATTGGAGAGTTGATAAGAATTAATAATGCTACCTTACTACTACCAAACAAAGATTAACCACCCTTACGGTCTTCTAGGTGCTTGCACTCCATTTTTCACTGCAAGAATCAACTCCACTTTTTAATCCTTCGCTTGCTAGTTGCCAGTATTTAAAATGCAAAATTGTAATTCATGTTGTGGTTGGAATTTGGCAGCAGCCTCTCTTTGTTGACTTAAAGAAAACCTTATATGGAGATATTAGAACCAATATTCCTGTGCCTCAAACTGAAATGAAGAATCTTTTCCTGTGTCTTTATTGTGCCTGATGGTGTAGAACAGTTTATGGTGGTGTGCAGGAACCTCTCAGCCTCAGTGCCAGATTTGTCTTCTGTGCCCAGACTGAGCTTGCTCTAGAGAAGTTTTCAGGGAGATAAAAACCACAGCTGGATTGGGAAGGGAGAAGCCATGCCTTCCTAATAAAACAAGAATCAAAACTAGGAAGGGAAAGCTGAATTTAAAAATCGAATTGTATATACTAAAAATGACTCATTAGGCTTATTGTTACCTGAAAGGTTAAAATACAAGTTTGCTTTCTGAGTGCTGTGGGTAGTTTTGTACTGTGATTTTTTTTCCTGGTTTTTGAAACAAAATGAGATTCAGTTTAGGTGGTTTTAGTTATTTTTTTAACCGTTTTAAAGAAATGCATGTTTAATGGTTGACACAGCTGTAAATCTCTTGTAGGACTGAGGTTTGCAGAGTGTTTCTTAGCAGGCTCCTTTTAATCCTCCCATTCATTCAAATGATATTTAATGGATATTTAAATGATGTTGAGCAGATATTTAAGAAAGACCGAAAGATTTTTCTGCTTGATGATGAGCACTGAATAATGTTCCGTGTGAGGGAAAGAAAACTGCTCCTTTTTTGTGTGAGGTCAGTAGAGTTGGGCAGATGTTGGAGTTTCTGCAGTATTTCAGTCTTAGGGCTGCAGTGGAGTTATTTCAGTATGAAAACCTGTGCTTGGGGGTGTGTAAGAGAAAACCAAGTGCTGGAGGAAATGAATTTAGTTGTTTAGTGGCTGGCACTGTCCAGTGGTGCTGTTTGGGTTTTGTTTCACGAAGGGGAAATTCTTCAGGGGAATTAAGACCATTAATTGTCATCAAAAATAACGATACATTCCAGCAGAGCAAGGGTTTGAACACCTGTGTGCCCCCTGCTCTGCCTGGATAGTCAAGTTACTTCTGTAGTTTTTTAGTTCGTAGGGGTTTGGGGGTATTTTGGGGGTTTTTCTACCATTAAAACATGTCTGCTCTAACCAGGCAGGTCCCCACTTAAAAGCTGGAAAAGCATACATAAATTTGAGAGTTTTAGTACAAAAGGCTTTATTTAAAACACCTGATATTTTAGAATTCGTAATTCTGTTATGAAATAGGTTTTGTATTTTAAATGCAGATTACGTGTTTTTTTGACACAACCGGAGAGGCAGAATATTTAAAGTGCTCTTTATGAAAGCAGCAACATCTGAAGGAGGGTAATTCTCATCTTTTTATGCCCCTGCATATTTGCGAAGCTTTAAGGAGGTACTAGTCTTTCATGTTAGGTGCATATTAAAGGAATGAAGTTTGGGGTTCTTTGGCAAGAGTAAAAAAGGAGTAGATAGACGGGATAGTTATCATTCCCATCATAAAACAATCATAGAAGCAAAAAATAATAAATTATTAAATCAAGGAGATGTAAACATGGTTTTGTGTAAAATGTATTAAACCACACGCAAGCCCGGAATGTACTCCTATTCAAAACTGGCAGTGAAACGCTTTTAGAACATTTAAAATGCTGAGAGTTTTTTTGGGTTTTTTATTATTAAACAGAAACGGTTCTAAGTGAGGTGAAGATGTTCAGTGGAAATGCATTGCCTTCTTCCAGGCTCCGTCTCTGTGCTTCCCACTGGAGGCACGGACGTGCTTCACGTGCACAGCCCCACAAACCTTTAGCCAGCAAATCGCTGCGGACTTTCCTCCTCTTCTCCCTCCCTGAGGAGCACAGAACCCCCAGTCCACGCTCCTTTCCTTATCACCAGTGCCAACCAGAAAGCAGTGTAATACCTGAAGGATAAGTGGGGGAAGCAAATTTGTAGCTGGGAGTAGTTTGGTCAGTGTTTCAAAGTTTAAGGGTGAGTTTTATTTGTTTAAAAAAAAACCCCCAAAGTTGCTCACGCAGAATGTGGGTTTCTCTGGCATCTGGTTGATGTTGGCTGCCGTTAGGATTAAATTCTGTAAAAGCTGTAGTTTTATCAGTGGATTTCAAAACCTCAGCAGCTTGCAGTGACCTATTCTGCTGCTGCTGCTGCAGAGTATTTCTCTTGCTGAAGGGAGTCATGCATATATAAATCCTTCAAGTGTGTGCAAGCCTCTTCAGAGTCTGCAGGGAGCTGGCACCCACTGGAAAACTGGTGGCTGAGGCTCGTTGACGATTCATTTGGGTTTCTTTTTAAGGTGAAGCATCAGAACTTTTGTGTACCTCTTCTGTGGCTGTTAGAGCTGCAGAGTATCTTCTCTATCTGCGAGGTTTCGTGCAGGGAACAGATGGGAGCCTCCCCTCTGTCTTTTTCCTCAGCAGAAAGGGGAAGTTGCTCAGTGTCAGGTAAGAAAAATCTGGATTGATCTGTGTGTGTTTGAGGAATTCTTCAGATCACACCAGCGCAGGGGTCGTCAAGAGGGATGCAATTCCTCATCACCAGCTGCTCTGGAGGTCTGGTTGCCAGTCCTGGTTGGTCAGGGTGAGAGGATTCCATGTAGCCTCCCGTGCCCTCAGACCCAGCACTCGCAGGTGTCAGATCAAACCGTCTTCTTTATTTCTTTGCTCCTGAGAGAGGGTGTTTCCCTGCACAGAAATTCTTGTGGTCATTTTGCTCTCCTGGCAGGAAGGTTGTTTGACAGTGGAATTAGGATCTGGTTTCTCCAGGCAGTGGGATCAAAGTGATGCTAGCAGGTTAATACTGCAGGATCCTCTTTTCCCACCATTGTTTTCACAGAGCACCTGTTTAGACTCACCAGTTGGTGATCTGCTTCTTGGTCTCTTTACCTCGGCTGCTTCTCTGCTTTCTTGGCACCCCTTTGCCCCGCCTTAGATGGGTTTCAAGTCTTGTTTCCAGTCCCACAGATACTTCAGGGGCATCTTCTTGGTGGTTCCTGAGATCAGCCTATTGACTGATCCAGAAACCCAGGTGGGAAAGTCTGTGCAACTCTCACAGAGCTGAGTGAAGATGTTTTCCAGCCTCAGCTTGGTCATACCAGTTACAGACTGGGCTCTTATCCATGAAGGATATTGTCTGTTAATCGGTCACGTTAAAACTGTATTTGGCAGCTCTGTCTCAGCCATTTCCAGGCTGCAGATGATGGAAGGAGCTACAGGCTTCAGCCAGGCACGTTTACATGGCTGTTTTTTTAGAATGGACATAGTGCATGAGCTCTACCTAAGTTTGATGTCGACTTGAACCAGTAAACATGGGCAGCAACCTGTTCCCAACTACCACTGCTGTCTAGCCAAGATTAGATTAGGTACTCCTGAACTGTCTACGATTCGCATTCCTGCTTTCCAAAGCAATTTTGCTTGACCAGCAGTTTTTCACAATAAGTCTTGAGAATTAAGTTGTGTTTGACAGGCTGGAAAAATGGATTCAAGGACTTGGGCAGAGTGTGCCTGCTCTTCTCCTTGGAATTAAAATGCAATTTTACATGATCGGGTCGATTGGTATTGGCATCTTTAGAACCCTTTAGCTGTACAACCTAAGTCTTGTTGCAGCTGCTGATTCAAATACAACCAGTAGGTATTATTTTTATCACTGTCTTTATTTTTAATTAATTAGTAATGAAAGACCCTGAGCAGAACTTGTGGAGTACACAGCTGATTTTCTTGGTGGTCATGTATCCACAAAGACTGGATGGGGAAGAGTTTATCCAAAGAGATGTTTTCCTGATGAACACACTCAGTGGTAGTGGGGGTTTTTCAGGCAGTGAAGTGTGCTGGATTTTATGAAGCTTAAAAAGAGGAGAGAAGAGGCAAGTGCAGCATCTGGAATTACACCTGTGAGCTTCTGACTTGTGTAAAAGCACACGCAGAGTGGATCTGTGTAGTCAGTAATGGTTATTAACTTGTTCCTCAGAAGTAGGTACTCCTCCCTTTTATGCCCCTGCAATTTTCCCTCTAATGATCTTATTTTTAATGCTGATTATTTCCTTGTCATTCTTTCTAGCCAATTAGCAATGCTGATTTCATCGTTCCTGTTGAAATCGATGGAACCATACATCAGGTAAGTGCTGGTTTTTCCCTTCAGCATTGCATCCCTGAGTGTCCCAGAACGTTCTCTTCCTCCGTTTGATGCTTTGTATCCAATCATTTCTCCTTTTGCAAAGCATGGAAGCTGTGTATTCTGGAATGCAGACAGGCATCCCTGTGTGATCAGGTGGAATCTCTCTCTCAGGACTTTAACACACTTGAGTATTTGTCAATTTGAAAGCGTTTTCAAACAGGAAATGATGTAAGGATGGGGTTTCAAACATTGCTGGGCCCAGAAAAAGCTGCTTGAACCCTGCATTTCTCATTCCCTCCAAGACAAACAGGACATGAGTTGGCTCCAATGTCTGTTGGTAGCTCAAATGCCAAAGCTCATTTATGTTTTATAAAAGTATGAAGGAAAAAGAAACATTTCTTCAGTTTTTGTGCTAGTCTATGTTTAATTTCTGTCCCCTTTTATTCCTGTAAGTAATTCAAGTTCCTCTGGTAGGAGTTTTTATATACTTGAGCATATTTGAAAGGTCGGGACAAAATCATGAGGAGATGAATTTCTGTGTCTTGCTCTTTAAGAACTTCACTTAAGGCTCTAAGAAATGGTTTTGAGTGAATGCAAAATGCCCATAATTTGAAAATCAGTCCCCTCCATGTATCTTGTCTTGGTGCCTTTAATCACTAATCATTTCTGAAGGGTTGAATAAAATAAATTACAGTGCTGTAGCTTCGCCTCTTCAGGCAGGCATTGACGTTCGTGCTGGAGAGGAGTTAAACAGGTTGATGTGAAGTTGAGCCTTCCTGATACATGAACCTTGCAAATTGTGTGAAACATCTTCTGTTGGGTGTTGGATGTTAGCATTACCGAGGAGCAAATCTTCCCTAGACATGATTGAACAGAGATTTTAAATACTTTAAATTCTGAAATGTTATTCGTGTATTATTTCTATGGATTATTTTGACTTGGACAAAGGGTTTAGTATATTTTAATCTTGTCCTAATTGGTGGATCACAAAGTTAGTTAATAATTTTGTCTGATTTCCTGTGATGGAAACCATCCATGTATTTGTCACTCTTGAAATGATTACTGAATGTCAGTCAGTGGACTGAAACGTGCTTTAAAGTAATAGTTGTTTTGACAGTTTTTACAGTGTGCCTGTTTTATGTAGAAAAAGTCAATATCTAGGGTACTTCCACCTGTAATGTTCACCAGAGCTGATGCTTGAAACATTTAAGTGATGTTTTGGGAGGTTTGTGATTTTCAGTCCTGATTTGATGTGGGCTTCGGTTGTGTTTGGTGCCGTAGAACAGACAAATTCTCTCTCCTAAAATTTTGCAGAATGCTTTTGAAAGTGAATTTTTGAATGGCTTGGAGTTGTGATCACTTAGCCTGTCAAGATGACACACTTGCATTTTGAAACAAATCCCAATAAAAGGCTATTTGGGCTTTACAGTCAAACATTTCAAAATCCTCCTGCTTTTCCATTCCGTGCTGCAAACTCTCAGATTCTTCACCAAAAATGGTGCAGTTTGGCATCTGAGATGACTCCATGTGGGGGAAAAGAGAAAAAACAGCAACAAAAAAAACCTCCAAACAAACAAAAACCCCACAGCTGGGTCCAAAGGGAGTGGATTTGTGCCTCTCCCTCTCCTTTGACAGAAGTGGTCGAGTGAAATTGGTCTCTGTGCTTCGCTGGAGACTCCCTGCATCATTTTCCAATTGCTTCACTCTTTGTATTTCAAGTTTTTAACCTCTGAAATAGGTAAATACCTCAGTCACATTTGGAAGGTAAAAAATGAAGGTAATTGTAAGGAATTTGGGACTCTTGAAATAAAGGTAATTTGTGTGGCACACGGAATAGGCAAAGCCTGTGTGTGTGATGTCTCTGTAATATTGCTGATATTCAGGAATATTTTTTTTTTTTTGTTATTTTACACTGAGATAAAGGGCAAAAATGGATATGCTGGCTGAGTGTGATGTGCATTAACACAGGCTGTAGAGCTTTGACAACCTGTTCCCACTTCAAACCTGCAATTCTGTAGTCACTTAGAGCATAAATGAACTGATATGAGCAATTTCTGTCATTTATCAGGATTTGTCATCGGTACAACGCGTGTCCATTTTCTTAAGCAGTTTATGTACTCCAAGATTAATCACTGGCATCGAGAAGTATTTCCACCTGTGCAAAATATCCCAGGAAATGGGAAATGCTGTGGAACCACGCTGTCTGTAGTGCACATCCCTGCTTTGCCAGTGAGCCTGGTGCCTTGTCAGGCGGGAGGCTGACAGATTTTTCTTGTCCTTGAACTCTTGCCTTAGGCAGAACCCCAGTGGAAACAAACTGAGAAACACCATTTCAGAGGTGCCCATTCATAGAGAAACTTGAAATTGTACGAGATTGTTCAGATCTCCCATCCCAAAATAATACAAGTTGTGGCAAATTGAATTGCTGCACTCCTGGAGGAGTCTCGAGATTGACTTATCTAACAAGTTTTTTTCGTGGTAAATGCAGTGTTGGGGTTTTTTTTCTGTCCAACAGAGGTCTTAAAAAAAAATAATGTCTTTACTTTGGGGAATTTGTTTTCCCTTATATAATTTATAATCCAAAGGTCAGAGAGACTCTTGGGGTTTTTTTTTATAGGGAGGACAATTCATCATCTTAAAGGGTGCTTGGGTAAACGAGCTTCCCTAGATTAAAAACCAGCTTTTCTCAACATCCCTTTTCCCTCTCCCATCTTTCTTTCTCCAGCCTAAATTACCTTATCTTTCGAAAGGATTTGTCATTTTATTTTAAGAAGGAAATAAGTCAAGCGTGGAGGAACCTGCCTTTCTTTCTGCTGTGGGTCTTGGGATGCCTGCAGAGGCTGTGCCCATCCCAGGGCAGCTGAAGTTCCAGGGAAGAATCCCACACTTTGTGCTGGGAGTGGTGGCCCAGATACAAAAAGGGGGTTCTGGTGCAAGCTGACCCTTCTGGCCACTTCTCTCATTCCACTCTGGTTCCTCTGGGTGACAGGAAATCAGAGCTGCTCTCTTGCTCTGCCAAATTACAAGGCAGGAGCTGTGGGAAATCCAGTGGAATGTGCTGGAAGTGAGAGGAGGCTCAGTGAGGGTGAAAGTGGTGGCTGGAGGGAGATGTTGAACCTGTTTGGTGCCTTGGTTTAACTTCTGCAGGAGCACATCCTCTCCCTTGGACCCTGCTTCCCACTGACCGAGAGCAGAGTGACCACAGCCCCCAGAGCAGAGGCTCTGCATCAAATACAGCTTTAATCCTCAAAGAGTGAAGGTTTTTAGGGAATGCTCATCCTTCATCTTCCACTCAAATTGACTTCCAGTGGCTTTGTGCCTTGCTCTTGATGGCCAAGAGCAAAGAGGACAGGCAGGAAGAGTTTGATTTGGTGTTATTTTGAATTTAATTTTTAAATATTATTTGTTTCTTGAGTAAAACGAACTTTTAAGTGTTTGTTTGGGGCGAGGGGGGAGTTAATTAACTGCTTATTTTTAATTGTTGAAAGCTGAAGGAACATTTTGGCATGTGTACTTTGAACACAAAATGCAAAATGTTTTGTTTTTTAACGGTGGGGAGGGGGGAAACGCTGTTCAAATAATAAACTTCCTTCCTATAAAGCACAAAATTCGTGGATTTTCCTGCAGAAGGCTGTGGCCTGGTTCAAGTAATCCAGGATAGGCTGTGTCCGTTCTAACTGGCCTATTCTTGGTTACTTGCACTGGGACACGACCACAACTGTGTGACCCGGGACCACGAGGCTCCAGGACACGAGGGATTTTCTGCTCACTGCTCACAAGAGGCACCCACCCCACAAAACCAGGAGCTTACAGGAGCTGGACTTGTCGTGGGCAGATTGTTTTGGTCATTACTTGCAGATTTCCTCATTGTAAAGCTGGTTTTGAAAGGCTGTTCTGTGTGTCCTGTTAAATTGATTGAAAATGAGCTGGGTCTGTCTCTGGGTTTCACAAAAGCTGAGTCTCCGTAGGCCGAGGTTGCTCAGAGGTACAGAAAATTCACGTGGAAGTACGAAATGCTCGAAAACAATTAAAGATAATTGCTTGTGTTCTGCCACTAGCAGCTGTAAGAATCCTGTGGAAACATGCCTAGTGCCTGATCTGTGCTTAAAATGTTGAGTAGGGCTCATTTTAAATAATAATAATTATAAAAAAAGACTATATTCCTCTGAATTCTTGCTGCGATAAGGAAAAAATTAGTGAGCGTACAATAAAAAAAAAGGATGTTTTTTTTTTAAATGCCCTGAAGACAGTGTATAAATCTCAGAAAAATGCCAGGAGCCAGTTAGTCTAGAGATTTCAACTGAAGACATCAGGCCATGGAGGAAAAAGCCAAGCCACAAATAACCATGCAGCATTGAGATTCAAGTCCAGCCACTAACAAAAGTAAAGGGGAAAAAATTCCAAATGAGAAGGAAGAGGAGAAAAGAGCTGCACTGTCAGCTGAAGAAAGCTTTTTATGTGAAGTAAACCAAAGAGATTTTGTAGCCCAGGATGCCAGTACATTTTGGAGTTGCTTCCAGGCTCTAAGTAGGACTTCTCAAAGAAAACTTCAAGGAGAATAACTATCCAGAGTATTAAGAGATGTTGTTCTGCCAAAAAAAAAAAAAAAAAATCAGTGTTGTTAAAAAAAAAAAAAAGGCAGAGGAATTGGGGCTTTTTACAGAGGGAAATAATTAAGGGAAAAATTTGGTGAGACTTCATCTTAAGAGATGACATTTATTATTAATTAGGCATTTAACATGAGAAGCAAATCTGTTGGCCGGATTCCAGCAGGGAAAGATTTAAGGCAAAACAGCAAGAGAAACTCAAGTAGAGGAGGCTGTGAGCGCTCTGTGCTGGATCAGGAGCCCTAAACTGCAGAGGGGAGACCATCCAACTAAAAATGCTGTGCATTCACAGCTAATCCTGAATTAGGTGCAGAATTAGGAGACCTAAAAAGAGCCAAAGGAGTGTTTATTGCAAAGACTGGCAAATGTAGCCCGAGCTGGGGCTCGGAGCTCTGGGGCTGCAGCTCCAGGGTTGATTTACTGTGTGCTCCTGATGGAGGAGGTGGGTTATGTTGCAAGCAGCAAAGTTCAGATCCTTGGCAGGGAGTTTGTAATTACATTCCAAGTGGAAATACTTCACCGACACGGGCAGAGATAGGGATGGAGAGCAAGGAGGAGACTTCTTCTGCCGAGGCTGGAAGCACTGGGCTTTGAAAGGGAAATGAATATTAAATTCCAGCACTTACTCCCCAAGAATGGTGTTAAGACTCTGGGGTGCCCCTTTTGTGCCCTCAAAAAGAAGTGGAGGAATAAAACCTAAGGCTAAAGAATCAAGAACTTAATAATTAACTTGGATGCTGCTGTCTTTCCTCTCACATCTGGGAAGTTTGATACTCTCTGGATACCCAAATGCAGAGGGACTGCAGCTGTTTTTCTGTCTTTAAAAAAAGTTCAAAGATAGAATTTGGAGAGGAAACACTACAGCACAACTTTGTGCAGAAAGAATTAAATGAAAAATTAATTGCATTGTTACAGGAGAGGAAATTACTTGGTTTATGCTTGGTGAAATACAGGAAACATTGCTGTAATTATCTGGAGAGAGAGTGGTGTTGAAGTACATCTGTTAACTGTCTTTAATCCATAAAATGTCACAATTCTTTGATGGGTTAGGTGCTGCTGTGGTTGTTTAAAAAAAAAAATAAATATGGGTTATAAATTGTTATCTGTATCAAAGTTTGAATGTAATGTTTATGAGGCCAGAAATAGTTTAGATAAATTTCACAGAAATAACTTAAAAGAGATAAAGACTTCATGGTATGATCTGTATGCTGCATAAAGGGGAGAATGAACATTTCTGTTTTAGTCATTAAGGTACAGCTCCATCATATGTGTTTAAAAAAACCCTTTGCTTTCAAATTTAGGTTTTCAATCGCAATTACAGAGTTTCTTTTTTTCTTCCTTTGCTGAAGGCTTTAATTGTTACACTTGAGTTCAAGCTGCTGTTTCCATATTTTTTCTCCTTCGGGCTTTTTCTCTGGGTACCTTGATTTTTTTTACCTCTTATTAATAGGAATCTAGTAAAATCCATACAATTAATCTAGTTTTACATATCAAAGAATGAAATTCCTGAAATAGCATCAGTCTTGCAATTCCTCCTGAATTCAGCTCTATGCCAGACTTCTCCACTTGAAATTTCCAGTATTAGGGATTATTTGCCAAACAAAAGAAGAGAGAAAATGCTGCCAATGTTTTCTCTCAAACTTTTAATCTAACTGCAAACAAGACAGATAAATATTTTTCAAGCAGACTCCCCTCTTCAGCTTCCCAGTATATTGTGAGCTGCTTCCAAGCTTTCTGAGCAGCAGTTCCCTTGTTTTGGTATCTTCTGTGAACACAAAATCATCTCGGGTGCTCTGAAAGGAGAAGCGGGGAGGTTTTTAATGTCTGCTAATCGGGTTGTTGACAGTGGGCAGCCAAGCCAGGGCAAAAAGGCAGCAGAGCACTTCTGAAGGCAGGGTGCTGAAGAGGAGAGAGGTCCTGGGAATTTGCCATCTTTTGGCAAGGTTCTCTTCAGAAGGTGCCGTAGACTTTGTCAGCGAGTTTCAGAACCAGCGTTTTCAGACGTTCTGCATGGTACTGTGAAGATTTTTGGTGGGAAAAAAGCTCTCTGCAGAGCTGGAGGGGCTCGATCGCTCTCCATAGTGAGTTATGGTACTTAGCACCTGGAATTTCAGAAATGAAGGAATCAGCCACAGAATGAAAACAGGTCCCTGTTGCGCAATTCCTGCCGTCACAGAGGCTTCAGCAGATTTATTCCTTCTGTGCAGCTCTTCAGCACTGAAGGCACCAGCACCAGAGCGGGTTTGGTGGGGAGAGTCGAATCCTCACTTCTTGAGAAGCCCTCCTGCCTCCCTTTGCCTTTAATGAGCTTTTCCAAGGAGCACCTCTCCAGATGATGCTCGGTGTTTGCAGTTGCACAATCAGCAGGGGCTTGGCAGAGCCCGTGCGTGCCAGTCTCTCATTATTGGGTCTCTGCTTTTATCTCGTGTACTTTTCTTTTTTCCCCAGCATTTCATTTGAGCTGCTTCCCTGTTAACTTCTGTTTCAAGTGCTGGGATTGTAGGAGTGGTTTGGGGTTTTTTTTTTTTTCCTTTCCTTGAGCAGCATCTGACCTAAATGCCGTTTTCCTTCCAGGTTTATGTATTGAAACGACCACATGTGGACGAGTTTCTTCAGAGGATGGGAGAGCTCTTTGAATGTGTACTCTTCACAGCCAGTCTAGCCAAGGTTTGTTCCTCCCTTCATCTCTTTAACCCTTTTGGTGCTGGTCAGTGGACTTTTGGTTGGGTTTTCTATGGATAATTACTTCCACAGTTGGTACTATCTTAATTTTTCCCCTTCTTTTCTGCTTCTTTGTCTGGCAGTGTGTACTTTGTCTGCTAGTGTGTGGGTAAGTGTTTCCATGGTAACACCATCACATATGGGCTTGTCTCATAATGTAGCCTCCATGCATTGCTCATGATGCCAATATGAAAGGCTCACAAGTTACCATGGTTATAGTGAGAAATTAGAACAAATAGCGTGCGAGAGAGCGAAGCAGCACATTAAAGCTGGGCATGAAATAAAACACCGAACCAAACCCTGTCTACACCATCAACCAGTGACTCAGAAACTCGCTGGAAATTGGGAACCACGGTTCTTGCTCTTGTCAAGGTGCAATTGCAAGGTGGAGTTAGAAAATGAGGCCTTTTTTGCAAAGCTTGAAACGTCACCAGGAATATTTTGTGCCCTCTGGTCCTGCGGTAGCAGTAGTGGCTCGTAGGTAGTTCTTGTGGTAGATGTTACAGTAGTAGACTGACCTGGAGTTCTTCACTTCCTTCAGTGTATTGTATTTGTGGTGTCTCGTTTGTAAAATGGTATTGGTCATTTCTAAGTAGTGCTCTAGCATGGCAAGCTTTTGCTCCAGCCTAGTGTAGAGATGGTGGAAGGGGACAGGACCCTGATCTTCTGTAAAGCCTTTTTCCCTGCATTCTCTTTGCCACGTACTGCTCAGTCACGTTGAAAAAATCCTAAATAGTGCCCCAATTTCACACTGAAGTTAGGTGCCTTATTTCGTAATCAAAAGATGATTGATTTCAACATCAGGGTTTTTTTCTCAGTTTAAAATATAGGAAAATGGTAACTCCTGTTGTGCAATAATAAGATGTAACCACCATTTTCAAGTGTGTGGTTATTCACGTTCGAGTATATTTGGATGCTTTTTCATGGTCACTTTATATAAATTGTTGGATTCTAAGCTGTGCCTCGCTTTAAAGTACCATCTTATGTATAAAATGGGAATTTCCTTGGTATTGTTCGTGGGTATTTTTCCTAATAACATCTTTTATGACCCAGTTATGCAATTTGGTAATCTTAAGAGTCTTGCTGACCCAGTTGCTCCAAAGGCATCATTTGGCAGAGCCACATCAGGCTCAGATGTGTTCACTGCAGTTTATCTTCAGAGGCACATGGAAACAAATCAGCTGGGGAAATGCTTCATATCGATTTTCTATTAGCATTGGCTGGTTTTATGGTAATGGCAGGTGAGATCTCTGGATCCATCAACCTCTAGAAAACTCTCAGGGTAACTCTTAAGTTGGCCCTGAGAATAAAACCTAATCGATAAATCACAGAAAACATTTAGAGTGCCAGGTAGCCTTCTCTAGAAAGATAATTGTCCTACTTCTGCTTTACCTCTTTATTAATCACTTCAGGTTTGCAGGCGAGTGAGTTAATTAACAAAGGAGCAGGGAAGAAAATGGAGAAAAAGGGCATTTTATCTGAAATTGTTTCGTGTCCCTTCTTTTGTCTGGCTCTGTGAATTAGCCTTATCTGCACGTTGCTAACTTGGTGTTTCTGACTTCTATTTTTAAGTATGCAGACCCAGTAGCCGACTTACTGGATCGCTGGGGTGTGTTCAGGGCAAGGCTCTTTAGAGAATCCTGTGTTTTCCACCGAGGAAATTACGTGAAGGATCTGAGTCGACTGGGCCGTGAGCTGAGTAAAGTTATTATAGTAGATAATTCTCCTGCATCTTACATCTTCCATCCTGAAAATGCAGTAAGTATTCGAAGTACTCGAGCGTAACTTCATCTCTCTGGCCCTTGCCCAGATTTTGTGATTCAAAAAATAGACTTTTCAGAGCGCTGGATTGTGTGAGATTCTGTGTTTTCTTAGGCTGCAGGTAGGTTCTGGGGTTGAAATGGTGAACGAGATGGGCAAACCGACCCTGACAGCGTGTCACAGCCGTGACTGCTCGTGTGCTCTGAGCTTTAGCTGTGGGCTCGAGGTCCAGCAGTTTTGAGAAATACCAAGTGGTGTGGAACCTGAAAAACCAACCTAGCTCTAAGAAACGATGCTGCCCTGCAGCACAGATTCTGTTCTTTGCAGTGGTGATTACAGGAAGAATGGTTTGCTTGAATTTCTTTAGGTACTCCCATCCTTTTCCATTGTGTGAATGACAGTATTTTATTAGGCAGCATAATTAATGCCTTACTGGTTGCTACTGAGATCTGCATTTGCGGGTAAGGGGAAGAAAAAGAATCCAGATCCTGTTGTGTTGTTATGCTCCTCCCTCAGTTATTTTGGTCGTAACTCCATAATCAGAACTGTTAAGTCAACGAGTTCATCAGGGCTGAGGAATAGGATAAAGGGCAGGCAGCAGGGCTGTAGGGGACAATAATGAGGAGCAATGTGCACTTTCACTGTGTGTTTGTGTCGGCTCCAGAAGCTCTGGTGGAGAGGTCTGGGGTGCTCCATCCACGGCTGCAGCCAGTACAGCTGCTCACATTTGCTTTAGCTGCTAGGGGAGAGAAGCTGGAACTCCTCAGATCTACGGGCTTTTAGACAACCAGGCTGTGCACTGTTTTCTTTGATGTTTTTAGGCTGTCTTCTTTGTGAGCTGTTAAAATCAGCGTAGGAAATCTTTTATTAAGAACACTGCTTTGCACAGTCCTGCCTCTCCAGAATAGCTTTTGTAACATGAGCTATTTATCTTCCAGCAGTCAGCTTTCAAGTTCAGATCCTAATATTGTGATGCCCTAAGTGATGTGGTGAAAACATTTTTCTGGTTGGTGCCACACATGGTTTAAAGCTGCCATTTATAATAACCAGGACCTGTAGCTCTAATTTATGTTCATGGTTAAAATTAAAAACCCGATCCAAGATCATCATTTGGTATCTCGGAAATCGGTGCCAAGAAAATAATGAGCTGTAGAAATTTGGGAGATGAAATTAAGGGCCTTGTCAGAGTGGTTTAATGATGTATAGAAAAGTGCTGCTGGCTGAGTGATACTCGAGTCTCTGCAGAAACCAGAGCTTGTAACAAGATCCAAGATAGTCTTGAAAAGACCTCAGTGCACTCCCATAATGAAGATAACACAGAACACCTTCCCCAAATCCAGCCCACGTATTTAAGAAGGGTTATTACATTGTTATTTTCTGAACCCGCTCTCTAGATCTAACATTTTAACCTGAGCGCTGCTCTGCCCTTGCTGTTAAACATTTCCTCCAAAGCCCATGCCAGAAGGGGTTGTTGCTGCCTGCCTGTGCCTGGTGACTCACTCTGATAATTCTTAGAGGGGGGGAAAAAAAAAAAGATTTGCCTGTAAATAAAGTGTCAGTGCAGCTTCATAACCTGTGCCTTCCTCCCAGCCTGCTCTGGATACCAAGGAGGCAGAGCAAGGAGAGCTGCCCGGTGTGGGGTCGTGTGGGTCACCTGGACATGCAGGTGAAGGTCAGCTGTGCTGGCTGGGCTCGGGGTTGAACCTGCTGCTCCACCTGAGTGGTAATGATTGGCTAATTGCCTTGATGATGATGATGATGGTGATGGATTACAGAACGCCTACACAGCTAAAACTCACGTGCCTTTTACGTCACGAAACCCTCTTAGTGTGTGTTGGTTGCTTTGTTGCAGGTGCCTGTGCAGTCCTGGTTTGATGACATGACAGACACAGAGCTGCTAGATCTTATTCCTTTCTTTGAAGGACTAAGCAAAGAGGAAGAAGTTTACAGTATGCTTCATAAACTCTGCAACAGGTAGCCCTTAACTCTGACTGACTCCTGCTCCTAGATTGCAGTTGCTAGAGGCTGTCTCCATCTCTTTCAGCTCTTTCAAATGTAAGCTTTGGGGAGGTCACCCCTGTCAGAAGTGCTACTCTTGATCTTCCTGTTACATTGGACACGAAGGACAATCATGAGTGATGCTATTAAGCCTTCAGAAGCCTGACTCCTAAGGTCATGTGTTCAGACTACTTTTTTAAAGGAAAAAAAAAAAAAAAAAAGAAGCTATTTTAAATGGGACTCTTTTAATTAATTTCATAAATGGACATCTTTTACTGGATCAGCTTTTCTTAAAACATGCCAAAAAAAGAAGCTTGTATTTCAGCAGTTGAATTTCTCTCCCTTTCTTCCCCTCCCACTATGCAGACAATTTTACCCCCCTGCTTAGAGCAGTTGACCTGACTCTGAATTTTTTCTTACAGAATGAAGTGCCTTTTTGAATGTTATTTTAAGATAAAAATTCATTTTTGTATAAGACGTATTTCCAGACATCTTTTAGTCTTGTATTGTCTAAATGCTTTAAAAGGAAAAAGGAAAAAAAATTTTATAGAGCACTGTAATATATAACAAAGGAAAAAGTTGAAACCAAGATGCTGGGTTCCTGTCTCCACAGTGACATAAGTTGTGTTACACTTTTGTCATGCTCAGAAGGTTCAGGCGTTTGTGGGAGGGGTGAATTGGGGTCATTAACGTGGTTGTTTCACTGATGAGGATTTTGGGCACAGTTTTAAAACATATCTGCAGTTGTTTGAGTATTTTAGGGAGTGATGGAGTTGAGAAAACGAGGTGGCTGAGAGACCTAGAGCACCTTTAATTGCAGACAGATGAAGTTCTGCTGTCTCTGCTTACGCACAACTGCCATGCCTCTTCTTTTTTGGAAAACCATTATCTTGGGAGAACGGCGAGGAGATCTATTTATTAGTTTTAAGATTCTTTTCTCAAAACAACCCGTCTGGGTAAGCTGGATCTGTATTGAGCTGTTTGGAGTACTTTTTTCTTTTAATTGCTGCTACTGTATACTCACCAAATGGAGTTGACCATCGGCTGTTATACTGTTTTTGCCACTGTGCCTGTGCTATGAGACATTTTCTGTAAGCTGCAAACTTGGGCAATAAATAAAATGCAGGCTTCATAACCCACCCCCATGGATTAATCCATTGGTATCTGATGTACCAGAGAACCCAGTTAAAGGTGACCTGTAAAGGAACTTTTTTTTTTTTCCCAGTTAAGATGAAGCCCTCTCCTTTCTTTGATCTATGAAAATGCAGAAAGTATTTTGCCCACACCTTTGATTTGGATTTCTTTTTCTCCAAGGTGTAAGGAGCAGATTAGGAGCTGTATCAAGTCTTGCTGGAAGGGCAGAAGTTACTAGCCTAGACTCAAATCGGTCCTCTGGCTTTGGAGTTGACTTAGAGTCATCTCTGAGTCTGAGAGCCTGCTTAACATCTTCTGCAGTGCCATAGGTATCCTTTTGGATGAATAATTTTTAAATATTTCATGCCTTTGAAGAACAAGGCACAGCTTTTTTTTTTTTTTCTCCCCTTTCCAGTGTCACCTTTCAGTTATTGTCCACAGCAGAAATCTGCAAACACAAAAGGTGCAGCTGCGTTTGGCTGTCCTCAGAGAAGACTAAATGGACTATTTGGTGCTTCTAACTAGCCTCGTGCTAAATTCTGAATTGTAGACCCCCTTTGCCTTTTCTCTTTTTTCTCAAAAAGTCCTGATGACTTGGGGAAGAAAACACAAATTTCCTTGCGATGGACTTGGCTCGTGATCCTTGTCTCAAAAACATTGGTGAAGCAGCTTAACAAATCCACCAGAGAAGGGCAGGCCAGTCTACACAGGCAGCGAGTGGGTTGTCGTGGGTGCAGTGTCAAACCCAGCCCCCTGCAGCGCTCCAGCTGTGCTCCAGCTGTGCTCCAGCTGTGCTCCAGCTGCGGCTGGGCCCAGGGGTGCTGGGGGCAGTCCCGTCACACCCGTGAGTCTGTACGGCATCACCCTTTTGTTTCTTAACCAGCTGGCATCACCTTAGTACTGTATAAAATCTGTGCCACAACACGAAGACTAAACTGTTGAGTTTAAAAGTTAAAAATTAAAAAAAAAAAATAAAAAAATGCCTACTTTGTTTAAAAATATAAAAAAAAAAAAAAAAAACAAAAAAAATGGACGTATGGATTCTGGTTAGTCCATTAACGTTTACTTTCAGTTTAAGATGGTTTAATTTTGTATTTGACTCCAGAGAAATGAAACTGTAAGCTGCCAAAAAAAAAAAAGAGTTGTTCTCTGAGCAGTATTTACAACTGTGCCTGTGGCTCCTGGGCCCCAGGTGCAGTTTGCAGGGAAGTATTCAGGTTGTAGTTAGTCGTGCAGGTATGAGAGGAATGGCTGAAGAAATTCAAAGACTTTTTTCTCGTTAGCATTAGACCAAACAATCGGACAATGAATAACCCACGAGACAGGGCCGTGTGACAGTTGTGACCTGTTGGACGTGAGACAAACCATGTCACCCGTTTGTGTCTCTGAAAGCAGCGATTTCATGAACCAGTTGCCTTAAGTCTGTGAATGAATGTTGATTATATTATTAAAAGTGTCTTGTATTGTTTTCAAATCCACATAGAATGGGCAACTGAACTTCTGCACCAGCCTCTGGAGGAAGGGTTCTGATGGTTTTCTGTACAACCATACTTGTACTGTGTTATTTTGGCTCTTAAAAATCCCCAAATTTAAAAAAAACCCCCAACTTACTGTAGCTTAGTACAGCATTAAAACGACACTTGGTGACAATACAAAGACAAAAAACTTAGCACAGCTTTGATCTCTGCTAGTTGTAAGAGTGTTTTCTATAAGTTCTGATCGATTCTATTTTTTTTTAACCCACCCACCTCGCGTGGAAATGAAACTCGGAGTGCTCTGCAATCAGGTTGGGACTCCCCTGGGTGTTCAGATTTGGCCAAAGGGATCAAAACTGTCGCGGTTGTTTATTTTGACACTATCATCATAACTTGAAATTTCAAGTGTGGCGTTTGCGTGGATATACATACACTATATATTTAGAGTTTCTAGATTCTGACAAAGCAATAGAGTTCTGTCCGTAAAGTCAGAGAACGAGTGGAATGTTTGTAAAATTTGCAATACGGGTATTTGATTGTATTTTAAATATACAAGATTTTGAAAAAAAAAAAATTCAAATAGGAAAAAAAAAAAAAAAAACCAAACCAAACTTATTTCCTAAAATCTCTTGGATATTTTGAAGTGCAGTTCGTGCACGGAGGTCGCCAGGGCTGTTATAAACCCTGGGTTTCAATTCTATTTCTGGCTATTATAGAAATATTAAAAAGTCTTTCTCCCAGTTGGTCATTCTAAAGAGATGCTGCCTGGCCTGAAGTTCTGTTGTCCTTTTTATGTTGGGTTAAAAAACGGTTTTTTTGCCTGTATAGGTATTTTTAAATTAAGCTGTAAGGCTGAATGCCTTAGACCCTTGAAATCCAACTGAAGTGTTCACAATGAAATTGCCATTTGTAACCTTAGGGCTGTGCGCTGAATCCTTGTTCACCACCAGGAAGCGTGGCAGGCTTGGGATGGGGAGATGGTAGCAAATGTACAATATTGCTGTGTTCATTTAGGTAGCTTTGGAAGAATAATTTGTCTCTTTGTTTCGCCCTTTTGATCTTTTATTAAAGCAGCAGAAGTTATGCGTGGAAGAAACTCAACACCTGGAGACGTTTTGGTTGTCAGTGTACGCAATCACTTTTCTTACAGCATGATTTTGATTAGACTGGTTGGGGACAATAAAGTATCTAAATGACACTGGTGTGTGCTGATGTTGCAGCTTTTGAAATTTCAGTGTGAAAAACAAAACAAAACAACCAAAAACAAAAAACAAGAAAAAGAATCTGTAGCTCTGTGACTTCCGAAGGCGTAACCCTCTGTTGGACAGATTGTTTTTAACCTAATAAACCACAGTTCCGCACAGCCCTATTTGTAAAACAAAAACAAGTTTGTGCCTCTGATTCCAAGGTGCTGTGATGTTTTTTTGCCTTTGTGGGGCGAGGAGGGGCAGGTGAGACTGGCGTGGGGCAATTGCTTCAAAATCTCTGGGCTAACTATGCAAAACCAGCTGTCAGTTTTCTGTTTCACATGATGTTGTAAAACCCCAGCTGACTCTCTCTTATCTCTTGTTAAAAAGATCTATTGGGAGCTCCTTAACAGAGGAGTAAGCAATGGAAATGTTTCTTTCTTTCTTTTTTTTTCCTTTTTTTTTTTTTTTCCTTATGATGGAGCTGTTTACACTTTGATGCAATGAACAATCCAGCAATACTTGAGAAACACTACAGATACCATATGAGTGTTTGCAGGAGAGAGAAGTGATGTCAATCAGGTATTGAATGGTTTCTTTACTGTCACAAATAAAAAATTTTAACAATATAGCTACTTGTGCATGTAATACTTCTCTGGGAAAAAGCATTTCTGCACTTCTCCTTAAGTGACAGGCACTGCCCTAATAATTCAGCAGGGATTTTACTCCTGCTAATGCACATCCATGTTACAGGATCAAAATCACCCATCTCTGTCCCACCCTCCTCCCCCTCTCCTCGTTCTCAGTCATGTGCAGGACTCCTCAGTGGCTGCCCTGGCACCTGCTTGTGCAAACAGAGCTGATGAACTACTGATGAACTCTGCTAAATAAATTGGTGGCGACTCTTGCAGATGTTCCAGCTATTTAGATCTCTTGGATGAGATCATACAATAATTTGTTCAAGTCTCAAAGCTGTGTGACTTCTTTTGAAGGGCTTACTTCAGCTACTTGAATAGCTGTTCTTAACATCACTGCCATATCCACATGAATATCTGAATAAAACACTTTATTTGGTTGGAAAAATCTATTTTGGGACTTTTTATCTGACACAGTAAGACTTGGAGCCTTCCTTTCTAGGAAAAGGCACATATTATTGATGCTTTATGAGCAGAAAACCTCAGGCCTGTTGGAATAAGCAGCTGGCTCAAGATAGCACATTAGATGCAATTAAAAACATTTTTTAGTTAGTCCTGAGATCGGTTGGAATGACCTGGACTGCCTTTACTCTGTACTGGTGGGTCAGGTTCTTGATTTTTAAATTTATTTTTTTTTTAGGTTTGGTTTGGTTCTGGTTTTGTTTTTAATGTTACCAATCTCCTTAGCTGCTACTTAGGATAAAGATGCCTTTCTTTTTCTTTTTTTTTTTTTTTTTTCACTTGGTGAAACAAGTGTTTCAAAATTCATAAAACAGCTCATTTATAGTGGTGAGAAAGATCTGTTGTTCTGTCCTGACAGAACCCAAGTGTCTGCAGAACTGAGTACACAATAGTCTGTACACCTAGAGGCTTTCCAATGGTTTTTTTCCCCCCTTTTTTTGTTGTCTTTTGACTCGGAAGGAAAGCCAACTGCTCTGAAATTCCCTGCAGGATGGGATAGGGCTGTTCCAGGTGGGATGCAGCCTCCAGCAGTTTTCCTGGCAAGCGACCTTCACCACCCAGACTCCCCACCAGCCCAGCCACGCTGGCAGGAGCCCAGGCGAAGTTCTGCTGGACTCCTGTGGTTCTGCTGGAGCTGCTGGAGCAGAAACGGTCCGTGGGTGACCCATTGCTTTGGACAGGTTGGCAGACTCAGCCTTGGAAAGCTCCCGGGAGTTCTGCTGGGCAGGAGCTGTGCTGGGAGCGGGGTGTTTGTGATTGAAGGGGCATTCCCGAGGCACGGGGCACGCAGGGATGGATCAGTGTGGCTCCACGGGGTGGGTTTGCCTTTGCAGTGCACCCCAATATCAGAAGGTGAGGTTTGGTCACGGCTGAAATCGGATCGAACTGAGTTTGGGAGGTGGTGGCTGTGCCCGTGTCCCCCCCGTGGTGCCTCCCGCTGCTCTCCCCGAACCGGCGTCGCTCAGTTCAGCGTTAAATTCCGATTTAATGACGTGGACACACCTGACGGGATGGAAATGGCAGGAAAAGCTGGACACAGGAGCACAGCACAGCTGGCACCCGTCAGCCGCATCACCTCGGGGTGGACTCCAGCAAGGACAAGGCTGCTGCTGCCCAGGGGCGAACAGAGGAGTCACTGCTCAGCCAGAGATGTGTCACCCCCTTGCAGAACCTCTGTCCCTCCAGATAATGAGGGGTGATCCTTTTGTCCGTCCGAACGTGATGTCACCACCTCTGAATTCCCAGCCTTTCAATAAATGTTGCACTCGAAAGCTCGGGGGGTTGTTGGGGGAGTTGCTGGCTTGACAATGGGTTGTTTTCTTTGATTTTAATGAGCTTTTGTGATGAAAACCAAATTTCTTTACAGTGTAACCTTGTAATTTTTTTTTTCTCATGCTTTGATTCAGTTTGACAATAAACTATCTGTGTTATTTTTTTCATTCTCTTCATGTGTGACAATGCAAATAGTTTAGGTCTGTTCCCAGAAATCCCCCTTTCTCTGGCCACATACCATTCTCCGTGGGGGAAACACTGGGAGGGGGAAGCAAAGGCTTCAGAGAATCAGGCCAGAAAGTTCCCATTCCATTCTTCTCACAACTCTTTGGAGCTGCTGGGCTTTAATAAAGATGAAAGCCCTGACTGCTGAGCACCAAGGCCTTCTTCCTCTGGCAGCATATCTGGCAGAAAAGGTTCGGCCCCTGTTCTTTTTGGTTAACCTGCTGAGGTTTGGATAAATCCATCTGGCTGCTTTCCAAAGCCACTGAAGCCTGTAAGATGGAGCTGGGAAAAGGAGCAAGGTCCTGGATTGTGGGAGGGGATGAGGGGCCAGGAGGAAAGGTGGTGGTGGCTGGTGGGGTTTCTGTCCAAACCCCTTTCAGTTTCTGCACGCAGCACCCCTCGTGTGACATTCACAGCATCCCTGGAGCAGTTGGGTGGCTCCTCACCTGCCTGTCCCGGGTTTTTCAGGGATAAACGGGGCTGAGAAAGGATCAGCATCGCTGCCTTTCTCCCAGGCTGCGGTGTCACCTCTCTGTAACCTGTGGCAGTGCCCACTGTGAGTGCTGGTGTGGAGCAGCTGGCCTGGCTCAGGTCTTGGGTCACCCGGTCTGCAGCCAGATATTTGTGCCCTGAGGGAAAGGAGAAGCTGGGGGAGCTGCCTTTGCTGGAGTTGGGTTGGTTCAAGGTGCCCATGGGCAGCCATTCCTCGCCTGGCACATCTCGAGTTAGGTCTGTGTGGAGGGATCAGGCTGAGGACGGTGGTTGCAAGTTAAGCATTTGCTGGAAAACAAACCCACAGAAAGATGGAAGCCTGGCGTTTTCATGTGTGTTTTTAATAGGAAAATCATTTTATAAATACTTTTAGGTTGTTTTTTTTTAAATCTCTACCTAATCCCCTGGTTAATACCTGCTGTACCCTCAGAGACTGAGAACCAGAGATTTGTGTAAAATTTATCTGTGGGGTTTTGTGCGCACCTGAAATGAGCCATTATTTTCATTTACAAGCAAATACATCTAGAAGAAGAGGGGAAGATTTTTGTCAAGACCTGAACCCATTTATTCACGGAATTACGGAACAGTTTTTGTCGGGAAAGAGTCACGGCTGAGAGGGACCAGGTGCCGTGTAGGAGTCGGGCTGAGGCTGAGCACGCACAGGTCCTGCCCTCGGCTCGGCATCACGCGGCCGGAGCTCTGTGACCCTTAACTCTCCTCCTGATTTTTCTCCTCCAAACAGTGACTGGAGCCTTGGTCTCGTTGGAATCCTCTGTAACACATCTGAGTAACTCAGAGCAGGTTCGGATGAGTTATCACCCGCTGGCCTGAGCCCTGATCTGCTGGATGGACCTTGGAATAATAACCAGCAGGATCAGGCGAATACTTGGGATGATGATGCTTGGAAAACAGTCGGAGTGTTGCATCCCAAAAAGGAGGAGGAGGGAGGAAGGTCGGGAGGGCCTTGGTGGCTCTGGGTTGCGGTGCTCCAAGCCGTGGCATGGTCTGGCAGTGGGAGCATTGGCTTTGATGTGTCTGTGATGGAAGTCTTGGGAAAAAAGAGGGGTTTAAGGGCTTGGTCCGTGCAGGGCCCGGTCGCACCACGAGATGGTGCAGCCGGGCAGCGCTGCCTTTTAAAGGCGCCGTAGAGGAAATTTAAAAGCCATTATCTCAAGTAAAAGCATCCCCACGGCTTTGAATGTCTGAGCCCCCCGCCGGGATTGTGCTCCACGGGCCCACGGATAACGCCTTCCTCCAGGTAAAAATTTACTTTGGTATTTCACGAGCAATTTCTTCGCTTGCCCAGTGAATGCTGAGTTCCCTTTGAGAAAGGAACCGGTGGCTCCACACCTGAATACAGGATAAGTGTTCTGATAATTGTAGTCACTGATTATCTTTTCTTCCCTGAAAATGCAGAAATATAAGATCAGCACAGGAAAACTAGAGAGGGAAATCAGCATTTCTCAAATAGTTGAGTTCTAAATTATGTCCTTACACCTCCCCTAGTGTGCTGAACCTTTTTTTCTTCCAAAAGCTTTGCTGCTCACCTTTTCTTTTTTTTTTTTTTTTCTTTTTTTAAAAGCAACATCATTTTAAATTGCGATTTGGCTGAAGCACACGAGGAGAACTGTGGACAAATGTTGACTCTCCAGGAGGGGGAGGCAAAAAAAAGAAGAAATAAAAGTGGTGCCAAGCTGGCAGGTGTGTGACAAGGCACATTCCCTGTGCCAGTTCCGCTCCCTGCCCGTGTCCAGCGTGCGGGGGCGAGGGGACAAGGGGACAGGGCAGCCGGGGGGACAGGGAGGGGGGGCCAGGCTGGACCAAAAGGGTTGGACCTTGCCAGGGAATGCACCCCACACCTGCAGGGCTGCCTCTCCCTGTTAGTGACTGCGGCATCTGCTGTCACATTCCCAACACCCTCATGGGTTTTTTGGGAGAAGGGGGGGGTTTTCCAAGCCGTCAGCCCCCCTTGCAGCCCATCTCCTTGGCTTTCTGCTCCCCTGGCATGGTCCTTCCCACCTGGAAGCGCCTGCCCTGTGAGGAAAGCCGGGAGTTGTTAGGTCCCTGCTGCCTGGAGGTGAGAAGGCTCAGGGGGCCCCTCATCACAGCACCCCAGTGCTGAAAAGATGCTGCAAAGAGGATGGAGGCTCTCTCTTCACACACAGCCATGGAGAAGACAACAGGCAATGGCCACAAGCTGCCCCAGAGGAGGTTTTATCTTGGCACAAGAAATTTTTACAGTGAGAATCACGGGAACAACTTCCCCAGGAACATGGTGGTGTCCCCATGGCTGGAGGATTTCACGGTGTGGCTGGACAGTGATGGAGAACCTCCTCTGCTCTCCCTTGCCGTGAGAGGCTGCATCAGGTGATCGCTCAAGGTCTCTTTCAGCCGGGCTGTTCTTTGGTTCTGTGATTCCCGTGTGCCATCCTGCACCTCCTGGCTGGCTGGCCCCAGGAACGGGGTGACCCTGGTAAAGCAGGAGAGCTCTGCAGCTCCAGCCGCTGAGGAGGAGCCTTCCAGCCTTGGACATTTCCCTCTGGCTCGGATGGTCCCCCCTCTTTTGCCTCTCTTTTAATTCATGAGGGGAAGACTGCCTTAAATCCCATCTGGGATCCCAGTTCCTGGCTTTTCTAGGAGACAGCTTTGCCCATCACAGGCAGCTCCAGCCACGCGGGGCCCTGGGGGTGTTGGAGCTGAGGAGAAGCTGCTGCAAGTAGCTCCTGCTTCTCTGTTAGCAAAACAAAGACATTCCCAGCTGCAAAAATCAGATTGTCTGCAAATCCATGTTCCCCGTGGCATGCAGGAGGAAGGTGTAACTCGATGAATGTAACCCAGGCAATATGGAAAATGTAAATTAAAAGGAGAGAAATTCCTTGTCAGGCATTTCCCAACCTTTACAGTGGGCCAGGGAAAAGGTCAGGCTCCAGTTAAGGATTTGATGTTAAATGTGGGCCTGATCTCTCCAAGATCCAGTTCCTCCTCGAATTCGTTCAGTTCCTCGGATGCTGTTGGGGCACAGGCACTTCTCACCTTCCCTCCTGTGAAAGGGAAGGAAATTATCTCTGCCTCATTGTGCAAGGGGTAAAACCCTTCCACAAACAATGTATTTTCTCACACATCCTGTAGAGGTTGTGGCCTCATCTCCTTTGATTCCACATCACTCTGGTTCTCCTGAAAATCTTTGGGAGCTGAGGGATAAATGTTTTTTATCTGCCTGCGATGAGTCAGCTACAGGCAGCGAGGGGAACCAGGTTTTCTGGCTGCTTTAGATCTTCTAAATTTCAACTTTACAGAAAAAAAATCAAGTTCTTCTTTTAACTTTTTCATAACCAGGTTGTCAGCTGTGACACTTTGTTGTGATGTTTTTTAAAATAATGAATTTGATGTGCTTGCTGACAGGCTGGATCACACAGGCACTGGGTTTGTGTGCTGTCACCCATTTTTAGGGATCTCACCACCAAAATAGGTATCAGCTCCATCCTGGAGACAGTCAGAAATGCTGAAGCACAGCCACTGATTAGTCATAATGGTGGGTTCTTTTCCCTAATATCCCTTTGAGCTTTAGAGCAGGCACCTCCTGAGAACTCGTGTGCGATTGTCAGTGAAGCAGACAAAGAGAGCGGCGGCTCATCCTCCAGCAAGACGAGCACAATCCTTGTGCCAATCACAAGAATTGGCACCAGCAGGTCAGGGGAGGTGATTCCCCCTCTGCTCTGCCCTCGTGAGACCCCTCCTGCAGTGCTGGGAGCAGCTCTGGGGCTCCCAGCACAACAAGGATGGGACGTGGAGCTGCTGGAGCGACTCCGGAGGAGGCCACGGAGATGTTCCAAGGGCTGGAGCCTGGCTGGGAGAGTTGAAGGGGTTCACATGGGGAAGAGAAGGCTCCAGGGAGACCTCAGAGCCCTTCCCAGGGCCTAAAGGGGCTCCAGGAGAGCTGGAGAGGGACTTGGGACAAGGCATGGAGGGACAGGACACAGGGAATGGCTTCCCACTGAAAGAGAGAAGATTTGGGTTAGATATTAGGAATAAATTCTTCCCTGTGAGGGTGGAGAGGCCCTGGCACAGGGTGCCCAGAGAAGCTGTGGCTGCCCCTGGATCCCTGGGAGTGTCCAAGGCCAGGTTGGACGGGGCTTGGAGCAGCCTGGGACAGTGGAAGATGTCCCTGCCCATGGCAGGGGTGGCACTGGGTGAGTTTTAATGTCCCTTCCAACCCAAACCATTCTGGGATTCTATCAGATCCCACCTGCCAGGGCCCTGCTGAGAATGACAGCAATTAGAGATGGGTGAGGGTGCTCTGAGTTGCTTTTTTAAATGCCAATATTTTATCAAAACAAACCTCAACATTGTCAATTCCTACAAACTTTCTTCTCCCCTTTCCTGCTCTGTGGCAGCTCTGGAGTGATGAAAAAAAAGTCATTTTTTCAACAGCATTTTCAAAGTTCAGAACAATTCTGTGACTATTATTTTATTTCCTTTTTTTTTTCCTTAAATGAGCAGCAACTACAGCTTTACTGCTTTTATCAACCAACAGCCTCGAGGCTGTTATAAAAAAGCTGCTCTGCTGTAATGAAAGAAACACAGAGATGGGAAAAGTAAGGCTGCATCAGTACCAGTGAGCTCTATGTGGCCTCTGAACACTCAATTTTAGCTTGCAGGTGGCCTAAACCACTGTTCAAGGAAGGGAAGGGGAGAGAGAGGCTGAATTCTAAATGGTCCCAGTCCAGGTCTGTAAATTGTGCGAAGGCACAGCCCTGTTTTCCTAAATGTCTGTTCAGAGCTCATCCTGGTGCTCTATTTAAAATTGCACAGTGCAGGGTGGGAGGGGAGAATGACTGCATCAGGCTGAGGTAGGAGGGAGGATGGGGAGCACAAGCTGTCAGGTACTGGAGCTGCCCTCAGATCTGCAGCCGAGGCAGCAGCTTCAAAGCACTTCATCAAACCTCAGCTGTCTGAGCTGGAAAACACGCAGGAGTGGGAAAAATAACACCAGGTGCCTGTTTGCTGGGAAAAACAGTGGTGGGAGAAGCCTCTCTCAGGTTAGCCCGAGGTGGAAATGGCCAAAAAAGTCATTCACAGAATCATGGAATGGTTTGGGCTGGAAGGGACCCCAAAGACCATCCAGTTCCAACCCCTCTACCATGGGCAAGGGACCCCAAAGACCATCCAGCTCCAACCCCCTGCCATGGGCAGGGACACCTCCCACCAGACAGGCTGAGGTCAGGGGTTTTCCTTGCTGTTACCTGCTCCAGGTGATATCTGTCTCCATCAGAGGTTTGTAAGGTGGCTTTGCTCATCCCCCAGCATGACCAGAAGTGCTGCTTACAGAAAATCTGGGGGGAAAAAAAAATGCTTTAGTCATGCCCAAAGCCCCCTGGGAAGAACTAAACCCTCCTGTCTCAAGCTCAGCTACTTCAGCTCGGTGGGCTCGGAGGAGCTTTCCCAGCATCATTTCTCAATTCGGTTTCCCCAGGGAGAGCCCTTTGCTGCGAGGATTTGGTTGCTGCCTTGTGTGAGCTGAGCTGTGGTGCTGGAGGGGGATGAAAGCAAGGCCCTGGGTTAAACACTGCTGCTGTTTTAGGGAAGCTCCATGCAAAATCTCCTCGTTGCCAGTGGATCTGTGGATTCAGGCACGCCTGAGTGATGCTCCCCCAGCTGAACCACGGAAGGGTGGCAGGGATGGGGCTCTGAAGCTGAGGAGGAACAATCTGCAGTTCAAACTCCATGAGGAGCAGAGATCTTTCCCTGGGGATGACCGGAATCAGAGATTCGAGCAGGGAGATCTCCTTGAGTGACAAACACATGAACAGAGAGCAGGGAGATAAAAGGAGGTGGTAATGAAGAGGGAGTCAGTCTCTTCTCCCATGTAACAAGCCATAGGACAAGAGGAAATGTCCCCAAGTTGTGCCAGGGGAGGTTTAGTCTGGATATTAGGGGAAATTTCTTCACTGCATGGGTGGTCAGGCACTGGAACAGGCTGCCCAGGGTGGTGGTGGGGTCACCATCCCTGGCAGTGTTCAAAAAAAGTGTGAATGTGGCCCTTGGGGACAGGGTTCAGTGGTGGGCTGGGCAGTGCTGGGTTAAAGGTTGGACACATGGGTCTTAGAAGGTTTTTCCAAATTTAAAGACTGAATGATCCTGTGCGACGAATGACAAGGTCTGGCTGGGTCACCCAGGCCGTGCTTCAGAAGGAAAAACAACCACAAGTTTAAAAAAACAAACCATTGCCAAAAAAATCCCCATCTCATTCGAGGAATATGTTTTCAAAAGGGGAGTTATGTAAAAACTGGGAAATAGGTGCTGCTGCTCTGCTGGATGCCAGAGAGGCTTCGATTGGAGCTGTGGTCAGTGCCAGGGGGCCCTAGGGCAGAAATCAGAGATAAAGTGGGCCAGGAGTGCCACGGAGCAGAGAGTGTGGAGAGCACAGTGGGAGGAAAACAGCACAGAGGGAGGCTCTTCTCTCCTCTGGTGTCCCTGCCCATGGCAGGGGGTTAGAAGACAATCTTTAAGGTCCCTTCCAACCCAAAGCACTCTAGGATTCTAGAAGAGGGACAAAGTTATTACCAGTAGAAATGTCTCGCTTTCAGCAGGATGTCTGCTGAAAAAGAGGGATTAATTGTTGACACAAAAACGAGATTTCAGCAATGTGTAAGGACAACCACACAGCTCCATCCCTGCTGCAAGGGCACGTGCTGCAGCTGGAGTGGATGATTGCTGTAGATCCCTTCCAACTGAAAACTTCTTTTCTCTTCTCTTCTCTTCTCTTCTCTTCTCTTCTCTTCTCTTCTCTTCTCTTCTCTTCTCTTCTCTTCTCTTCTCTCTTCTCTTCTCTTCTCTTCTCTTCTCTTCTCTTCTCTTCTCTTCTCTTCTCTTCTCTCCTCTCCTCTCCTCTCCTCTCCTCTCCTCTCCTCTCCTCTTCCATTCTCTTCCCTTTTCTTCTCTCTTCTTTTCACTTTGCTTCCACCTTTCCCCACCTCTTCCCACTTCTCCTCTCTCCAATATGAACACCAAAGCAGGATACCTGTAGGATCTGCCACCTCCTTTTAGAGAAGACATTGAACAACAACCCCATCCACTGAGCTCTGGCAGCACACAACTCTGCAGGCTCCAAACGTGGCTGGACAGGAGCTCTGTCCTCTTCAGAATCCTTCACACCTCCTGTTTCCCTTGTCTAGGTGGGGACACCCCTGATCCAGACAAACACACACCCTGTCACTGTCACCGTGCTGCAGGTGAGGCTTCCGGCCATCTCTGGGACCACAAGGACACCTACAGCTGGAATTTTCTGGCACAAATGCACCTGGACTCGTCTTCAAAAGCAAATGTTGTGGAAGCTCCCAGCAGCCAGGCAGGACTCACCTGCTGCTGCTCTGCTGTCAGGGAGTGTGAGGTGCAGAGCACCCCAGTGAAGCGCGTTAGAGACTTCGGGAAGTGTAACCCAGCCAGGAAGGCTGATTTAGGAGAGAAGGAAGGGGATGTAAGGAAATAACTTCAAGCCTGCGTTACTGGAGATTTGAAGTGGTTTGGAGTTTGGCTGAAATGGCTGAGAGCTGGGGCGTGAGGGTTCATCGAATAATCGCCACTTTCTGCGTAAAGTGCAAAAACGTTCCTGAGAAACCTCTGATTTTTCACTTGTTCAGACCCCACACCTCCCGCGTGTAAAGTGTGGGCCTTTAGAAACACTGGGTCCTGTGCTCCCTGGGCAGGTTATCCAAGCAGCGATCTGTGTGTCCCCTGCAGGTCCCTAATCCCTGTGTCCCCTGCAGGTCCCCTGTGTCCCCTGCAGGTCCCCAATCCCCGTGTCCCCTTCAGTCCCCTGTGTCCCCTGCAGGTCCCCAATCCCCGTGTTCCCTGCAGGTCCCCAATCCCTGTGTCCCCTTCAGTCCCCTGTGTCCCCTGCAGGTCCCCAATCCCCGTATCCCCTGCAGTCCCCGGGAGGGAGCAAAGGCTGCAGCTGCCGGGAGCGGCAGAGATGTGCAAACACACACAGTGCTCAGTGCTCACTGCTCTCCTTCGCTTCACTCAACTGCCTGGAGCTTGGAAACCAGTCCAGCCTGTTCCAATCCCCTCCCTCGACTGGTTCCTGGCCTTCAGTGCATCAGAGATGGGCTCTTTCCTTGTGGGACTGGAAAATGATTCATCCACCAGCACAGGAATGCAACCCCGGAGGCACCGTTTGCAGGCCTCTCCCAAAATCCTCTTCTGGAGCTGGATTTCTGTGCGGAAGGAATGTGGTCTGGAAAAGTCCAGCCCAGTAAATCTTTGAGCAAAGAAGAGTGGAGTCCCAGTCCCATTCTGATCCTCAGCCTCATCCAGATCCTTGCTGAGGAGAGAAAACATCCTAAACCCAAAAGTGGGTGCAGCAGATCTGCCTCAAGGGTCGGGACTCCGACCTTGCCCTGCCCTTCCCTCCTCCCCGGGCTCGTGAGCCTCAGTGTCACCCTCCTCCTCCTCCTCCTCCTCCTCCTCCTCCTCCCTGTTTGCAAAGGGAGTGATGCCTCTGTCTGCAGGCGAGGCAAAACCCGAGGGGACACATGGGAGGGCCCACGTGCCGGTGCACATTGATGCCACCGCACGCGTGGAGATGTCACTGGTGCCATCAGCGCTGTCCCCAGGCGGTTTTGGCCAGCAGGGAGGTTGCCTGGCGTGCTGTGCTTGTTGTGCTGTGCGGGTGCCTGCGGATCGAGCTGCTGCCCATCCGCTCCGCTGGGTAATGTGTTTAACCCGAATCAGCCGAGCCCTGGGCGGAAAGGGAGGCAAGTTCTGCAACTTCTCATGCCTTCCCCTCGTGCCAAACATAGGTGAGATAACACTGCCCTTTGCAGGGCGAGCTCTCTGTGTGAGTGCTGCCGGTCAGAAGAGCCTGGAAAAGTAGGAAGGAGACACAAGGATCCAGCCAATTCCTGTTGGGGCGTGGCACAGGGATGCCCCAAGAACAACCTCTCGCTTGTGTTAGAAGGAGTCTCGTCCCTCAGGGGAGTAACGTGAGCTTCTTGTTTGGTGCTCAAACACAGCAACCAGAACTTCCTGGGAAAAGGCTCTCGGCTCAGCTGAGTTCTGAGCCAGTGCTGGGCGGTGTCGGTGTTCACATGGAATAACCCCCAAAAGGTTCCTGGGAAGCACTGGGTGTATCAGCCTCATGGCAATGAAAATCAGAGGGTTTCAGGCAGCAGCGCTGCTCCTCGCCAGCCTGTCACACACAGCTTGGGGGTGGCTGGGGGACACCATTCCTTGCTGGCACCCAAGCCTGTGGCTGGCTTTTTAACTCCCCGTGCAGCACAGTGGGAGGTGTGGCCCAGAGGGGATGGGGGATACAGGAGCTGCGGGTTCAGCTCTGGCTTGGACTCTATGGAGATCGTTTCTGATAAGGCAGCTGAAATCTTCAGGCTGTGGTGTTGCTGTAAAAATACAAATCAGACTTGCACTTTATCTTGGGGGTATGGTTTGGTGGTGAATGTGGCAGTGCTGGGTTAATGCTGGACTCGATGACCTTAGAAGTCTTTTCGAGCCTTAACTGGAAAAGTTAAGGACTTAAAAGACTCCATCTCCCATTTTTGAGAAGTTCTGTGGGTCCCAGAACTCCAGCTCGCTCCAGCCCACCCAACTTGTGATCCTTGAGCTGGTCTACAAGCAGGAGGAGGAGATGGTGCTCAGAAGTCCACGGGCCACACGGGCAGGTGTGAACAGCACCTGGTGGAGTGCCTGGTGCTCATCCCTCAGCTGAACCGAGGCTGTGATGGGGACCATGGCCCCTCTGGAGTTTGCAGCAGTGGTGGCAGAGCTCCTTCCAGCAGCCTGACGTGACTGACACCTGATGTGGGGGTAATGGGCCAAGGAAGGACATCGGGCACAGACAGTGACTGCGCCCTTTGGGGACTGGGCAAAGCAGGGAGGGGTGACGTGCAGGAGGGTGGCACTTTCCCAGCCTTTAGGGTGGTGGATTTTTGTTGCTCCTTCCTGGTTGGCACAGGCAGGGCTGCATTCCTGCAGACAATAGCTCCTCCTGGGCAACCCCAGCCCTGGCCACCCGCTGTCCCCCTGCCCATGCAGGCACAACCTCGGCTCTGCCTGCAGGTTCCCCGGGCTCGAGAGCTTGCAGAATTTGTCCTCGCACTCCTGCACCTCCTCAGAGTTGAATTCATGAGCTCTGTTTAGCAGATGTGAACAAGAGCAGTGATGAACTCAGCTCAGCTGCCAGACTACCTGTCCTGGGGAAATCTTTGCTCTGTTTTGGGGAACAAACTCAAAAGTCCCTAAGAAAAATCTGGATTCTCTCCCAGGGCACAATTCCCACCTGACAGAGGAGAAGGACATCCCCTACACTCTCCCTGTCGGGCGCCACAGACTGGCAGCTGCTGTGATCCCAACAATTTCATGAGAGAGGCTGGTGAGCACTGGCAAGGGCAGGGATTGGGGACTTCACCCCCCACCCCATCCCTGAGCACAGGGTGACTTTCTGTGCTCACACGTGCAGCCTGGCCACTGAAATGAGACGGGTTAAAAATTAAGTTTGCGAGGGAGGGTGGAGTTATTTTGTGGGCACTCGGGTATGGTCACCAACACGAGCAACCAGGTTTCCCACAGTTGTGAAAACTTCTGGTCTGCCTGAGTGCTAGAAAAGGAAATAAACTGCGAGGGTGAGAGCTCCAGCTGCCTTCACCAGTAAAGCCAACATGTTCCACGGCTGCCTCAGCATCCAGTGATCCTCACCCACAGTAAAACCATTGGGATTAAAACCCAGTTGGATAACTGAGTGCTAAAGGACCAGCCTTGTACCCTGCAGGGGAGAAACCCAGGCCACCTCTCCTGCAGGGTGAGGGTGAGCTGTGGGGAAACTGAGTCAGCTTTCTGGTTCCTGCACAGACATCCCACGTAATCTTGTCCAAAAGGCACAAAGAACCTCTGTTTGCCTCAGCTCCCATGTTAGAACAAGGTATTAATCCCTCATCTTGCTTGCTCGTGGTGTGATTCCTGTGAAAGGACAGTTCCAAGGAACCTGGACCTCAGGGGCTGTCACTGCCACAGCACGAGTGATCTCCTCCTCCACGGGATGCCACGGGATGACCTTTGTCAGGTCACACACCCATTAACCAGCGCTGGGGCCGAGCCTCCCCGGCCTGTGAAATGTCTCCTTTCTGCTGGATACAGCTGACGCTGGAAATGGCAGAGGCTCTGCCTGATGACCCTGACCAAAGTGTGCTGGAATTTGCTGGGTTTCATAAGGTTTTCATTAGGGCTGCGAGAGAGCCCCTGAGGTTTTGTGAAACTCTTAAACCATCCATACAGCGATTTGCAACACTGTTCTCTTCACAGGGGCGTTTGTTTTTACTGATCCTCTCTGCTTTTTTTCTTCCTCTCCTGACTACCTCCCTCTGCAAAGTGTGCACGTTGCTCTGAGGGAAACACCCAATCTGTACCGTGGCTGAAAGGATGGTCAGGCATCGGAACAGGCTGCCCAGGGAAGTGGTGGAATCGCCACCCCTGGAAGTGTTCAAAACCACGTAGATGTGGCACCTGGGGACGTGGGTTAATGGTGGACCCGGCAGTGCTGGGTGAATGGTTGGACTCAATGATCTGAGAGATCTTTTCTAACCTAAATGGTTCTGTGGCTGAGGGACAGGGTGGTGACAGGATGATCAGGAGAACGTTGGGTGCCATTACCAAGTTGCCAGGCTCGTGCTTGGGTGATCTGGGTTTGGTTTTGCCTTTATTACCCAGTTCCTGCCAGTGACCCTGGCTGGGAAACCTCTGTGTGTGTCCTATGCTCCCTCCCTGCTGCCATCCCTGGAAGAGCAAGCAATGATCCCTGCTGCCTTCCTAAGACAGACATGAGACAGGAAAACACCTCAGTGCAAGGCTCCCACAGTGCCTCACCTGGGACTAAATCTGAACCAGGATTTAAGATCTCGAGAAGATTGTAACTCAATAGCAGGAGCCAGCAGCCGATTGTCCAAACGGCCCAGCCCCTTGTGGCTTGTGTACAACTGAGACAAACGCTCAGGAACAGGGACAGCTCAGCTTTGTCCTCCTGCACGTCATTCCCCCATGGTTACCCCGTGAAGCTGCCATGAAACTCACCCCATCAGACTCCATCTCTTTCCCTAAAGGGTCAGCTCCTGCTGAGTCTTCACTGCCACCGAGCGCTTCCCTAAATCTTCCCGGCATGCTGGAAAAGCGGGCTCACTTTCTGCAGCAGCAAACCTAAGTTCTCCTAGCACAAACCTCATCCATCCTCTCAGACAGAGTCAATGACCCAAAGAACATCTTGTGCCCACCAGCATTAGGAGCAGGGCTTGCCTGCAACAGTGGGGTGATGGGTCTCGGGGATTTTGGGTGCTTCCGGAAGTTTCCCCAGATAACACAACGGTCTGAACGCATCCAGATCTGGCCTGGGGCCCCTGTGCCGCATTCCTTCTCTGGCTGGAAGGCAGCCAGGGCTGCCACGTCACCGTCCCACCTGGGCTATCCTGTTTTCTCAGTGCACCTGCTAATTCCCGGCAGTGGCGGGCGAGATTAAACGGGGAGAGGTGCAGAGGAGCCCACGCCCGCAGTGCACACAGGCAGGGGCAGCTGCCCCTCCTCTGCCACCTCCCCTGCACCCAGCGAGTTGCAGATTAACCTCCTGGAAACGGACAGCAGCTCTTTTGCTCCAAGACAGGAGTTGTTCACCAGCAGAAGTCTGGAATAAACCTCCTCCCTAAGGGCTGGGAGAATGTAACTCTCCCAAAGGTAATTTTGGAAAACACGCTGCCACACGTCCCTCTGCAAAGCCTCCAGCCAGAGCTCCCACAGACAGACCAAGGGACATGATACAGCCATCACACCAGTGTTGCTGTGGTTATATTCACTGAGGTATCTCTCCTGGCTAGCAGAGACTTGGAGTTGTGCATCCTACCTTCATGGATGGGTTATAGACATTTCAGGATGTAGAAGATGGTTCAAGACTGACCAGAAGCCGTGCCAGACCTTGCTGTCATGCTGCAAGAAGTCATCACCTCTGTCTCTCTCCAGGGGGGTACTTTTGCCCATAAGCCTAAAAAAACGTGAGTCCCATATCTCCAGTCCACAGCCCAACACAACTGGCTGAAAATGGGTTTTGCACTAACACTGCCAAGCAACAAACTGGAGCAACAGCGACAGCTTCAATCGGCCTCAGCATTGTAACCCCCGTGTCAGAGACTGCTCCTGCCTTAGCCTGCTGCGAGCTGCTGCCTCTGGGAGGGCGAACTGCATCTCCAGAGCTCTTGCCAAAGCTACTCCGGCCCCAAATCAGTGTTCACCCTCGTGCCCTCGGCTTGCCAAGGCCACACCTTTCTTCAGAACTGGGGCCCGTCCTGCCCCTGCCCCTGCCGGGTCTGCAATTCCCAGGGCTCTGTGCACAGCCATGCCCCAGAGCCGTGCTGGGAGGGCTCCTCAGGAGGATTGAGGGTTCTCTGTGTGCAGGGAGCCATTGACTGACAGCAGCTGACATGGGGAGGATGCAACCATTCCCTGTGGCTCAAGAGGTGTGTGACAGAGCACAGCCGTGCACTGCAGCACAGCCACGCTCCTCACCCGAATGCCCAGGCACCTTCCCCTGTCCCAAGACATTCCCATTAACCCATTAACCATTAACCAGCCCCCTGTTGCCTGTCAGGGGCAGCTCTGTGCTGCCCTGTCAGCTGCAGCCCGCAGAGCTCTAGAGCAGAATCACAGAATCATTTAGGAAATCATCATTAGGAAAAGACCTCCAAGAGCAAGTCCAATCATAAACCCAGCAGTGCCAAGACCACCTCTAAACCCTGTCCCCAAGTGCCACATCTACACATCTTTTAAATCCCTCTGGGGATGGTGACTCCACCGCTGCCCTGGGCAGCCTGTTCCAATGCTGAACAACCCTTGTGGGTGAAGAAATTTTTCCCAATGTCCAAGCTAAACCTCCTTTGGCACAACTTGGAGCTATTTCTTCTTTTCTTTTGCTTCCTGGGAGAAGAGACCAATCCCCATGTCCTGTCAGGGAGTTGTAGAGAGTGACAAGGTCTGCCCTGAGAGATGATCTTGCAGTCAGCACACAAGCATTTGTACCTCCTTCTCAACTTCTCCCCCACACCCAGGGGCACAGCAGGTGAGGGAGCAGTGGGCTACAACCCAACCCTCCCCTCTCAGATCAGCAGTTACACCTGTAAGAGGCACTATGCGGATTTTCATTCGGACACCATGGTTTTGTAGGGCAGAGAAGTGCCTGAGCGAAGCCACGTGAGGGATGGGCAGTGAAGTGTCACGTGCTTGGGTTGTGGGGCAAGGAAAGCTCTCCTGAAAGCTTCTCAGAAATTCATACAATGCTTTGGCTGTTACGGGCCAGGATCTTTAACCTCACACTGATGGGTCGAGCACTGGTGTTTTGAGCCCCTTGTGGGGTTTTCTTAACTCCTTCCCTTGCTTTTCCAAGGCACGAGGCCCCTGCTGTGTTATCTCATCTGCAGGGTTTGGCCCTGCCCTCTTCCTCCCGGAGCTCCCTACCCAAAAGCGGGGTGGAAATACCTTTGGAACGTGTCATTTTGCAAACACATCCTTGGCAGAGCCCGTTTCCCCGTGCACAATGTCAACCTTGTCCACAGGCATGCGGGATGGTCCAGGCTGAGGCAGATGTTGGGCCACTCTGCTGCCAAACCCTGAGTCTGCAGTTCTGCGCTCTTCCTCCCAGCAGCTTCTGATTCACCCCAGCCTGGGCCTGTGACAAAGGGTTCTATGTCTTGGGCTTGCACTGGGACACTGAAAACAGCTTCATCTGCCGTCTGCATGCACAAAAAACATCAAACCACAAGGCCTCCAAGCTCTGGGAATACCAGGGAAAGGCTTAGGACCAGGACACGAGTGCATCAAGTTGTGCACATGGGAAGCACAGCTGGACAGGAGCATCTCAGATCACGTTTCAGTTCTGAAAGTCAGGCTAGGCTGTTTTCCACCACCACTGCGTTAAACTGCTCGGAAATAATGTTTTCTGCTCTATAACCCCGTGGCATGACCAGAATTAGCAGGAAGCAAAAGTGCCTACAGCTCAGCACTAAATGAGCCCGTGCTTTATGACAAAGATCTTCTTTTTCCCCTGGCATTGACTGTTCTGAACTGCTTTACACAGATTTCTGCAGAGCTGGGCTCCTTAAAAGCTCAACAGGATAATTTACTGCCTTGTCACTGTGGCACTAATGGAGAGGAGGAGAGGATGGGCAGCTCAGGCATCACCTGTGTGTGAGCCTGAAGTGCATTAGCAAAGCTGCGGGTATGGGAATGACAGGCTCCATCCCAGAGCTCGAATTCATGGAGCCACGGCCGTGGAAGTGGCTTGATTTACATCAGCACCAAAAAGCACCCAGATACACAATTATTAATTAAATCCTTGATGCCGGGGATAACGAGTCCATGTGGCAAAAGGGGAATGGGAGCACAACGTGATTTGGTGCTGATCCTCTGAGATTCTGGGAGTTTTCACCCCACCTTCCACCGGATCTGCTGGTGTGTGACCCTGCCTGCTGGGCCAGCAGTGGGCTTAGGGTGGGCTCCAAAGGTAAAAGCAGACCCTGTTGCAGGTCCCCATCCTCTGTGGGTTGGAGGAAAAATAAAGCATTGTTCCTCTGTCCCCTGCCACAGACGAAGACTCTCAGCATGGTGAAATGAAAGAATGAAATGAAAAGAATGAAAAATGAAAGGTGAAGGTGTTACAGGTTTATGAGGTGTAGCCTGCAGACATTGAGGGAGAAATCACTTGCTAGGAGTTGGTTTTGCATCTTTAACCGTGAAACTCAGATCTCTGCAGTGATCCTCTCAGAAATGGGCACACCCAGGGCTGAACAAGCAGGTCCAGCCCACACCCTGGCTGGCAGCTCCCTGTGGTTAGTGGCACAGCGGTCTGTAGGCAGCGTCACCGGTATTTTGGGCACTCTTCCCATTACAGGTCCCCGAGGTCTAAGAGTGGTCAGCAGATGAGACCTGTGGGAACTGTGGTTTAAACCTATTCAGCCACCTGGTTTAGCTGGTGAGCTGATTCATGTCTATTTTCAGATTGTGGGGGCTGATCTAGAAAATTAAGGAAGTGACAAGAGAAAAATGTGTCCGAAGGGAAGGCCTTGGATGGTTCCCAGTCCTGAGAGGTTGTGTAGTCTCCATCCTCAGAGATGTGCAGAACACAGCCCTGGGCCCCCCAAAAGTCTCCATCCTCAGAGGTGTGCAGAATACAGATGGACACAGCCCTGGGCCCCCCAAAATCTCCATCCTCAGAGATGTGCTGGACACAGCTAGACACAGCCCTGGGCCCCCCAAAAGTCTCCATCCTCAGAGGTGTGCAGAATACAGATGGTCACAGCCCTGGGCCCCCCAAAATCTCCATCCTCAGAGATGTGCTGGACACAGCTAGACACAGCCCTGGGCCCCCCAAAAGTCTCCATCCTCAGAGGTGTGCAGAATACAGATGGTCACAGCCCTGGGCCCCCCAAAATCTCCATCCTCAGAGATGTGCTGGACACAGCTAGACACAGCCCTGGGCCCCCCAAAAGTCTCCATCCTCAGAGGTGTGCAGAATACAGATGGTCACAGCCCTGGGCCCCCCAAAATCTCCATCCTCAGAGATGTGCTGGACACAGCTAGACACAGCCCTGGGCCCCCCAAAAGTCTCCATCCTCAGAGGTGTGCAGAATACAGATGGTCACAGCCCTGGGCCCCCCAAAATCTCCATCCTCAGAGATGTGCTGGACACAGCTAGACACAGCCCTGGGCCCCCCAAAATCTCCATCCTCAGAGATGTGCAGAACACAGCTGGACACAGCCCTGGCCCCCCAAAAGCAGAGCTGGGGGCTGATGACAGGGTACCAAGCGGTGCCTCCAGCTCTCTCCAGAGAGGGATGTTCCCTCCGTCAGCAACGAGCAGCACCATGCACGTGCCAGGCAGGGAATGCCAGGAGATGGTTTATCCTCAGGTCATCCCCAGCCGGTGACATGGGGGCAGCCCTCGGTGGCTGCAGTATTACAGCCATCCTTCACAGGTAATTTTCTCTCAGCAATAAGCCACAAGTGTCCTCAGATGCAGCTTTCTGCTGCTGAAGGTGGCTCAGCAAACACTGCTGGGGCTGTCTGGTTGATCATTACTCTTCTCCTGGGAGAGCAGCCCAGTTAAACACTCCAATGCTCTGTTACATCCCCATTCCAGTCACTAATCCTGACAGCAATCCTCACCCCTGCTCCCCATCGCCCTGGGCTGCACCCACCCGGGGCTCCTGTGAGCACAGGGACACCCATCTCGGCCTTGCAGAGAGCAGGGGTCTTCCCTGAGCACTTTTCCCCTTGGAACAGCTTTGCCAAATTTCGGGACAGTCAGAGCCAGAGACTGGAGCTGGAACTCTTTGGCCCCAAGAACTGAGGCAGCGCTGAGCAGCACCGCACCTTGCTTTGTCCCGCAGAGACTGAGAAAAGGGGGGGGCAAAGATCCCTTCTGTACCCTTCTAAACCCGGACAAAACAGGTTTTTAATGAAAGCGGCACTTAATCATTATTCAGTGAATTCAGAGCAGTGGATATTCGATGCAAACAGAGAGTTGGTTGAAACTCTCCCGTACCGGCTCCCTCTTTGTCCCTCCGTGAGCCTGGGAATGGGTGTGATCTCCGGGTAGGAGTGTCTCTGCGGTTAAGTAGAGGATTGAATTACCGAACAGTGCTGTTCCCGAGCTGACAAGGTGGCAGAACAGTGAACAAAAGTGCCTCGAAACTCAGCGGAGAGGAGAGAAGGCGCCGGGCTTGGTGGAGAAGGGACACCTGCGAGGACACCGCGCACTTTCCAGCAAGGTGAGCAGCCTCCCCGCACCCCGGCGAGTTTTAATCAGGCCAGAACTGTTTAATGACTTTTGTTCTGTGGGATAGTAAGAAACAAACAAAAAATTAATATGCTTCATACTTTAAAACAAAACAAAAAATCTCCCCTGGTGCAAGCCAGGATGTGTCTGCTGAAAGGAGCCCACCCTGATTTACATCGTTTGGGGCTGGGACAAGCAGCTCTGAGCTTGCCAAGAACCCGTCCGGGCTCCGTATCAGCTCCAAGGACACATCTTTTCCTTTAGCTCTCTGCACAGACCGGCTTTGATTTCGCGCAGCGACCAATTACCAGCGTTTTGTTTGGGCCTGGATTGTTTCGTGTTTTGCTGCCGTGGGGACTTGCCGAAAGCTCGCCCGCCTTTGGGGCACGGTTATGGGTCCAGGCAGGCACAGAAAGTCTTTGGAAGTCCTCATCGATGGGTTTTATTGCCATCTGATCGACAGATTGCTAATGGCCGAGCTGCTGGGCTGCTCTGCTCCGTAAAATTAGAATGTTTTCTCATCCTGCCGGTTTGAGATGCGAGTTGCACTGAGGTAAAATTGAGTTGCAATGGAGTTGAGCTGCAGGCTCACTCGCCGGTATTTTTCTTAGGCGTGCCTATTAGGAACATAAATATTTAACACAAAGGAGAGCTGATATGAATTAGCATCTGTGGGAGGTTCACGCTTATTCGAGGCTGCCCGAACGCAGATGTAAACAAGTGTTACAGCTGCTGAAGCAAACTGGCCCCGCCAGAGCAGCACTTAGATGGTGAATCACCCAGGTGCTTTTTACACACCGCAGCTAAATGGGCTGATTAGAGCCTGCAGAGCAGAGATTAGACAATCGCAGGGCACCGGCTCTCCTCTTCCGAGGGGTTTTACCGTTCCCCCGGGGTGCCAGGTGGAAGGCAATGCAAGGACGGGCAGATCAGAAAAAACCCTAAAACCGTCTTCCCACACGTTCCTCCTGGCAGAGCCAGGTGAGCCTCCCCTCCTCCTCCTCCCTGCACAAACAGGATGCCCTTCTCCTCCTCCAGCTCCCTTCTCACCGGCAGACATGGAGGTCTCCTGATGTTTTCACCCAGGCAGGACTTTGAGGCAGCAGGTGCCAAGGTCTCCCAGCTGGGAGCAAAGGTTTTGTGCCATGGCTGTGAGCAGTGTCACCCTGATCTCCTGTCTTCTCCTGCATCTTGGGGCTCCTGGTTAGGCTGAGTCAATAAATCCCTGCTCTTGCATGGCCAGGGATGCTGAAGATGTTCCCCATGTCTCCTGGTCTTTTCCATGGAGCTGTGCAAGTTTTTCTGGACTTCGAGCATGGAAGTTGTTATCTTTTGTGTTGTGGACCACCCATCCTGTGGTGATCCATCCCCAGCTGAGCAGGAGGCTGGCTCAGACACCTGCCTCGTGCTTGGGAAGATGCTGGGGCTCTGCTCTGTGCTGGGCACATCCTGCCAGACCAGAAGCCTCCCCTCAGTTTCCACAGAGTTAAATACACCATGGAAGCACTTCCACTCGGAAGCAGAGCCCTGAAATGCCCAGTGCAATGGAGGGAGCTCAGGGCACAGCCAAAGCCTTGGTGTCACCTGCCCCAGCTGCATTTTTGTCACCCCTGGGGAACACAAGTGGCACCACTGGCCCTCCTCAAGGTCCCTCCTTCGTCATCACATTTTTGTGTCAGCCTTCTGAGATTTGCTCTGGACTGACACGAGCCACAGGTTGGGCTTTCCACGTGTGAAATGTCCATCTGCACGAGGAAGGACTCCAGTGTGGCCACACCACACCCAAAATATCTCTGCTCCAGCTCTTCGTTTACTCACATATATTCTTCAGCTTCTGTTGTCCCCTCAGAGGGACAGATCTCTCCATCACAAGGGGAAACACGCTCCCATAACTCATTAAAACCTCTCCTCTCATGAGCTCTCTCTCCACATAATACAGCCCTGGAAATGGGCCTAATTATGGTTTATCCCGGATGATTATACATTTCTACTGTATTTCCACCCATTCTGGATGTGAAAGGAATGCAGAAAGGGGCGAATATTGTCACTTAAAGTCTTTGGCATCTTTCAGGCTGAAAAGTCCAGGCATTGGATGATGGGCATCCAATTCAGCTGCCTTGATTTCCAAGGATCTCTGCTTGTACCAGAAACCCTCTCATTTGTTATCTGCCTTTATCTGAGCCTCTTCAGGCTTATCTGAGGCGGTGCTGGGTACAGCAGCAGTGGAACTCGTTCCTACCTTGTATCCACGTCAAAGATGTGGCACGTGGGGGACGTTAAATTGCATGGTTGGGCTCCATCCTGGGCAGTTCCTGTGGAAGGAGCTATTCGGAGCAGTCGACCTCCTCTACCTAAAAATGTCCTGTCGCCATGCCCTGGGATGAAAGGAGAGGCTTGTGCCTGGCCCTTTATTTAAAACTGCTCTGACAAAAACAGCTGCGCAGGGTGGTGCTAGAAATCATGTTCTTCTTTGGGTTAGAGAGACTATCTGGGTACCCATCTTTCCTCTGGGACTGTGCTAGAGCCTGAATTATTGTCCTTTGTTGCTATCCCGCCCATCCCAGTCTTTCAGATGCCTGGTTCCCTTCCTGGTGCTCAGACAAAACTCCCATTGGCAGCTGCAGGTGAAAAAGGTCATCCCGGATGAGTGACTCTGTCTAAAGCTGGTTTTGCAGTGTTTTCAGGGATGTTTTATTCATCTGGCTTTGTGCAGGTGAGGTGATGCTCTCTCTGCCTTCATTTCTGTCCAGAGAAGCTGAGTGGCCCCTCCACAGTCCCAGGAGCACCAAGAGCAGCCTCACAGCTCCCTCGGGGCTGGAAGGGCTGGGTGACACAGTGACAAACACGCCACGAATGTGGTGTGAACACAAGCCTGGAGGGTGACACTGCTGTGGGTGACTGCTGCCAAAAAGGTGTGTGGTGCTGGTGTTCCGCTGAGAGGAGATCCCTGGAAGGGCTGGCTCTGTTTCCAAGACCTTAAAGCTCAGAAAAGGCAACTCAGCCCAGCTCATGGAAGCTTGGGCTGGGTTAGTTGGTCCCCTTTCGTCTGGACACAGGTCAGGCATCTTTCATTAGAGTTGTGACAGCCAACACTCACAAGGGGTGAGCTTCCCTTTGCTGCTTGAGAAACAGAACCTCCCCCTGAATAAACCTTTTACATCTCGCTGGGCCAGAGTCACCCACAGAGCACCTGCTTAGGTCCAGGGCTTTTCATTTGCAATCCAAAATGGAAACCTGGTTTGTTTGGGGTTTTTTTTTTTAAACGGAAGTCCTGAGTTTCTCTTCCCAAGTTTGATGTCATGCTTGCAGGTCTGAACTGGGACGAAACTGAAACAGTCCCTTCTTTTTCCTAGTTCATATTAATCTTGCCACTTTCCACTGGGAAGCCAGGGCTCTGGAACCAGTTCTCCAGCTGGTCTGAGTGGAGGCAGAGCATCTCCCCTGCTCTGTCACCACCATAAAAAGTCCTGAGGGCAAGGGCTTATTCAACTGCACTCATTCAAATGTGCACCAGGGAAAAGCTGCTCTTTGCCTTGCACATATGTGAATTCTCACAATAAATAGAGAACTGTCACGTGCAGCACCAAAAATCCTAACTCGCTGACTTTTTTTTTGAGAAGGATGTCTTTTGCGTGCCAGGTGGGCACCGGCACCTGGGTTTAATGGAGGTTTTATTTATGGCATTTGTCTCAGTTCGTGCTGGCAGAATCTTGGGGCACGGTGGATGGGACTGAGCCCCCACACTCTGGGAGGGTTGGAGGGCAGTGTGGCAAGCTGGGCTCTCCACCCAGGAGTTTTCCTGTCAGGCCAAGGGAACAGCAGATCCCTCCCATCCAAGATTCCCTGGAGCAAACACCAGGATGAGGGGAACCAGCGAGGGGGAGCCCTCCTCAGACTTGTGCAGCTGAAACTGAGGCATCCAAGAGAAGGTGGATAAATCCCAGCCTCTGACCACCTCTCCTACCCTTCCTCCAGCCTCTGCATAGGAAGCTGTGGCCTTTTCCTCAGTTGCAGCTGGGAAAATGGTTTTTTTTTTAAAGTTTTTCTACTTCCTGTAAGCTTTTGAAGAGCAGGTGCTCCCTAGGGCTCAGGAAGCTCTTGCACAGGTGAACAAACACACTTTCCTCCCTGATGCCTCAGCTCTGGTTTTACTTAACCTGCAGCCATGGGGGTAAATAACGCCCTGTTAAAATGCTGATGTGGGAGAGGATGGTGATTTTTTCCTTGGAAGTGGTGACTAATTAGAAGGTAGTTAGAGAGAACCTGAACCCCTTCCCTGGAAACCAGGAAGAGGAATTAAAAAATGGCTTTGCTCTCCTTCTGGGTGCATCTCCTGCCCTCACTGTGGCATGGAGCCCTGCCTTTGGATGCAGCGCTGGTCCTGAGCCAGGAATCTCTCCCTCTCACCAGGGGAGAAAGAACTGAAAGAAAGGAAAGATTTGTTCCAGATGAACTGGCAAGCTACCTGCTCACCTTTCCCTCGGGACAGCTCCGTGCTGTTGCTGACTCAAAAGCCCCACGGAGAGGGGCCGGAGGTGCAATGGATACCTCTGGAGTAGGTGTGCACTGAGCTGAAATTTATTATTCAAAAATGCACCTGGCGCCACACCAGGGTGATGCTGCTGCGGGGGGCTTGTGTGCAGAAGGCTTTTAACAGCTTCTTGTGCCTCTGGTTTTTTTCTCATGGATCTTCAGACAGAGGTGGGTTTCCACAGCAAGAATTCGTTATCGGTCACAGGGGTTGATCCCAGGGAGAGGTTCCTGCAGCACAGCCTCTGCTGCTGCTTAGGAAAGCTTCAAATCTTTTAGGGCTGCCCTCAGCCTGCAGAGATCCTGCCTGCCTGGAAGAGCCTCCTGCTCTCAAAGACATCCTGGGGAAGAAGGACTTCCTGGAGAAAAATTCAGCCAGGAGCTGCGTGGGTGCTGTGACCTTCTCTGTAGGACACCAAGGCCAGGCCTGCCAGCCTCACCTTCAGCCAAGGGGCTCTGCCTTTTCCAGAGCCAGCCACTGCTGAGCTCTGGGCTCCACATCCAGCGTGATGAATGTGGAAACTCAGACCGCATGACTTGGGAGCTGTGGCTGAAGTTAAAGCTCTGATTTAATTGTCAGCGCATTGTTCCTACACTGTGAGAAGCTTGCTGGGACAATGCAGCTCCACCGTTCCCAGGACGTGTAGTCAGCTGGTAAAACTTTAGAGGGAGGACTCAGAAATAGCAGCAGTTTGGAGGGAAAGAAAAATCTGCTCTTACAAATGAGTTTCCCAAGACCATCTGCTTAAAGATCAGGCTGCTGGAACGCCACCAGCAGTGAGAGAAACAGAGGGGGACAAGGGGGATCATGAAGAGAGGTGCGGAGAGATGAGCAGTATTTCCTGGATGGAGCGAGGTGTTGAGCTGGAATTTACGGCAGGTGGAAACGCAGCTGCAGGGACTGGTCAAAGTCAGAGGAGATAAATCATGAGATGCCTTCCCCTCTAAATCAGATGTCCTCTGAGGAACTGGAAGAGGCAGATGAGATACAGATTGAGGGCTGCTGCAGCTGGGAAAGTGGTTATTCTCCAGCAACCTGGTATTTCCTTGTGCTTTTTGCTTTTATGTTAGGAACAAGGGAAGGATTGGAGGATCGGTGCAAACTCCATCCTCACAAGGAGCTGGAAGGTAAAGCCCACAGCCTCCGTGGTTTTCTGGGAATGACCAAGTATCAGCTACTAAGTCAGAGATGCCAGAAATGGCCAGGAGGTGCAGGCACAGGTTATAAGAAGTCACACTAAGCCAGAGGTCTGTTTCTTGTAATGCCTGGGATGGTGGCTGGAGATGGGGTAAATTCCCAGGGTTCAAGAGACAGAGCAACTGGGTCCAGGGAACACTGGTCAGCTTTTTTCAGACAGGGCAAAATGGTTATTGCTCTTTCAGAGCCTGAGAAATTCCTCGGCTGGGTGAATCCAGGTTTCTGCATCCTTTGAATTCGCTGAATAGGAAATTCAAACCTCTCCTGGGCTGTAGAGCACTTACAGTTTGAGAGGCCATCATTAACATTAAACCTTCTTTTCATCCCAGGCTCTTATGTCTTCACTCATATTAACCCTGAACAGACTCAGCATCCTCAGCACCCTCAGCATCCCAGCCCTTGAGCAAAGATCAGAAAACACCAATCACCCGTGGTGCCAGGTAGCTCGTGGTGTGGGGATCCCTGGCAGCCATTTCATGGAAAAAGGGGAAAACCTGCCCATCTGAAACCAGTGGAGTCCCCTCTTATCTCCAGAGCCGCTGACCCTGAGGAGATGAGCACAATCTCAGCTCATCCCCTCCAATGCCCCGTCTCAGGTTTTGATCCAGCACTACTTAAGTCTAAAAAAGCCCTTCAAACCATTTCATGATCCATCCTGATGATTTTGTAGCATGGATGTGGGATCTTTTCTGACCAGTGGAAGTGGCTGAAGCACAAGGGCCGATCCCTGGTTTTGCCTTACTGCCAAACCCATGGGAAGGAGCAGCTTGCTGGAAGTGCAGCACCTGAGCAGGGCCCAAGGCCACAGAGCCCGAGGAGCTGGGCCCAGAGAGTTCAGCCCAGCCATTCACCCATCTCATCTCAAAGACATTAAGTAAAGCCGAGCCTGCCAGCTTCCCTAATAAGCTGTTCCAATGTTTAATTGCCCACCGTGATCAGAAATAGCGTCTTATTTCAAGGCCTGCTTTACGTAATTTTAGCTGCCAGGCAACAGCTCTTTCCAAGAAGGCTGAAGTGCTCTCTGTGGTCACCCAGGCATGTCTGGGCAGAGCCCTGTCCTTGGCTTGCCGGCCACACTGAGCTCCTGAACCTGGACCTCACAGAACTTGGAGCAGGAGGATGAGCCAAGCTGTGCCTTTTCCTGTTTTCCCGTCCCCACAACACATATCCTGTTCCCTGCCTCATCACCACGCTCCAGCACGTCCAGCATGGGTTGGAGGAAGGTCTCACAGCTCTGACTGTGTGACACCGTGAGAGAGAAGACAAGCCCCATTGCTGGCCCTCCCTACCTATGATTTTCCTGTGGCATAAAAGCTGCTTTTTCTCCTGTTGCAACAGAGAAATAAAAGACAGCTTACCCAGGCTGAGTGCTGTGCTTCTGGACAGTCCCTCGCTAGAGACAGTCACTGTTCCTGAGCTGTAGCTGATGGGCCACACAAGGAAACTGCAGTGCTGAGTTTCATTCCCCTGGGCAAAACAAGAGTTAAGCACTGTCCCCTCTGCAAACAAAACCCGGCACCTACTTGGGCCCAGATGCCCAACTGTAGTAGAGACAATGAAAGCAATTCAACAGCCCCTGGTTTACCTCATCTAATGCCAGTCCAAGTATTCCCAATAATTAGGCCTTTCAGCCTGGAAAGGCTGGAGCCACAGCTGCTTCCTATTTTCCCAAAGCTGTGCAGAGCATTAGTCATTTCACTGGGGTTTTTTTATTGCCGTGACTACAGCCCAGTGAGCGCGCGCCAAAACCCAGACTAGCCAAGCCAGCCCGAATTCAGAGCGTGCTTCAGGGGTTTGAAATGTTCCCCTGTCCCCCTTCTGAGTCTTCCTTTTCCCTCCCCACCCAAACACCCCAAGACTGCCTGGAGAAATACCCTGCTTGCTAGGTCTGGGTTCCCAAGGCGGACCGGGCTGACCCGAGCGAAGCAGCGATCGCTGGCACTTCCACCCCAGCTATTAATCATTAACCAGCCTTGGGAGTGACCTTGACACTTAATTAGTCGTGTAGTCCTTCCTGACGGCAGAGCTTCTCCCCACGCTGCGCTGGTCGGAGAAGGGATGAGGGTTGGATTTAGCAAGCGGGAGCGCTGCTGTGATTTTGGCAGGGCGTGGAGGGCAGTGGGTGTAAGGGAGACCCATCTGCCTTCACCCACCGGCTTTGTTGCCTGGATTGTGACAGGGACAGCTTTGATTTTAGCTCTGGAGGCTCCAGGTGTCCCTGGCTGACACATCCAGTCAAGGGCCAGCCACTGACGTTCGGTTTCCAGATTCTCTGCCCTCCGTCAAGAGCAACATTTGTTCTTTGCAATTTAATTTATTGCACCTTAACCAAGTGGCGATGCCCAGCAGAGCAGCTCCAAGCCAGAAGCTGCCTTTGCTGTGCAGTGGCCACCTCTCAGCCCACATTCATGGGGTGAACTTCCCTCCTCTTCCCATGGAGAGATGAAGATTTCCCTGGAAATGGTGGCAATAGGATAGGCTGGTCCTGGAGCTGGAAATGGAGTATTTGTGTGTTACTGATGTGGGGGCAGAGATGAGCTACAGCTGCTTCTCTCCTCCCTTCACAGGTGAAGCTGTGTCTGTGCCCAAGGAAGCGAATCCATCCCCGTAACCAGTGATTTTCCCCGGTGAATTCCTGCCCCAGAGGCGGTTGACTCACACTTCTTGCCAATTTGCTTTTCACCTAATGCTGAGCCAAACTGGTTTGACTGAGATAAGGACTGCCCCAGACACTGCTGTTGAAACCCCACAGTGAACTCCCCAAGACTCTTAACATCCCTTTCTTTTTTTTTTTCCCTTTTTAAATTATAAAAGTTTCTGCCCTTCATGATTTCAGCACAGATGGGAAGATTTCACTCCATAAATACCGGATTTCAAGTCTGGACAGGAGCTGAATTATGGGATCCTCTGATTAAAACCCCACATTAAATCATTAATGAAATGAGCTGTCTGATTATATAAGTCATGTTCCTATTATTTCTAGCTTGGCCACCGGCCGAAAGAAGCTGGAAAGTCCAAAGATTCAGCCAACCTTGTCTGTGATTCACACTCCCCCAGCTAAATGACTTAGGAGGAAGGGAGGGACACCATTTCTCAGAAAAGTGGGGGGTCAGCACTAATTGTGAGGTTTCAGATGGAGAAAAGATCCCCAGGAGTGAAGGAGATCCAAGATCCTCATTTTCAGTCAGACTGGTTTGATTGAGGATCTCTGGAGCACTGCTGGCTCTCAGAGGGTTTTGTCCCACACCACTGCCTCTGGTCGCAGGAATCTCAGCATCCTTTGGGTTAATTTTTCTGGGAGATTGTTGGGATGCTGGGAGAAGCAGGGATCCAGCTGTGTCTCACAGCTGGCCAGCTGCTGGTTTCCTGAGCTGTTAGCAGGCAAGCAAGACGCCTGCTGCCTTCCACAGGGAGAAGTGTCAGTGGTGCTAAAAACCTTCGCCGCCCTCAAATATAAATGTCTGTACTGGCTTTGTTTGCAGGTTCTTCCTGTTTTGATGCTGGAAGGAAAAACCCCTAAATAAATTAAAAAGATGGCTGAGGGGAGGAGGCTTCACTCCGGTTTTTCTTTGATAGGGACCTTTTGAATGTGATATTAAAAGAAAGGAGAAGTCTTTTGGTTATTGAGGCCATGTTTTTGTATTCAGTTCCTGATAGCCCTGTGCTCCAGGGCTGTAGGTGAGTCAGGACACCATTTAGAACAGTGTCTGTCTCCTCTGAGGACACTGAAATATCTTCCTGGATCTGGCTTTTAATCTGTGTGGGTGTCGATCACCTTTCTGGGAATTGAGGTGAAAAATGTCTTTTTTTGTCCTTGCTGTTCGTCTTCTTGCCTGGAAGCTCTCTGGAGGAGCTGAGAGGGAGCTGAAGGTTGCTGAATGTGTTCCTGAGGCCACATGGACTCAGACTGCAGCAGTCCTTCAGCTCTGTCTGTGCTCAGGGAGGAATGAGTCTGACTCCTGCTGCTGAGCACTGCCAGACTGTGCCTGCTCAGGTAACAGAGAGGTGTTGGGGCTGTGCTCAAAACACCCCTGGAAATACCTGCATTGCTCTATACCTGTGCAAGGAGCCAGGGTCTGGCAGCTCTGGGCTGCGGGAGATCTGGATGGACCAATGTTCCTGCCTGTGGCAGCATTTTTTGTGCTCTTTCTCGGTGTGCAAACTCTTCAGGGTGACCAGCACTCGCGAGGCCTTTATGGTGCCACTCGCAGCACATCCCTCCATGCCCTCGTAGCACGAGCCTTAAACACCTTCTGGCAGGGACCACGTCTCTGCTCCTCCCCTCCTTCAGAAGAACAGTGAGCCGTGTTTTCTCTCGAGGCTGGGCCTGGGTTTGTGAGCAGGGTTGGCTCACGGGGAAAAGGCTGGTGTGGGTTGTGCCCCTGCACAAACTCGGGCTGTCCCGTGGCCGCTGCAGCAGAGCCAGCTCCGATAGGATGTAACTCCACGTTTTTATGCACATTTCTTGGGGGGTTCATTTGCTACAGGAAGTTGCCCTGCAAACAAGCTGGGTTCAGAAGTTGTTTCTTGAGCAAAAGCCTCAGCAGCAGGAACAGGGAGCATAGCTAAGGATAGCACTGGGTTTTTTTCCCCCACAACTGGTAGATATGATAGAGGATGGATGGGAGACCTCCACCCATCAGAGGGACAGCTGGAGACACCAAAACCACCTCAAATATTCTCAGACACCTTTGTGGGGGCAACCTGAAACCTGCTTCTTCCCCATGCAGGCAGCAGAGCTCAGGAAGCTGCTGGGCTCTGTGTACAATAGACATTTTGGTTATTGATTGGATCGCTCTGTGAGCTCTGCTGGCTGTGCTGGCTGTGCTTGCAGGGAGCTGGGAGTCTGGTGCCCTGCCCTGAGACTCCTGTCTCAATTTAGACCTGAATCTTGTCCTGAAGTAGAAGGGCTTCATTCCTTGGGCTCCCAGCGCCCCAGGGCCAGGGGACCTGACCTGACCTGACCTCCAGTGACTGGGCCAGGAGGGCACAGGACTCCTGGAGGTCCACTTGTGTCTCCTTCACCCCTCGTGCTGTGGTGGGAACAAAGCAGTACGGATGTCAGGTCCCACACTCCAGTGGATCCTTTCCACCTGTTCAGATCCAGAGACAATAATCCCCAACAGCATCCTATCCAGTGTTTGCTGGGCTGTGATCCCACATTTTGCTTGGCCTTTCATGAGCATGGATAGCCTGGGAATGGGGGCTCATCCCACCTGAATATTAACAGTCAGCAAAGAGGCAGAGACACTTCAAAGTGTGGATTATCTGTATTAAACCCTCACTGATGGTGAGAGCAACCCAGCTGACCAGCGCACTCGCTGTTACATCCAATTATATATTTATTTTGGGTTTTTTTTTTCTTCCTTTGCCTTCTAGCTCAGACTGCAGGATGACAGACGGCGACACAAATCTCCCAACCATCGAGAGAAAGCTGGGACTGCAGATATGGGGCATAGAGGTATGACAAGAGGGATGGCACGTGTCCTCTGTCACAGTGATGGCACGTGTCCTCTGCACATCTGCGTGTGTTTATGTTTCAAGAAAGATGAATTCTTGCAATAATCCGTGCGGGAAAAGAGGGTCCTACAGATAAGATACAGTGGGAAACAGACTCAGTGTCTCCCCATGAAGCGTTCAACATGTTATTGTTTTGGTTTCCTGCTCTGTGAAACAGAGATGATAATATTTACTGAGGAAACGGGAATGTGGTGGGACTGAAACCATTCCTCCAGCACTGAAGGCTTTTCTCACCCCTTTTTGGAACCAATGCTAGGCTGCTTTAACACACCAGAAATTCCCTGTGTCTCCAAGATGGGTTATCCACAGATAGCCTTAGTCTCAGTAACCAGCAGCTGCCATGGGGAAAACACCTATTTTTGCAGCAAAGTTTGCATGGAGCCTCTTTGTACTTCTTCCTTGCCTTTCCTGCTCTGTGTCGCTGCAAGGAGAGATCCTGCAGCCTGTGAGGTCACCTTTTTGCTGGTGTTGGTATCTGATTTTGGACTGGAGCCGAGCTGTGCTCAATTCTGCCTTTTTCTGGCCCAATTCACCGAAAACATTCCCCTGCAATGAGAGTGGGTTTAGACTGAGGTGCAGAATCCGCTCAGGGGAGCAGTGGGAAGAGGCTTCAACATCGCCAAGCGATATTCTGCAGGTCACAACTATGTTCCAAATATCCCAGGGCCTTCACCTTCCCATTTCTCTCCAAAGCACTGCTCTGAGCTGCTTTCCAGAGGATCTGTAATTAGAGCTGTGTGGGTTCACAGAGGTCAAGCTGGTATGCTGGGAAACAAGTCAGGCCAGCAGAAGAATGCGTGTCTCTAATTTCAGGGAACCACAGAGCCAGCTCCGGCCCAGGAGCTGCCTGTGGACTGGTGGGTGGCACATCCAGGCACCTGCGCTGGGCAGGCATGGCTGGGTAATTATGCACTCCTGCCAGAGGAAGTCTGCAATTAGGGTCTGCAGGGGTGAGGGACCCATCAGTGCCCTCAGCTCTGTCTTTTCTCAGCACTGCTGGTTGCCCTGAGCCCCTGGCAGAGTGGTTATCTTAACAAAGTGCTGAAAGTTGTCCTTGAATTCACGGGCGCTGAGTAAAAACTGTGCCCAAAACTAAACCTAGGATGAGACGTGTTCACTCTCCTGGGAAATTCCCTACAGATGCGAGCTCTGGAGCGCTTCAGCCTGACCTCCAGGTCTAAATCCACAGGATTGCAGAAAAGCAAGGAGACTAAATCAGACTTGTCAGTCTGTCCAAGCAAAATCATCATTTTCCCCTTGTCACTCCTCGGTATTTTGGAGATTCCCTCCAGAAGTGGTTTTTCCCTGCTCACAGACTCAGCCCTGATTCTTCCTTCTCCAAACTCTGATTGTCACCTCAGTGTTTTGTGCACCCCAGCCTGTCCTGTTTCACACACACCAACTCCTGGCTCTTCACTTTTAGCAATGACCCCAACTCTGATTCCCTCACAGAACATGAAGATGGTGCCTGTACCTGAAAAAGCTTATGGGACTTTTTTCGAAGGAGACTGTTACATCATTTTGCACGTGAGTAAGACAGCAAACGCTGGTCTCTGTTGGGCAACTGGTTCAACCCTTTCTATTTAGATCTGCCTTGGTTCCCAGGTACCCTGTCCTGAGGGAAAAGCACTGTTGAAGTGGTTGTGCACGTGGGCTCACCATCTAATCATGGATCTGAATTTCACGTGGCTGTTGCGACAGCACTGTCTGTTTAGTAAATCAGAAGTTCAGAGGAACCCTTAACTTAGTAATTCATTAAAAGTGTTTATCTCCCAATCAACTGAGTCATGCCCGGGCATGGCAAAATGACCAGCACATTCCTGGAAAACTCAATCAAGGCTCACATTTAAATGGTTTCTGGGAGTCCTTGGGGGATGTGGGATGTGATGACCAGCCGGAGGGTCTCATTTTCAGCAGCTGATGTGGGATATGAAGATGTCCCATGTCGTGTGTCACGTCAGCAGCAGAGGCTCTGCAGCCCGTCTCATGTCCCCATAAGGACACCCCATCAGCCCCACCCACATTTGGTCCAGACCTACCTGCAACCAGCTGAACCTGAGCTGGCCAGAAGCACGAGGGACTGCTGAGAGCCAGCTCTGCTCTGTGCAAACTGCCTCGTGCTCTCAGATTTTGGCAGGAGGACGATGCCTCACACTCGCCTCCTAAAATCCCTTCCAAATCTCTTCATCTGCAGAGAGCAACCCAGGTCCCGTTGTACCAAAACCCATCCATATGGCAGAAACCAGAAGGGTTTCCCAGTTCCTGGGTCTGGGTGTGCCTCCTGCAAACGCCTCTGTCCGTGGCGAGGCAGCGACGCCTCCGCTGCCCCGCAATAACCAAACGCTCATCAGCCACGCACCAGGATGGGAAAGCGGGCTGGGACAGCAGCACAGGATGTGTCTTCTGCTCAAATTCCCCCCACACGTGCCTTTAGGGTACCTTCTGAGAGCTGAAAGCCTGAGTTACAGGCCCACATACACACGCTTAGGATGCTGGTGTCCTTGCAGGGAGCTGAGAGTGTAAATAAGGATTTTGATGCTCACAGGCTCAGCTTCTGTTGCAACAACTTCCCCAGGCAGAAGAGCCCTTAATCAGCCCACTACTCTCCTTTTCCTGGAAGACAGGATGGTAAAACCACTCATCTTTGCATTCTGCTTCTTCACTGGAGTCTCTCCAAATAAAGATTGTCCGTGGGACAATGGGACTTTGATCATCTTCAATAGCAATGTATTAAATTGAGCGATTTTTCCACAAATTAATTACCTGTGCCTGAGGAACAGAGCTGTATTTTATTCAACTCCTTCTGCTGTGTTTCGCTGTGGTATCACTGCACAAAGCAAATAAACAGAACTTAGTGTCAAATCCAGCTTATAAAATGAGCCTTTATTACCTTTCCCAGGTGTCCACGATGGGATTTAACACAGTGGGCGCTGAAAAATAACTGGCACAACTCAAATAAAACTAAGCACACCTTCTTCTCAGCCTGCTTGCCTCCTTTTTCTAGGCTGCCGGGGTTTTCTGTAATAAGATGAATCCCAGCATGCACACACTGGCTCAGCTTCATTTGGAGTTACGTCTGTTTTGCAAGTCAGCAGGAATTCCGAGGCAGTTTGTGCTGCTCTGTCATGTGGTATGAGAAAGACAACAGGAAAGAAAGGGGTACCATCTCCAGGCAAATAAATAGCAGTGTGCACTGCATTTCAAAGGGTGGTCTGTGAGAAGAATCTGCTTGAAGTCTTAATATCAAAATCTACAAGAGCAGGACAAGTTGAACACATTAATTTTTGTAATTGCACAGGAGCTCAGTTTTCCTTGATAACAGGAGTTATAAAAGAATGTCAGACAGAAACATCCCTCAGTTCAGTTTCTAGAGTCCATAAATGCTCTGCTGAACAAGGAGAGCTCCAGGCCGAGCTCCCAGGGAGTACCTGAGGCTCTGTCCTCTCTCCCCTTCCTCAGGAGAAAGGCAGAACTGGGAAAGGACTCTGTGGTTTTGAAACACAAAAATAGGCTTTGTCTTCATCCTGACTTGTCCTTCCCAACTCTTCCAGGCCAAAAGGACCTCCCGTGGCTCCACCGTGGATCTGCACTACTGGATTGGCAAGGATTCCTCCCAGGATGAGCAGGGTGCCGCGGCCATGTACGTCACCCAGCTGGACACCGCGCTCGGGGGCAGCCCCGTGCAGCACCGCGAGGTGCAGGGACACGAGTCCGAGACCTTCCAGAGCTATTTCCGCCATGGAATTATGTGAGTAGCTCAAAACGACCTGCTTCGAGGTGGGTCGTGGCCCCTGGGGTTCCCTCTGCTTCCCTACGTCTCAGAGCCATCGAGATCTCAAAAATGTGAAAAATATGGATCAGCACTGAGGTTGGTTAAAATTCAGAGCAAAGAATTCCCATTTTGAAGGAATTATTTATAACATTGAGTCTCAAGCCGTGGCATTCTGTTCCACTGGTCATTTTCCCAGGTATTTGCAGTAATTGCATCTTAACCTCCCTTTTGGTCACCCCCAGGGTCTTCCTTCCTCTCCTCCACAGACTTTCGAGTGCCCATTCAGAGCACTTCAGACTAATATCCACCTTGACGTGAAGTGCTGATTTGGCTCACGCTAGGAGAGATATTCCTGTAGTGGAAGGAAAGTTTGAATTTCTGTCATCTAAAATATACTGTTGAATATATGATACGCTGAGATATTGAATCCAGTCCCAGGGTGTTTGCTCACTCTGGGGTTTTTGGAAGGGGTCCAATCACTGTCCTCCAAGGAAGATCTTCCTTGGCAATAAACAGCCTGAGTGCCTTGGTTTTAAACAGCTGAAGGAAACTCAGATGAAAACCTATCCTGGGTCGATCTCCTCCATCCCAGTCTGGCTGGATATCTCTGTCTTGTGCATCTCCACAACCTCTCATGAATCTCCTCAGAACTTTTCTGAGGCAGAAAAGTGCTTTTAGCCTCATCTTAAAGACGAGTAAGGGACAATGAAGGAATGAAAATCAGACACTCAAAACCTGTCAATTTGGAAACCTATCTGCGTCTGAAATCAGCATGAATTAGAATTCGTCTGGGTCTAAACCACATCCCTGTGGTCAGTCAGGAAGTCTCAGGCAGAATGAGAAATTAAAGCAAGCTCTTTCCACATCTTGGCAGGTGGACTAATCACCAGAGCATCCTTCTGTGGATATCTTAAGCTGGGCCAAACAAGTCTAAAGTGCTGTGAATCACACTTCTGACCACATTAGCCAGTACCTTTCCAGCTGTGATAAAATACATCTATTACCCACATGGCAAAAACTATAATCAACAATGGTCTCTTTTTTCCTCTAAATGGCAATTGCATTGTGTCAATTATTACTGCAGTGTGAACAATGGATCTGCTTTCTAAAATGCTCTAGGATATGTAAGAGTGGATTAGGCTTGCCCAAAAAACATTGAAAGGGCTCTGGGACTTCCTTTGGGGGTTGTGTCCTCTCGTGAGGTGACTGTGCAAAGCTGCACACAAGGGAGGAGATGGCATCGTGTCGTGAAGCAATACAGTGCTGACAGTGGCTACTGCAAAGTGTGTGCTCAAGGGTGGAAGAATAAAATTGGGAGATAAAACCTGAGAGAAAGACAGCGTCCTGTACCTGCTCACAGTTTTGTTCTGCTTCTGGAGACAGTTTCCTGTCTAAGCTACTTTTAATAGAATAACTATTTTGAAGAAAACTAAATTTTAGACAAAAGTTTGTTTTCTGCCAAGTCTGTTTCATGTTTTAATTGAATGCTTATGGAGTATTTCAGTTTTGGAATGCCACTGCCATGGTTAATGGGATTTTCAGTTTGGTTGTGTTACGATTCCGTTGCCATCCCTGACCTGCCTGTTCATCTTCTCCCAGGATGTTCAATGCTTGAAATCGATGACCTTGAAAGTCTTGTCCAACCTAAATGATTTTATGATTCTAAAAGCATGTGCAGAGCAGCAGCACAACACCCCTAAGAGGCAGACAGACACCATGATAAGGACCATGAACAGCAGTGAGGCAACCCAGCATTTGACACTGCAATTTTAGGACTTTGAGGTTATTTTGCCTCTAGATTTTTCAGTTGACACCAAAAGCTTGGGATGTTCTCAGAGGATGGAGGGGAAGGTATTTTCTAACCAGCTCTAACTCTATTCTCTGCTACACAACAGCTACAAGAAGGGAGGAGTGGCCTCAGGATTTAAGCACGTGGAGACCAACATGTACAACATCAAGCGTCTTCTTCACGTCAAGGGCAAGAAGCACGTCTCAGCCACAGAGGTAAGAAGAAGACCCTGCTCTTCTTATGGATCATTTCTCCTTCCCTCTCCTCCTAGGCTCATTTTTGAGCAGATTTGCCTGCTGGGTGTCTCATTTCTGCTCAAGGACTTCTATGTCAGGACAGTTTTCAAGCCCTCACTCGAGGGTTTGGTGTTACCATGAGAGAAGCCACTGTGCTCAGTGAAGAGCTGAGTGCCAGCAGGATGAGCACTCACTGCAAACCCATTCTTACATCCCCAGGGACAGGTTTGCCACGGCTGTGACTCGTCCCCTGCAGCTCCCCTTGTCCTCCTCACTTTGCCAACTCTCTCATTTCCCTGTGACAGGTAGCGCTCTCCTGGGACAGTTTCAATAAGGGAGATGTTTTCTTGCTGGACCTTGGTAAAGTGCTGATCCAGTGGAATGGACCCAGCTGCAGCATTGCTGAGAAATCCAGGGTGAGTACAGGCGACAGCCACTTGGTTTCCAGTGGCATTTTTGATGGCTGGGGAAAAAAAAATAAAGAAAAATCTTGCAGTTTTTTCACAGTGAAAATCTTAAGAGCAACAACATGGAGATGAACAGGGGAAATAATGAGAAATTTTCTACTTGCCCATCTGCTGGTTTTAGAGGCTCATGGAAGTGCTTTGCTGCATTTCAGACCCGGCCTCAGGTTGGATTTCACAGGCAGCCGAGGGCACATCACTAGTTCCAGCCCCAGAAAGTCACCCAGCTCCCTCTGGAGCTCATCTCCATCCCTCTGTGCCCTGTTGTTTGCGTGGCATAGGATTAGAAAGTCAGCAACTCCAGAAGGTTTATCTGCAGTAACCACCCCAGGGTAGATTAATTTTAATTTTTTGTTTACAGCATCGACAGGGAATTCCAGCTTGGTCAGTATGAGACGAGCAGGAATGCATTACCCAGGTGCTGATAGGTCAGATCTATAGCTCTTAAGGCACTTTGCAAAGGGATCGTTATCCTTATTTTACTGATACCAAGGAACCGAGATACAGAGACATAATAGAGCAGCTTAGATACAGCAGTGGGTCATCAGCAAAGCTGGTGGCCAAGCTTGTGGTCATTATAAATGTTAAAGGGCAGGTGGGTCTGCTCTGTGCGTGGTGTCCCCTGATGAGCTGGGAGAGGGGGGATCTCCACAGGGAATGCCATTTTCAGGGCACAGTGGATACTGAGGAAGTATCCTCAACACAGGAGGGGGAGCAGGTTCGTGGCTGCTGGGTTCATCTCAAGCCTCAAGCGGGTCATTCCCTACGTCTGATAAAGAGAGGAATCTTTCAAAGCTAATGCAGTAAGAGCCACGGGAACAAAAAAAATTCAATGGGAAATGGAGGTTTCAGCCTAATTAGCTGCTTGACATTTCACGCTGCTTTTTTCACAGAAGACATCCACGTTTTTTTGAACACTTGAAACATTTAAATGTAAAACGTCACCACGGGGCAGCCGGGGTCCTGCAGCTCGGCAGCATCCGGCCTCGTTGGCCTCAGCATGTGTGCAGCTCTCCCCCAGACCGTCCCACAAGACCATCGGACCTGCTCGTGTACAGTCACACGCAGGCAGTGCCTGTTGTGGCTCCCACACGCCTGTGCCCTGCGGGAGCCGCATCAGCAGCGACTACAATTAGCAGTATTTTCCTATGAGTTAGTTAATAATCAGGCATTACAGACATATCTGCTTCTTTAATAGCTAAATTTGGAGGGCACTAGGAGCTTTGGAGAGCTGCGATGACCTGGCTTGGGCTGTTGGTTCTCCAGTCATTGCTTGGGGTTTGGGGCTCGCTGAATTTGTGGTGCGTATCAGGACTCACCCCTGCGGGTCTTTGTGCAGGGTCTTGCTCTGGCTCGGAGCATCAGGGACAGCGAGAGGGGCGGCCGTGCCCAGATTGGCATCATTGACAACGAGAGGGACTCCCCGGACCTGATGCAGATCATGAGGATGGTGCTGGGCGAGAGGCGCGGGGAGCTCCGCGACGCCATCCCCGACACCAAAGCGGACGAGCTGCAGAAAGCCAACGTCCGGCTCTACCAGTGAGTGCTGGGCTGTGCTCCAAACCCCGTCCCTTCTCGCAGAGGGCTCTGTGGGGTCTAACTCAGCTCGGTGCCTCTGTCTTGCAGTGTCTATGAGAAGGACAATGACCTGGTGGTGCAGGAGATCGCCACCCGGCCCCTGACGCAGGACCTGCTCCAGCATGAGGTAAGGCAAAGCCGGAGTGCCCTTTCCAGCGAGAAAGGGAGGCTGTGGCTCACTTTGTTTTCAGCTGAGCACCTGTTTCCTGAAAATTATCAGGCCTTCCATCGCTAGGACAGCTTAGCCCTGCTGTTAGGTTAGGACAGCTTAGCCCTGCTCCAGTCTCAGCAGCCGGAGGTAGGTGGTGCGTTGAAGCTGTTCCAAGAAGAGATGGCAAATTGATGCTCTCAGCCAAGGATTATATTAGCTTGGCAATCACAGTGAGGGAGAGCTGCATACCAGGAATGAATTCCAGATGGAATGAAGGCTTCTTAATACCTGATGTTCAGGGATAGCCTTCCCTCTGCTGACTCCAGAGCAAATAAATACCCTGCTCACGAAACCAGGGAGATTTGTTTTCCTGCCATAGCCAGTGGCTGGTCTCAGTGACCCACCCTGGAAGGAGATTTCCTGACAGACTCTCTGTGCACAGTTTTTTCAGAAAGCAGAGGCTTTTCTTCTGACTAAAATTTGGCAGGGAATTGCTCATCCTTAATTCTCTGCAGTGCAGACCAGCCTATTCCAAAGCAGCATTGTGCCGCAAGGCTCCCGCTCCCCTTTTCATCCTGATGTCAGCCTTGTTAAAATCTCAGCCTCCCTTTGCAGACATGTGAAGCCTTTGTTTTTCCTTTCATAGCTCAGTTTGAAAAAGGAGCAGCCTTTGGTCCCACAGTGTGTTTGGAGCACCAGCTCTCTGCAGTGGGGATGGGCTCAGCACACACCTCATCCCCTTCGGGTTCGGGATCCTGCTGCCTTCACAGCAATGCAACACTTCCAGCTCCAGATCAGGGATCTAAATGGGGACAAAATATTCATGCAGAAGATGCCTAACTTGGACCTTTCCTGCTCCTTCAGTAGCAGATTTGGGTGTAAATGAGCACCACCAGCAGCAGGCTGGGGGTGATATTTCAGCACACACTTCTCCTGGCCCCTTTTAGAGCTGGTGGTGTTTTTGGTTTGAGAGCTTCCCCTGTGAGGTGGCAACAGCCAGTTTTGAGCAATGCCTAAGAAAAATACATACTTTAACTAATTACAATTATAAATCAGCAGCCTGGGCCAGGTGTGCCCACGTCTGTGAACCCCTGCCCTGTAGGGCTGGTGGTGGTTGTACCCCATTTATGAACCACGATAAATCTCTCCTCTGTCACTTCTGATAATGGTTGCACTAGGGCCAGAGCTCTGCAAGGCAGAGAAATAAGCTAGATATACATCTAACCTAAATCTTTAAAAAGGATCCGACCTGATCAGGCTACAAATGATGAGCTTTTCTTGCACAGAGCTTTTCACGTCTGTTTTTTTCTGTTTCCTGTTTTTTCGGTTTAAACTCAGGACTGCTACATTTTAGACCAAGGTGGCTTCAAAATTTATGTCTGGAGAGGAAAAGCCTCCAGCCCAGAAGAGAAAAAAGCAGCATTCACTCGAGCTGTGGTGAGTTGTAATATAGTGCAAACACTGTCGTGGGCGGTTGATGTGTGCTGATCTAGATCTGACCACTAATTACAATTAAGTGCAGGTCTTGGGGAGCTGGCCTGTGTAATAACAGAGAGAGAAGTTAAATGTCTAGGGGAGGCATGAAGACATAAACACAAAATTGTTAGTCATCAAATTGTGCTAGGACTGAGACCTGCCACTAAAACTAAGAAAAAAACGGTTAAAGAAAATAAAGTATAAAAGGAAATACTTTTCTGCATGGCAAATAGTGGACTTCTGGAATCTGTTGGTTCAAGGGATGGTGGAGTCAGAGAGGATTAGCAGGGTCACGATGGGATTAGACAAATTTGTGGTCAAAAGGTGCATAAACAGATATTAAAGGGGCTCTGACAGCCATGTGTTGTTTTCTGTCAGAGCATTCCTCAACTCTTCCTCTCAGAAAAAATCAGCCTCAAGGGAGCCTGAGCAAGTAAGGCATTTGGGGTTTTTTTTACAAGTTGGCATGTTGAAGTGAAGACTACGAGGGAACATAGTTTTTAATTAGCCATCTACTTGTGGGAAAACCATAAATGGCCTCATCTTCCATGACATCTAACTAGGAGATATTGAATTTCAGTGGTTTCACCTTCAGTAAGGTCCTACCTGGAGACACCCAGCTTCAATAGGATTGCACCTCCTGTCTCAGAGAAGAAAAGCTTCAAAACCTTTGCCTTAAAACTTATCTCACTGTCCTCTGTGCTCCTTTCAAGAGCTTGACTCAGGCTCATTTTAGTAGGCAATCATCTCTGCAAATTCTGGCCCTGAGCTACACATGTAGAACAAAAGATATGTCTTTCTTTCAGTGTGGCAGGTGGGAGGGATGGGAGGACCATCTGCTCTGCTTTTCCCTGGGGGCAGTGTGTGGCTGCAGTTTTTACAGCTGAAGTTGGATGCTCAGAAAGCCACAGTCAGGCTCCTTCCCCGAACCACAGCTGCCAGCACTGCACCTCGGGTCATCCTGGAGCCTGCTGAGATAAACACAAGAGCGGTTCCCAAAACTGAGCAAGGATTTTGGCGTTGTGGCAGAACGCGGAACATTTTCTTCCCACTCATATTGTATCAAGCACCTCTGTTGAAGTAGTCTTTTAACTCAATAGTAGCACTATTGCAAAGAAATAATGTGGGTTTGGGGGGTGGGGGGAAGAAGAAAAAGGATTTGTGAGAGTTTAGTCCTTTCAGAACAGACTTCATGCTCTGGGGTGCTGAGCTGCCCATGCTCAGAGCATGCTCTCTACCAGGCTAAAGGCAGGACAGTCTTCCTGGCTTAGGGACAAAAAGTTTGGAGAAAAGGGGTGGGAGCAGGGTTCCATCCCCTAAAGACGGAAATAAACATGGGTACTATAGCAAGAGTCTGCTGTCACCTCGGATTAGTCTGAATGCAAGTCTTGGGGGGAATCTCACTCTGTGTTCAATTTCAAGCTGGTTCAGGTCCACACCCCTCTTCTTATGTCCGTGAAAAGTAAAAACCCCACTGTGTCCCCACTAATGACCTTTCTGAATCCCACCAGGGTTTTATCCAAGCCAAAGGTTATCCTTCGTCCACCAACGTTGAGGTGATCAATGATGGCGCGGAGTCAGCCATGTTCAAACAGCTCTTCCAGAGGTGGACAGAGAAGAATGAAACACAAGGGCTGGGCAAGGTCTACACGACTGGCAAAATTGGTGAGCACACTGGTCTTGGGTTTGTCTTTCCTACCTGTGCTAAGCAACAGCTGAGGGAGCATCATTCACACCAACTGTCTCCTGCCTTCAGGGTCTTGACAATCTAATGCACATTCTCCTCGTGCCTTGTATTTTCCATCTTCTTCAGTATGTGGAAAGGGTTCATGAACCCAGTAACATTCAGCTCTGCTGAGTTTTCTTGTATGAACCAAATTCCCACTTACTCTAAATGGGAATGCTGGCAGAGAGCCGCTGCCCTCTGAACAGTTATGTGCAAGATTCCCACTTGCAGAACTTCCGAATTTCCTTTATAAAGGGCTAATGCTGAGCCTGATAAGGAATTCTGCTTTCATTTACACTGGCATCCATCCAACCCCCTCCTGACGTCAATGGAATGATGCCGTATTTACACCGGGTGCAAATGGTGTATTTATCACGCTGCTGGAGGAAATATTACAATGCATAAACCCCAAAGACTGAACAACTCCAAAGAGAGAGGAGTTGTTGATGAATGATGGGAAGGTGACAGAGGTGCTGAACGTCTCCATCAATAACAGCTTGAGAGCCACAAATCTCTTTCCCTTGCAAGTTCTCTCTTTTCTCTCCATCTCTGTTTCTCTCTGTGCTGTCCATCAATACTCTCTCTCTGTGCCATGAGCTGGAGAAATGTAGGCATTTTATTTCTGAAATCAGCATTTTAAAAGCAGGGGAATATTTATAGATTTGGAGAACAATTAAGAATATTCAGTCAGGAGACCACTAATATTTTTACCAGCCAGCCATCACTGGAACCTGCTGTATGGCCAATTCCAGCCTGTAACAGGTCAGCACTGAAGTGCGTGAACTCTTGCATGTTCCAAAATCACCATTGGTTTCCTGGGGGCAGGAGTGGCTTCTGGCAAACCTGGACCGGGTTTTTCTTGCTGTACAACGGTTTTGTGTGAGGACGATGGGAAGGGTTCGTGTGTTGCTGTGCATTCACTGGGTTCTTGTTTTTGTTCTGCTGGCACACGCAGCCAAGGTGGAGCAGGTGAAGTTTGACACCACCCAGCTCCATGCCAGACCAGAGCTCGCAGCTGAGCAGAGGATGGTCGATGATGCCTCCGGGGAGATCGAGGTGAGAGAGCTCCTTTGGCTGATGAAGGGGGCAATAATCAGCCTGTTTCCAAGCATCACTTTGGTTTGCTCAGCTTGGGGGAGACTGAGGATGGACCTCATGGCAGTTTACAGCTTCTTCACAAGGGGAAGTGGAGGGGCTGGCACTGATCTCTTCCCTCTGGTGACCAGTGACAGGACCTGGGGGGAACACCTGAAGCTTCAGAGGTGTGTTGGCAAAAGGGCTGTGCTCTGTCCTCACCTTGACTCCGCTGCTGCTCACCAAGGTGTTTTGCTCCCTAGGTGTGGAGGATTGAGGACTTGCAAATGCAGCCGGTGAATCCCAAGACATACGGGCAGTTCTATGGGGGCGACTGCTACCTGGTCCTGTACACCTACCTGAGGTCAGGCCGACCCCACTACGTCCTCTATATGTGGCAGGTAGGTAAAGCAGAGCAGAGGGCGCTGCGCTGTGCCTGCTGTACAAGCCTAAAGCTGAAGGAAGTAATTGCACACAAAAACCCCAACTCAAGCGCCCAGAAGAACTCAAATACCCTTTGCTCATCAGTTTCAAATACCCCAAGCTGTCCTTTGTAGGCAGCGTGGACACCGATCCCAAACTGAGCACTAGCAAAGTCAGAAAGAGTGAAGGATGATGGGGCTTACAGTGCTGGGGTCAAGCTTTGGAGTCAGACTGTCCCTTAAAGCCTCAGTTCCTGGAGTTTTGTGGGTATATGAACATCTCTGCTTTCCTTTTTAAAGTATATTTTCCTGCCTTGGACTGAAGAGAGAAGCTTCAAAAATGGGATTCTAAAGTCTACAAAACCAGAATGCCGGTGAAATTTAAATATCGGGAAGTTTTAACTCTGATTTCATGATACTACACACTTCAGTATTGGCAAGATGTTGGACTGTGAAGAGGTTTGTACCCTGGCTCTCATCACACTGCGTTTGTCACCTCTCTGTCCCCCAGGGCCGCCACGCCTCCGTGGATGAAATCACTGCCTGTGCCCTCAATGCCATCGAGCTGGACAAGAAATACGGGGATGAGGCCGTGCAGGTGCGAGTGACAATGGGCAAGGAGCCCAGGCACTTCCTGGCCATCTTCAAGGGCAAGCTGGTCATCTACGAGGTAACGTGGCTTTGGAAGGTGGGAGCACCAAGGGTGGCTTGGCAGCTGCAGTGGAGATAGTCCAATAAAAATGGGCTGATGTTCAGGAAAGGAGCCTGCCAGCTCTGCGTGGGTTGGCAGAGGGGACATTTCTAGCACTCCCCAAGCAGTCTGAACACTGTTGGTGCAAACACAGTCCTGGACTGACCCAACTCAACTGTCCACCCCTGAGGTCCAGCAGTGACATGTGATGCTCATTGCAACTCCATCCCAAAATATTTTGCAGTCAGAATAAGGAAGTAATCCTGTGAATCATAGATGCTGCTGTCCAGAAAAGGTCCTCCAGAATGTCCTACAAACATGATTTGAATTGTCCTTGCCAGAATTACATCACATAACTACCAACCCACTTCACTTGCTGCCTTGGCTGCTGACATCTGTGGTGGAGAAATTCCAAATGAGAGGGGGGGATTGACCTCAGCTCTCAGTGTTGGTCCCACTATGTGGTTTCCACAGCAGATGTTCAGCTAAGATGAGCACAGCTGGAAATCAGGGTCCAGCTGCCTTGCCCAGTTTGCATGGCAAATCCTCTGCAGGCATCAAGATCTGGTCACATTGATCTTGAGGATCTTGATGGGAGCTGGTCACGACTCAGTAATCAGGGAGAAATGTGGGAGTTGTGCCGTTTGGGTTTCATTCTGACCTGGAATCAGAAGGTGTTTGGATTTCCTTGCCTGCTCAGTGCAGAACCATGGTCCATCGTTGCAGCAGTGAGGAGGACTGCGAGCCCGAAGCCTTCCTCAAATCAATCCCACCCTGGATCTGCGTGTCCTCCTCACCTCCCAGTACCATCCTTCCCTCTCTTCCCTTGCAGGGCGGCACGAGCAGGGCTCAGAAAAGCACTCCCGAGCCGGCAATCCGCCTCTTCCAGGTGAGGGGCACAGATGAGGTGAACACAAAGGCCACAGAGGTGCCAGCCCGAGCCTCCTCCCTCAACTCCAACGATGTCTTCCTGCTGACCACCAGCCAAGTCTGCTACCTGTGGTGTGGGAAGGTGAGTCTGCAGTGAGACGTGGGGAGGCAGCCAAAGGGATCTGAAATTGCTGAGGTGGGGCTTGAGTCTCCTGCCTCCACTAGGTCATGGAGGTGAATCCTTGGGCAGGTGGCTCATTAATTCAGTGGAGAAATGGCCTCAAGTTGTGCCAGGGGAGGTTAATATTAGATATTAGGAAATACTTCTGCACAGAAAGGGATGTCAAGCATTCGAACAGAATGCTCAGGGAAATGGTGAAGTCGCCATCCCTGGAAGTCTTCAACACATGTGTGGATGTGGCACTTGGTAACATAGTTTAGTGGTGCTGGGCTGGCAGTGATGCCATGATGATTTTTTTGCCTTTTTTATATACCCCTTTATACAGCCTTTTATATGGCTTTTATATATCCTTAGTGCTTTTAGCCCACACACTGGTAACTCCCTCAGTCTCACACCCCGTGTCCCGTTCAGCCAGGAGACCAAACACCCTGGGAGCCGCTCCTAAGGGTCAGACAGCCCCAGACACCAAGGTCCTCTCTAGAACACATCCTGTAAACTGAGACAGGCCCATCCAGGGGGGAGATTCCTCAGCATGGGGGATTCATTCAAGTCTCTCATTGGGGAATCTTTGATAGATGTGCTCATTTGCAAGACCTATAAGTTGTATACACGATTTATCGAGTGTGTGCATCCCAGGGTGTGCATTTCGGCACACTCCACTCGGACGGTGTGGTGCACCAAGGATCCTAAATAAACACTGAGGTAAAACCCCCTTTCCCTTTAACCGTGTCTGGCTCTCGATTTTAAGACCAGGGAAAAGGCAACAGCAGTTGGACTTCATGATCGTAGAGGTCTTTTCCAACCTTCATTATTCAAGTGAGAAAAGTGCATCCAGGAAAGGGCTCTGTCTGTGGAGGGTCAGCAGCAAAAGCCCTCTCTACAAAAGCAGCCCATGTTGGGGTTCACCTCACCACAGTGTAGTTGTTCTCACAGCTTTCAGGTGAATAAATCACCCCACATTTTCCAGCTGTAAGAAATCAGCCAGGATGAGAGCAAATTCATTTATCTTGTTTCAATCATGTGTGTCAGGATGAGATGGTAGATCAAACCAAAGCAGAGAAGTTGTGGATGCCCCATCCCTGGAAGTGTTCAAAGGCAGGTTGGATGGGGCTTTGGGCAACCTGGTCAAGTGCAAGGTGTTCCTGATGATCTTTAAAGTCCCTCCTAACCCAAATCATTCTGTCATTCTGTGAGTTTTGCTCTAGGTGCCGTTGGCTGCACTAAATGTCCCTTCAAGGACGAGAAATGGATTCTGAGCGATCAGCTCAAGAGCATTCAAGCAGGTCTAAAGCTCTCCAGAGGACTAAACCAGCTTTTCCCCACGGATAAGTTCTGCCAGTCTGTCCCTGACTCCACCTCAATCTTTTATCCTGAACACAGGGATGCAGTGGAGATGAGCGGGAGATGGCGAAAATGGTGGCTGACATCGTTTCCAGACGTGACAAGCACACCATTCTGGAAGGACAGGAGCCAGCAGAGTTCTGGGAAGCTCTGGGAGGCAAAGCACCTTATGCCAGTGAAAAGAGGTAATAGTGACCTGCTTGTTCCTCTGGGCCAGGGGACATTAAGCAAGGGATCAAAAACTTTTCAGGAAAGTGAATACTTTGATACTGTGTCCTCTGTAAAGGGAGCACGAGGCCAGAATATCATCAAAACCTTGGTCAGAAACCACACCAAGATGTTTCTTTCCTGGCTTTTAGGCCAGGAGTTCTCCTGAATTAGGAGCTACAGGTCCAAAGCCTGCAGACAAGGGTGTGCTACATCCTCCTTTCCCCCAGCAAACTCATCCCATATCTCATCCTAAGGGCTGCAGGAACCACACGCTTCATTTCCAGCCATTATCATCAGCAGCCCCAGGAGAATCATGAGGCTAAATCTGCTTTTTAACAACATGGATTTCTCCAGCCCTCTGGGCAGGTGATGGTTTCCTTTGCAAAAAAGTCATCTGGTGTGGCTTTCACCTGACATCAGGCTCATGGCCACAATGAGAGAAGAGTTCTGCTTTTGCCCTCTTTGGGTGGAGAAAAAATTACCTTTAAAAATCATTAAAATGGTCTGAGAATCCCCTGAAACGTCATATTGCTGACTTTCAGGCTTTTATGCCGTGTTCCGCCTCTCCCTTCAAGGCCACGACATGTAGCTTCAGTAAGCCAGGAGGGAAAGATTTCCACCTCTCTTGCTTTTTCCTCCCCTGCCATGCATGAGGCAGGTTCCAGGAGCAGCTCACACACTACCAGCCTCGCCTCTTCGAGTGCTCCAACCAGACAGGTCGGTTCATCATGACGGAGGTGGTGGGCTTCTGCCAGGAGGACCTGGATGAAGATGATGTCATGCTGCTGGACACGTGGGAAGAGGTCAGCAAAAGCCTCCTCTCCTTCTCCCCAGGCGTATTTTCAAACAGGTTGTGGCTTTAGTTGGTGTTTATTGAGTTGGATCTCAGCCCATGACTGGGTTCAGATACCCTGAAACGTGCAAGAGCTGTTACCTGAGATATTTTTGCTCCATGACTGCCTGCAAAGCAAAATCTTCCTTGGATGGGGGTAAATTGGGGCTCAGAATCACAGGGGATTATTGAGAAAACACATTTCCAATCTTATCTCTGCTCCCGTTGGTTGGGGGTAAATTGGGGCTCAGAATCATGGGGGACTATTGGGAAAACACATTTCCAATCTTATCTCTGCTCCCATTGGTGGGGGAGAACAAACAGCCACGTCTGCCCAGATCCTAAAGGCTCCCTGACCTTCAACACCTTCTCCCCTTGCAGATTTTCCTTTGGGTTGGCAAAGCCTCCAACGCACAGGAGAGGAACGAGGCGATCGCCTCGGCCAAGGAGTATCTCAAGACCCATCCGGCCGGGAGGGACTTGGCAACTCCCATCATCCTGGTGAAGCAGGGCTATGAACCCCTCAACTTCACAGGGTGGTTCAACGCTTGGGACCCCTACAAATGGAGTGTAAGTTGCTGGAAAAGCCCTGTGGCGTGCTCGTGTTGTCAGCCGTGCCTGGAGGGTGTTGTTGTCTGTGGATATATGATGCATGGAGTGAAACCTCACTAGGACATGTCCTGAGTGTCACAGAATCGTGGAGTGGCTTGGGTTGGAAGGGTCCTTAAAGATCATCCAGTTCCAGCCCCCTGTCGTGTGCAGGGACATGAGTTCCTGGGTGCTATCTGAGCAGCTCCTGCTCCTTCACCGATAAAAAGTACCTGTGGTGGTGAAACTGAGGCTTTTTCAAATGTGCTTGAATTCACAATATTCATATTTTTATAAATATTAGGTTCCAAATCAGGTTTGCAATTTCAGCCAAAAGGGCGGGAACTATGAGGAGTAAAATCAAGTTCAGAGGGAAAACAGACACACCCCACATCATAAAGATAAAAAAAAAAACAAACCAAACCAAACGAACAAAAGTTCATTGTTGAAAATGCAGCCGCAGAGGCAAATTTATGACCCAGCTTTAAGGGAAAACTGCGGGGGAATGAAAGATGTGAGCAGACAGGTCTCGTGTTCAGGTTTGTGGAAAGCCTATCAGAGCCCAGGAGCTCCTGAGCAAGGTCACCCTTGGTCCCTGCACACCAGCCTTCAAAAGCAGAGCTACAAATACCAGCTCCTCCCTATATAGAAATGGAAACCTGCCCCAGGACATGACTGGGAAAGAAAAATTCCTTTCTCCCCTCTTTCCCCAGGACTTCACACTGCAGGAAAACTCTTGCAGAGTTATTTTATTTCCTGTATCTGGGTTTGCATTGTCTTTCTTCCCAATCTGTGTGGTGGTGGAGAGTCTGTCTTGACAGCTGGATCTGGAGAGATAAGACAGCAACTCACAATGACCCTTAAAAATACGTTGATGCTTAGAACAAAGGTCAAAACTTGTGGGTTTGTTTAATTTTTTTTTTTCTGAGAAACCGCTGAAAAACAAAGATACAGTTCATAAAATATGTGCCTCTAAAAATATCCCCTGTAGGCAGCTTCAGCAACTACAGACAAGCCATCCAAACTGTTGACATCCCAGAAACATCTGGTGTGTGTTCTTTGCTCAGTTTTGGGTCTAAATCTGTTTTCTCTGCAGTCCATGTGTTTACGTTGCTTGTGCTTGTTGGGAAACTTTGTTGGATGATTCTGTTGAGAACTGACATCTCCTGGCTGCTTAGGAAAACACAGTCGTGAGCTTTGCCAGTTTCTCCAGCATATTCCATTTTATTTAAAAAGGAAATAAGAGGTGTCTGGTAATTCATGGCACCTAATTTCAAGAAATCAGGACTTGAGGCTTTGAAAAAATCTGTTGTTTTAGCTAAATGAATCAGGAAAAGGGAAAAAAAAGGATTCTTATTTCAGACATTGCAAGATTCATCTAAAATGTAAAAGATTTAAACCCTGCAGTAAATATTATTTTTCTTCATTTGCCTTGTGCTCTAAAGTCTTTAAATTTCCTGGTTTCACCTGTTATTGTACAAGTACAAAGGCTGAAGTCCATTGTTTTTTTCATTGTTTTCAAGTGAAAGCTCAGGTTCTGGCAGTCTCCTGATTCCAGGGGCTGAGGTTTGCAGGAGCAGCCATCACTGGGCTTTAAAATTCATGATCTCCTGAGCCCATCAGAGACCAGGAGTGTGGGCTAAAGGCAGCCCATGGCTCTCACAACTCTCTCTTTCCCTGTAGGATGGAAAGTCTTACGAGGAAATGAAGAACAGCCTGGGAGATGTGTCGGCCATATCCGAGATCAAAGTGGTGAGTTGTGTCTTGGCCATGCAAGTAGGAAACACCTGGGTTCAAACACCACCACATCCCCCAGCTGTTTGCACGAAGGAGGGGACACCAGGATCAGGGCAGGGACGGGAACCTCAGGCTGCCAGGATCAGAGCTGTGCTCCTCTGTGGGGAGCAGAGGGAGATGAGATAAATTACCCAGAAATACACCCAGACCTCCTGGGCCTTTTCCAGTCCTGCCCAGAGGCATCTGTGAGCAGGACATTGTCCAGCTGCTTTAATGCAGAACAAATCAAGGTGTGTGCAGCTCAAAGAGGGTGCAGTCAAGTGTTTTGTGAGTCGTTTGCAGTGGTGGAGCCCCTGAGACCTCAAGTAAGGGTCCCCTGATCAAGAAGGGCATAGCCCAGTGGGGGATCCTCCAAAGCACAAAGGAAATGAGGTCCCACCAGTCCCAAATGCCATTGTCACACGGGTCAGTTCTGCCCCGGGCAGGGTCAGGATGAAGGCTGGAAGGAAGTGGCAGGTTTGGATGAGGAGAGATGGCTCATCAGGGAGGGGTGAGCAGGTAATTCAGATATTTTAGACATGGTAGGCCTCTAACCTCACCTTCTGTCATCCCACATGTGCCTTCCCCCGATGTTATCTTGAGAAGAATGAGACTGCTGTAAGTATCCTCCGTTCTCTGTAAGAGCTCCCATTAGCTTGTGCTTTTAGCAGCCCTAACACCACGGTGTAGCATTTACGGAGGCACCGCACTAACGCTTTAGGTGGGACTTTCCCCTCACTGCTTTGAAGCTACAGATAGTCTGTGCCAGAAACAGCCCCCCACAACCCCAGCAGAAAGATCCTGGGATCACCCCCTGCTCGCTCTGCCAGAGCATCTCATCCTGACGTGTTTTCCTCCCTTCGGCAGGACCTGAACAACCTCAGCCTGAACAAGAGGACCCTCAGCACTTCCAGCCTGGCTGGTTCGGGTACAGCAAGTGCCTCCTCAGAGTACAAATCTCACTTCAGCCACAGTGACAGCAACAGCTACAGCAACACCAACAACTACAACAGCAACAGCCACAGCAGCCCTGCCATGGTGCCCAACGGGGAGGGAATTTACTCCCGAGAGGTGCTGATGCACAGGACGGTGGATGAACTTCCAGAAGGCGTGGATCCCACTAAAAAAGAGGTGACAGCACTGCTGGTGTGGTGCCTTTCTAACTTTACCTGGAACTGGCTAAGTGTGCTTTAGACTACTGAGTCCTGCTCAGACTCAAGGGGACACTGGCAGGACACGCAGGTGTCACCAAAAGAAGGAGCTTCGTGTGAGGAAATTCATAGAACCATGGAATGGGCTGGGTTGGAAGGGACTTTAAATGTCATCTAGTTCCAATTCCCTGCCGTGGACTGGGACACCTTGTGGTGGTTTTAGCCTAGTTGAAGTAATTATGGGGGTTTTGTGGCAGAAAAAATAGAGTTTTAAGTAGTAATTTTAAAAAAAATGTTTTCATCTGGAAGAGTTGTTTTACTCTGCCACCCATCCTGTGTCCTCAGAGGGACAGGGGGACAAGGTGTCACAACTGAGAACAAAGACAGAATTTGCATTTTGCTTGAGCTGTAGCTGAATATTTTCACTTGAAACTCCTCCCAGAAGGGATTTTTAAAAAATTTTTATTGTCGGAAAGCTTGCATTTCAGCAATTTTCAATTTCAGAAGAAACGACACATCCCAGATTTCTGATCAGCCCAAGGATTTTGGCAACATCTGCATCTGAATCCAAGCAAGCTGATGGGAGGGACAGGGGGTTGATTGCCTCTACTCCCCATAATCCACGTTTGATCAATGTCTTGCCCAACAGATCTGGCAAAGGCCAACACCCACAGCCAGAGTCACGATCCACAGCTGGGCTCTACATGAGTTCTTCTACCCAAAATGCCAGGAAAAAACTCAACCTCCCATTCCCACAGGGCCTTTCTCAGTATCCCTGATGAGCCTGCTTTCTGCAAACCATGTCTTTCCAGCAATGGGAGTGAACATTTCCAGGGAATATTTTAGGGGAGGGGACTGAGCGAGGGGGAGATGCTTTCACTGTGAATCACTACCCAAGGAACCACCCAAAACTCTGGCCAGCAGAGCTTCCCTGGTGGACCATAAATTGTCCTGGCCACAGTGTGATTAGCAGGGACTAAACTCCAGCCACAGCATGCTAACTCCTCAAAACCAGAGCATCTCTTTCGGCTGGTGGGCTTTTATTTCCCTGGTGCTTTGGGAAGTGGGATGTGGAACAGTGGCTGGGATGTTCCGCTTCCCACCACAAGGATGGGGGCTGAGCAGGAGCTGTTGGTCTGGAGTCAGAGGTCAGCACTGACATGATGGGGAGGAGATGCAGCCTATGGAGGTGTCCCAGGCTCTGCAAAAGCCAGAACTGACCTGTCCTTGCTCTCTCCTCACCGCAGTGCTATCTCTCCGATGCTGATTTCCACGACATCTTTGGGAAGTCCAAGGACGAGTTCTACCAGATGCCCAAATGGAAGCAGCAGAACGAGAAGAAACAATATGGACTCTTCTGAGACCGCAGAGGGCATCCAGCGACTCTGGGACCAACCCCTGCTCCCTCAGGAGCTGCACGGAAGACGTGCAGGCATTTTCTCAATGATCCCAACCCAGCACCCCAGTCCAACGCAGTTATTCCAGCAGCCACTGTTCAGGGGATGGCTCCTTCCTCCCTGCAAACCCAGAACCCCAGGAGGCAAAACTGTTTTCAGGAACAGCTTGACAGGATGTTTTTGCCTCTTCCTGACACTTTATTGCTGACAGCCACGAAGACAAGTGTGTGCCACACATCTGCGTTGTAGCCTCATCTTTCCTCTCCCTTTTGCAAATTGCCACATGCACCAGGCCATGATCTTCCTTCATTTGCAGAAGTTTAAAATTAGTCAGGACAAAGGCCATTTGCAGCTGCTGTGTAAATTCTGGGTGGGGAGAGGAGGGGGAAGCCCTAAGAGGATGGAGGGAGAGCCTTGAGGTCAGGAATAAGGTGATGGAGTAGCCAGATGCCCGATGGGGTGGTCCGTGGAGTGACACCAGACAGTTCTGCCCGTTGTCGCCTGGTAGAAAAACTACTCATGAAAGAACAGCAAGAATCAGTTGTAGATTAGCATGTATAGCCCAGGGCAGGTAAAACACATGAGAACCTGCTTTGGGGAAAAAAAGCACTTACTATGAGCGTATTTATTAGCTGACCTATTTCAAGAGGATGACAACACTAAAGGCTAGACACAAATGTTGATTTTTGACTGCCAGTCAAGACTCTGTCTACTTTTTTTCTCATTCAGACAGCATCTATAATCTCACCTGGCCTCCCTGACCACAACCAGATCAATGTCAGAGCCCACCTGCCCACAGACCAGAGGCTTGAGGAAGCCAGGAGGGTTTTGGGTATGACCTGAGGCAGAGGGTATCCTACTGAAGGTTTTGTCAGGGCTCCATCCCTGTGATGTCCGTGGGGCTGAGAGTGCTGGTTCCACACTATGGGATCGGTCTGACTGGGGAGGGCAGTGGGAAATGTGAGCAATCAGTGATTATGGGATAAAAGTGTAAACTAAAGGAAGAAGCACTGCCTGAAAAACTCAGACCATGTGGGTTTGCAGCTTTACTCCATTTCCAGCCTGATCAGTGATTCCAAATAAACATCCAGCAGCAGCAGCAGCACTGTAAGTGTCCTTGATCAGCATGGGGGGTAGGATGGCAGCAGACAAACGCTCTGCAGGTCCACAGATCCTTCAAACACCTGGTCATCAATGGAATTTTAAAATTTTTTTAAAAGAAAAAAACAAACTGAGGAGGTGGGGCCCCTTCTGTTCCCAAACCCCACAAAGCTAGGACCATTTGTCCCCCCATGCCCATGTACCCTGCTCCTGAAGCCCCCCCATTGCCAATGAGCAGCAGTACCTGGCTGTTGAGCAGTTGACTGCCCAGCCCAGCTGCAGGGATGTGAGGATGGAGTTGGGGAGCTCCAGGCTGTTGATTGAGGGGCAAAGAGCTCTCACTCAACACCCAGGACCACATCATTGTATTGAAGTGTCACCCTCTGGCTGGGCTGCAGCAGGGACCTCCAGGTGATGGGGTCTTCTGGATAGAACTTTGTGTTTAAGAATTGGTGCTTACATCAGATAACCCTCATTATGTCCTCGTTCCTGCCACCACTTCATCCCATTTCTGCTTGAGGGTCCAGCCCAAAACCCACTGAAACCCTCCCTTGCAGAGTAAGTTAAGCAGCAAGCAGAGACACAAATCAGCTGAATTACCCGAGTGATTGCTCCTGTTGTGCTCACACGAGATGCAATCAGTGCACATTACCCATGTCTCAGCCTCTGTTGGCCCTGCTGGCATCAGCAATATTTGCCTTGCCCCGCTGAGGAGTGCTCCTGCCAGCTCCCAAATGAATGAATTGCACGTGCTCCTCACTAAGACGCAGGAATGCCACCTACCTGTGGGCCCGACGAGCTTCACACAATCAAACGAAGACCAGACAAAATATGGTCAGATTAGGGAGATTAGGCCAGTTTGCTACAAATTGCTTTAGTTCCTGTGGCCACCACGTTCACCAACATAAGTGGAGTGCTCTCGCCAGCACTCAGAAACCAGCCTGGGATTTCACAGACCATGGAGCCTCCTGATATTTGGGCCCGATGGAAACTGCTGCTCCTCTTCTCATGGGAGAGTTGCTTTTACTCCCTGCCTCTGATTTCTGAAGGAAAGATCCTCTCCCACCTCCTCCCTTTCGTGCCTTTTGCTGTGATGTTGGTGGCCATGCCCTGTTCCTGCTGCTCTTTTCCCCAGAGCTCTTCCCTCCTGTGGGGCTCCAGCACTTCCTAATCTGCTCAGAGATGAGGTCACTTGATAACAACATGGACCACGTCCCTTCCTTAGGGGAGAGAGGAGGCCTTGCAGCGTTGTCATCATGCTCTGCCCATCCCATCTCCATCTCAGCTCCTTTCCCATCTGGCTGTGGTAGCTTTTCTCTTCCCATGGATCTTGCCTGCCTTATTTAAGTGCACAACAGGCAGAGGAAAACCCAGCCTCTCTGTGCAATCCCTCTAAGCCCACCCTGACCCCGGCCTCCCAGTCCCCCACTTCTCTAGTGCTGGCCACAGCAGGCAGGTGAGGGCTTTAGCTCAATAACCCAGCTGAAATCTAATCCTGCCACCCAAAAAATGCAAATAATGTGTTCACAGCCAGCCCAGCAAGCTGATCTGACTTCACAGAGCCACACAATCACAGAATGCTTTGCACTGGGAGAGACCTTAAAGATCATCCAGTTCCATGGGCAGGGACACCTTCCACTATCCCAGGTTGCTCAGAGCCCGAGCCAAAGTGGCCTTGAACATTTCCAGTGATGGGGCATCCACAGCTTCTCCAGGAAACCTCTCCCAGTGCCTCTCTGCCCTCACAGGGAAGACTTTCTTTCTAACTTGCCCCACAAGAGCTGGTGCTGAGACAAATGAGGGGGCAGAACCACTTCTGACCACCTTCACCCATGCTTTTCATCCCATGGCTCCCTAAAACAAAATGCTGAGAGCACACCGGGAGCAGGGACCAAGCTCAGGCTGTCCCTGGGTGGGAGTCAAGGATGTTCCATCCTTGGCCTTCGAGTGTGTCTCCAACAACGTGCCCCATGCCAGAGGGGAGCTGGCAGAGCCCGTGTCACTGCAGGGTCACTGCAGGGCCCCGTGCTCTGCCTCGCTGGCCGCTCCTGAGCTCTTCCACCCCCTGGTTGTTAAAGCAATATCAGCCTTCGAGGTGTGGGTTTAATTCACATTTAATCTGGCAATGGTTTACAACATCACACAGTATTGTAGTGAAGGGGAAAAATCAATGTGTCCAGCAATGCTTACTGCAGCATAACAAACTCCAGGGAGGACTGAAAGAAATCCAGCTTTGCAGTAGGCCTAGGAATCACTAAATCCAGGCTCTTCTGGATTCAAAAAAGAAGCTGACTGGAGTATGTTTAAAAGGACATTAACATCTTTGGTATCAGCCCCTCGTCTTCACCACCAGGGATTAAAACCCCCAGAAATGCTGATCACTTAAGAAATTAAGCAGGTCTGTCTCCAAGTTCACGTATGTTGCACTCAAGTAGGACGAAGAGGCAAATAGTGACAAGTAATAGAACTCTTCCAGAATTTTTCTTAAACTTTTAATTGTCTAACATACTGTTAGTAACACAGCTGGCACTCCAAAATATATATTATTTTATTTCAACAACATTCCCTTAACTCTGTAGTTCTGCTTGAAGACAAATCACTCGTTGCCATAAATACTGTGTTGTTTTCAAAACACTCTTGTGCTGGGTTACCTCTGCAGTGCAACTGGGACCTGTTAGCACTTACAACATCTACTTCCTCTCTGTTAAAAAATGACATTTTTCTGTAAAAACACAAAGTTTTACAGCATTTAAAAAAAAAAAAAAAAAAAGCCCTGCAGTCAGTTGAGCGTGTTTCCACTGTCTTTGGCAAAAGACGTTCTCTGAGGTCCCTTTGAGTGGGTTTCACTTTGGGTCAGAGGGAAATCTGCTGTTCAGCAGCTTCTTTCTCCTTCACAGGATGAGAGCCAGGCTTTGAATGCAAAGTGGCCTGGCCCAGAGCCAGGCACGCAGGCAGAGTAGTGCTCATGTATTTTTTATTACAACACAAAAGGAAACTCGGGTTACATAACACGGGGCTTTGTAGTGCAGCTTTCTTTTCTAATCTGTAACAGAAAAGAGGGGAATCGTGTCCCCGTTTAGGACTTCATGTGGTGAAAGATGGCTGACACCTGCAGTGGCAAGAAGTCACCTGGCACCTGGCCACTGATTGCAGCACTGAGAGAGACTTTTCCTCGCACAGATGTTGGGTGCTTTGCCCAGATGCCTGACCGAGCCCAACCCAAGAGCTGTACTTCACTAAAAAAGGAGTCCCTATCCTCTCGCTAAAAGCAACGTTTGAAAAAAAAAAAAAATCTAAATAAAGTGAACTAAAACCACAGCTGGATTGGTCGAACAGGTACGAAAGGATTAATCTCAACAGCAGCATTAGGATGTTTCCAGCACGCAGCAGGGAGAAGGTCGATGGCTGTTTCACATCGGGGGTCCTACGGAGCACCGAGTGCTGCTCCAGGGAAGGTGCTGGGGACTGACCCTGGCCTTGGCAGAGTTCACACACGGAATTCCTTCCAGGAAGGCTCGCTGTGGCCTGGAGGAGCCAGGCTGCTAATCATAGTCCTGGATGTTGACGTAGACAAAGAGGGTGGAGGAGGAGTATGGGTCTCCATTCTTGGTCAGGAGATGGATGTGGCGATAACCTGGAAGCAGAGACGCAGGTGGAAAATGGCCTTTAGTCCAGCTGGAAAAGTATTTGCCAGTGTTTGCCAGGACCCTGCACAAACATCTCCCCGTCTCAGAGCATTTTGTTCCCAGTTTCCCACAGGATCCTGAACAGGCAGGTCCCAGAGGCACAGCTCTGAGCGTGGGTAACACACCGTGCCCAAGGCCTTCAGTGACAATGGGGACCCTCCCCTAGAGACTGTATAAACAGCTGCCCAAAAAATCCATTCTAACCCGAGCTATGATGGATCTGGACCACTTGTCCAGGACACTGGAGCTGCCCGAAGGGCTCGGTGGCTGTGAGGAGCAGGGAGCAGAGCCTTACCTTGCTTCAGACTGGTGAAGGGGAGGGTGTACTGCCCGATGAAGTCATTCTTGGTCGACATGTCAAAGTCTTCCACCACGAACCGAACCAGGGCAAGTGCAGGGATCTCTATGTCAAATGTAAACTCTTCGTTCCAGTTTGGGTTAAAACCTGGGGAACACAGACAAGGAGGGAGGTCAGGGATGTCGGCAGTAAGAATGGTGGTCTGAGGTGTTTGCAAATGGATGGAGACTTTTCCTGCCTGTCAACCTAATCTGACCCAGATCAAGGTTCTCAGGAAGTGCCAAGAGCCTTGTTCCCAGCTTTGATACCATGATTTGCTACCTGGAACTAACAAACCCTTCAGTTTGGGCTGTTGACTGCAGAACTTGGTCCTAGAAAGGAGTGAGGAGCAGGAGAGGGGAGGAACTCAGCTCTGCTCCACAGGCTCTTGCTGGCTGGTACACGGATGTCTTTGGTTGCCATTGGACCAGATGCAAACTTTTACAGCCCTAAACCAGGGGAGGGAAGAGAGGAAAGCTGCGCTTTTGTGCTGAGACAGCCTTCTGGGGCCTTAAGCCTCTCCAACAGCTTGAGATACACCCATCTGACCACCACTCTGTGCCCCAATTTCCCCCTCCGCAAGAAAAGTTAACGAGGAGTGTCTGATTACAAAAAGCATCATCAAGTTTGGATAAGGGTCATGTGGTCCAGAATCACAAAGCAAACGAAACTGAGACCAACATACATGAAATGTAGAGCAAGCTCAGTGCTCTCTCTCCAGGTCATGGCAGGTGCAGTGTCAATAAACCACTCCCCAGAAGCAAACAGGACAGGGCATCCTGCTGGAAACCCTGCTGCCTGTGCAGAGCAGAGACCAAGGACTGCAAAATGGCACCTGGGGCCTGCTGGTCGTGCAGGGTTTGTGAGTGATTCAGCAGGAGACAGGGATCTTTCATCTGGCCCTGAAGGTGCTGAGATGGGCCTGTGGACTGTGCCAGTGCACAATACCTGTGCCGTGTTGGGGCACTTTATTTGGGCTTTTATAGGATTAAATCAACTATACTGCTCAGTGAACACACTGACTCCCTTCATGCTTGGGCAAAAACCAGTGTTGCTGATTCCACGGGAGCAGAAATCATGAGAGCTGAGGTTAAGCCATTGGCCCTGGCACGGCAGGTTTCACTGGGGTGGCATCTGTGGGGGATTCTCAGCTCATCGCAGAGCCACAGCGAGATGCTCAGAGGTGCAGAGCAGCAGGTTCCCACAGCCTCTCAAGCTCCACAGCTGCAGTTTGTGACCTGAGGTGTGTGTGTGCCACAGCCCCTGGTTCATTCCCACCAGCACAGAATCACAGCATCATTTAACTTGGAAAAGACCCTCGAGTCCAGCTGTAAAACACCAAGCCAGGTGAGGTGCTGGAGCGTGGTCACACACCTGAAACCTCAGCCCATGACAGGCAAACCCCTCTCTGCAGCTGCTCCTTTCCACCAGGGGTGTTTTCATCGTTTGATTTGCTTTCCACAAGGCAGCACTTATCACTCCAGCTTCATTCCAGTATTGCTCCAGCCAGCCAAGGGCTGGCCATGGGGCCGGGAGCTCTCAGCAGCCCTGAGCAACAGGCCTGGCACGTCTGAAATGTTCCCTACACAACTTTCACTTGACAGGCTATAAAAATTATTGCAGGTGAAGGAAATGGCCATGAGCTTTAGGAGCCAGGCCAGATTTACTCAAACAGGAAAGAGGAAAAGGGAAACATAGTTAGCAGGCAGGAAAATATGCACCAGCTTTCCAGTGCTTGACTCTTACTCCACACAGAAAAGCAGAGTGTGTGTGTGTTTGTGCAGAAGGCCGCAACATTCGATCCCTCGCTGCACAGAGGGAAGTCACAGCCATGACTGACTGATAAGAAATGGTCCTCCAACTTTTGAGATACTCAAAATTCATCTGGGCAATACCCTGAGCAGCTTGAGTAAACTTTGTATGGCCCTACTTTAGGCAGAGGCTGGAACAGACACCTCTGAAGCTCCCTGCAACATCAATCATTTGTGAGTTTGTGACACTTTCAGGTTACAATCAGCCCCACGAGAAGCTTCATCTGGGAAGATCCTGGTGAGAACCTCTGCATCCCAGCTCAAATCCAACTGCATGGAGGTAAAGAGCACTTCCAAAGCTCTAGCTCTGCAAACCTGGCAGCCAGCCCCAAACAACTCACATGGCTGATGCTGTTTTACAGGGAATTTCTGTTTCCAAACAGCAGAAGAAGGACAACACCTCATGTATCTGCGTAATGGGGGCCCCGGGCAGGTCTGGCCCCAGGGCAGCAATGTTGCCAAGGAACAGAAAAGGGTTTCTGTGGGAGCACAGCTTGGAGGAAACCCCCTCACCGTTGTTTTCGATGACTTTGGTCTGCTTCTTGTTGTTGTCCTGCTGGACACCGTGGATCTCTATCGTTACCTTGGGATCCACAATGGAGTTCTTGCTTTTGTTCACCTTTGGCAGCTGCTGACCAGAGATTATCTGCGGAGTGAACAGAGGAAGAGGTCAGGACATCGCTAGGAGAGGGGGCTCCCTGGACAATTCCCTCTCCTTCCCCAGGAGTGCAGGATCTGCTGTGAGGGGCTGGTGGCTGCCCTTTCACAGCCGGTGCTGTGACATCCTTCAGAGGAAGCTGTCATGAGCTAAAGCACCTAAGGAACCTTGCTCCAGCCCAGTTGTCTGGGACAGACAACTTTTCTGACTGTCCCCAGAGTGACCAGCTGATACTTGGGAAGGCCAGAGGTGGCTGCTGATTGCGTGTCTGCCTGCACAGTTCTGGAACGACAGCGGATATTGTCATTAACCTATGGCCCAACGTTAAACACGTGAGTAGGTCCCTGGAGGATCCAAATCCACGAGAGCCCCCAGGTGTGGGAAATCAGTAGGGTTAGGTAGGACACCGAAGGTAGGACCAGAAGAAGGAGAAGGTATGACCTACACGCCCCCCCAAAAGTGGATGTTACTGAGAGGTTTTCCGACTTCTGTTCTTACTTTAAGCAGGAGCTTCTTCTTTGTCCCCCATGTTCCTTCTGTGATGGATTTTGGATTGAATTTGGTTTGCTCATCCCGGAGGAATTCCGGCTTTAAGACATACCCAGAAAACCCATTGTCCTGGAACCGACCCTGGTACACATCCATTTCTGTGCCTGCTGTCTGGAAATTTAGGGCAACTGCAACACAAATAAATAACTTCAGTCACTCAGATAAATCAATAGGAATCTTTTCATGCTAATTCCGTTCACATGAAACTGCACTTCATGGACATAAACATTGGCTTTTCCACGCTTCAAAGAGCAGTGGTAAACTCTGACCCTCACAGCCTGCTAGCCCTGAGGATTTCTTGCATTCAGAGATGACAGAGACAGGAGGAGCCATTACAGCCATCCTGCCTTCCCCGGGATCAAAAATCATCCTGCATGGAATTTATGCCACCTAGAGCAACTGCGTCGTTCAGACAAACCTTTTCATTTCTCTGCTGAAGGAGTTTTCTCCTGCAGTGAAGCCAGCAAATCCCTCTCAGATCGTTTCTCTGGCTACTTAGCCTCATTATAAAACCTCCTTTCCAGCCCAGCTCTGTTTTCATTTGCCATCCCGAGGGGCGTCAATGCCTCTGCTGTTTGGACTAGAGAGCTCCTCATTGTCTGAACTCCTCAGGTGGCAGCACAGAAGCTGTGATCAAATCACCTCTTCATTGTCTGCTGCCCAAAATAGATCAAGCCTCGCTGGTGTCCTAACACCAGGCACATTCCTTGTATTCTTCCCAATTTGTCGATACCTTTTTTTAAAGGCGCTGATGTAAAACCTGGAACAGGCTCTGTGAACAGCCTCACTGACACCACACGGAGAGTGCACATGGACCCCAGCAGCTCCTCAGTGCTCCCTTGATTTCCTCAAGGATGATTTTAACCTCTTTAGCAAAATCGAAGACATCTCTTAAGACAAAGAAATTTATCCTGGTCCTGGGTCCTTCATACCCTGTCATACCTGAAGGCTGAGAGCATTTTAAGGCACTCCCTCATTTTTCCACCTGCAGCAAGGCTTTGATAACTGCAGTGCACTGGTTTTACTGGGAGCTGCAAGTACTCAGGGCTTCTGAAAAATCTTATTTTGGGTGTCTAAATACTGAATTCAGGTCAGATAAGGCAAGCAGGCCTTACAGTACCCCAAGGGAACTGATGGTGCCTCCTAAGGACTGTCCTGAGGCCAGACAGGGCAAGGGGTGCTACCTGCAGGACCCACGGAGTTCATGCTCCCTCCTCGTTTGTTAAATGGCAGTAACGCTGCTGACAGTAAAATTGCAGGGATTTGCACATTAATGTGCAGGAAAGCCTCCCCTAATGGATTTGTGGGGAGCCAGAAGATGGTCTGTGGAAAGTCACTGGGCATTGTTTGGAAAGCTGGTTTCTCCCAGTGACTGCTGAGCCTCTGGCTGCAAAGGGCTTGAGATTCTGCCCCAGATGAAGCCCCTCCACAGCCAGGTCATGGGTGACCCAGACAGGGGACCCCCTCCAGCCTCCCAGAGACACCCACCGATCTGGCAGCCGACGTTCCACAAGTCCACAGGGCTGTAGTTGGAAGAATCTGTCCTCCAGCCTGCGGGGTAGATACGGCTCAGGTGCCTGATGTTGTGATGAATAAAGCTGGTTCCTACAGAGAGAGAGAAAAACAGAAGAAAATGGCCCTTTCAGCGATGGGGCAACTTTTATCTCTTCTTGCTGCTGCTGTGTGTTCCCCCTCTGCCTGGCAAGTCTGGCTGAATGGGAACCACCTGCCAAAATGCCCTTCTTGGTAACAGTCTCGAGGATATTAAGTTCTTCCCACTGTTTTTCAGTGACATGCATGACCAAAGAGATCAGAAGCCATGTCTTTGGGATGCCTTTTCCACCAGCAGCTGTCCCTCTCTGGGGAACGGGGACAGAGGAGGGCAGAACACACGTACCAGACTCCTGGGCCAGTTTCAGAGCTTTGCTCTCTGAGAACGATGACATCTCGTAGAAAGCCCGAGGATGGTTTGGGTCATCAAAGCCTTCAAAATGGACACTCTTGCAGTAGACAACTGTGTCTGACAGCTCCTTGGCCAGCTTCAAGGTGTCACTCTAAAAACAGGAGTGCGAAAGGTTTGTGGGGAGTTTTTGCCGTTGTGCTCAACAGTGGCAAGTGTTTTCTCTGAGGTCCCTGGGCCTTCTCTTCTCCACCTTTTCACATGAAAAGGATGCACACTCTCAACACTCAATGGCTGCTGGTGTGCCCTCTGTGCCACTCTGTGCAGGAAAGGGCGGAAAAGGATTCCCTTTGTTGGTGGGATGCCCTTCCTGCTGCTCTCAGCAGGACCATTGGTATTTCAGCACCCGTGTCTGTCTCCAGGTGCTGAACTTTACAACAGAGCCTCAGCGATGACTTTTCCACACCATCCTGGTCCCAGGCACGCAAACCTGGGAGTAAAGGGAATAGAAGGACGTTCTGGCCTCCACAGAGCTTGGGCTTTCCCCCCCCTTGAACTAGGAAGTTCTCACAATGCTTTGATGACTCCAACTCCACAGCCACATTCATTGGTGCAAGCGAGAGTCCCCAGCTCCCATCAGGGGCAAGAAAAGAAAGTGACAGATATCAAAATGATGTGCACATTATTGACTAGAGATCAGAGAAATAAATAAGACCCACAAAGAGCGAGCAAATCGTCAAAGGGAAGCATAGATCAGACCAGATCCAGAGGCAACGCCAATCAGCTTTGCCATCAGTGGGGCTGAATGTGTCTGTGTCACCTATGAACCCACTCCGGGAGGGATATGGGCTTCACAAGGACCTGAACTCTGGAAAAATCCATTTCCTCACATGATGGCAGAACACTTGTGGAAAGGCCAGCCTTTTCCTCCCAGAAAAGCATCACACAAATTGCTTTAGTAACTGGCCACCTCTTCCCCATAGATCTTCCCTCTCCCCCTCCTCCGGGTCAGAAACAAACAGCCAGTGAGGGTGCAGGTGCATCCCAAAATGTGACTGGAAAAGCCTAAGTCATGACTGTCCCATGACAAACAGATTTCTGGAAATAAGACAGAGACACTGAACATGTGCCCTTCCACTGCTTCCGCAATTGGTCCATGGTCTGTCCCTGCTGCAAGGTCCTCCAGTGTCATTTTAGAGAAGGGAACCAACCTTGGTGCTTGGCTGGCTCTGCAAGATCTATCTTTGTGCTTGGGACAGAGATCATTAAGCTGAGCAAGCACCAGGATCCTCAGCCCCAGCAATTTCAACAATTCACCCTTACATATCCCCAGCTGAGCAGCTGAAACCACACTGAGACCTGCCTTGGCTGGGAACACGTGAAAAGTTGTATTTCAACTGCTTTTCTTTCTTTATTCCTTTAGGTGTGGTACAAAACCCACCTAAAAAGTGATTTCCCAGTGGTTGCTTCTCTCACTTACCTTCCCCTTCTGCTCTACCTTGGTCTTCACAGATTCATCTTCAATTTCAGCTGCTTCATCTTCATCAGAGACATCCTCAGCCTCCAGGTTGTTGTTCCCATTTATGGGGTCCTCCTGCCTGCTCAGCTTCTTGCCTTTCACCAGGATCTTCCCTTTCAGTTGCTGCACAAGGAAAAGTGGACAAAATACCTGGTGGTTAGAAAAGGTTCCGGCCCACCCTACAGAAGCCCCTCAGCTGCAACCAGGGTTTTTACAGTTGCATCAGTGACTGGTTATTATCCATAGATACAGGTAAAAATAAGTCTGTTTTTACACTGAGGCCCTGCCCTGCCTCTGCTCAGCCTCTGAGACCCCAATCCATGAGTCTGAAATCCCCAGAGAGCTGATTCCCCTCTGCTGTAGAGCTGATCATACCCTCAGCCAGACAACTTAAACAGTGGTGCTGTTCAAGATAATTAAAATACACCTTTTTTTTTTTTTCCAAGACTGAAATGTTGCTCAGCAAACAAGGCCGAGCCTGGAGCTCAGTGCTGATGGAAGAAATTTGTGGCACCATTTTTGCCCCTCTGTGTGGCCTGTTGTTTAACCCACCCCTCGCTCTGCAATGCATGGTTATAAACATGTGCACAGCTCTGGAAACTGTGTGAGATCCAAGCAGGGACTGAAGGAGTGCAGCCTCTGCTCCACAGACGTTTTAATGGGGACAGAGGTCCACCAAGGTGCTTGATGCACAGCAGACATAGAATTTTAATATGTAAGGGATTCTGCAGGTGAAGCCTTAGGGTGCTGACAGCCTCAGGAGAAGTTCCCAGACCTTCTCCAAAGCTACATCCTCTTCTGGGAACGGCTTCTCCTGCCACTGCTCTGATGGTACAGCACTGACCACAGCCAGCAGCGTGCGCCAGTGCATCACAGCTGGGTGCAGAGGGAGCCCAGGGAGCACATTCCTTGTGCTGGATCAATTCTCTCCAGCCTCTTTCGAGGCTCACATGAAACCCCTCACCACTGACGTATTCTTTGTGCAAGCCCTGGCTGTGGGAGGAAGGCTGGAGCCTGGAGAGTGATGACTTTGAGCCCAAACAAGGCAGCAGCAATGCTTGGGAGAAGTATTGAGAAAGGTGACTGGGGGCAATCTCCAGGTGTGTGGGTTATGCCTTAAAACCAAGAGCACCACTAGACCTGGCAGCTTCTGGGAACAGGAGATTTGCTGCCACCTGGATGTGTTCGGCACTCCTGGCTTTGGAGGGTAGGAGTTATTCCAGAAAAATGCCACCTTGCAATCAGCCAGTACAACCTCTCAGTCTGTGTAGCACATTCCCCTTTCCTATATTTGCCTTTTCTGCAGCAGCAAAAGCAACAAAACCCCACCACATTCAAATGACAGGACTGCGGAAAACCAAGAATCTTTAATAAAACAACACAGGCATTTTCAAAGGACAAGATTCACCCCTTTGCAGCCTTTGTGGGTTCAAGCAAATTGCATCACAATTGCATTACAGAGACCAGCCCCGCTCGCCACCACCTGGAAAAGCTGTGGATGAAGCTGGGTTTGAGCAGAAATCTGACACTGGCACCTGAGGCAGCAGCCAAGAGCATTTTTATTCAGCTACCACAAATGACCTGTTTACACTGGGGCACTTTCCCTGTCATTCAAAAGCTACACTCAAAGGAGCAGTCAAAGCACAGGAGCACCCTCCTCCCCATGCCCAGACCATCCTCCCAGCCCTCTCCCAGGCAGAGCTGTGCTCTGCTTCTTCACATTCGTGGCTGGGAGATGAGTCGGCTCATCTTCAGAGCCTCACTTCAGTCTGCTGCTCTCACGCCCCTTCCCAACCTCCTGCCTCAACACCCCAGCTCTTTTCTTCCACCACAAAATCCAGTTCTGTGTGAGCTTTTAGGCTCTGGGCAGCACTCGAGATGGAGAAGCCTGGAAGGGTTGCACTGGGGACAGTGAGGAGAGGCTGAGAGCAGCCCCTCTTGTCCCTTGCAGGCTGCAGATACCATCCTGGTATTTAATATATTATCTGCCTCTGCTTTATAATGCCCCTTAAGGAATGTTACTGCCACAACTCAGCAGTGGAGAACTAAGGATAAGGTATTTGGGGCAGTTCTCTCCATTCTTAATTACCAGCAGGTAATTAAGCTTTTTAAGCTTCTCCCATTCAGCCTGCCCAGCAAGTGGGAGGAGCAATTTCTGGCACAGACCAATCCTACATGGCTGAAGAACATCACAAGGGAAGGCACAGCAACACAGACTCCACTGTGTCTCCTCACCACAACCCGTTCCGGGGCTGCCAGCAGCAGGTCCTCAGTGCTGCTGTTATCCTGTCTAGCCCGTGGTATCTCTGGGAAACCTTGGATATGGTGCAGATGCAGCCCATGGACACAGGGACACTGCTCCTGTGCCTACAAGGGAGAGCAGCCCATGTGCCACCTAACTCAGAGGAGATCCACTTGCTTATTTGTCCACAGCAAGGAGTGAGACTCACCCCAAAGAGAGGCATTTTCATCCCCATTTCCTGCAAAAGGTGCTGTCCTACAGTAGCATTGCAGTGAATCCCCTCTGCAGAGGAAGGAAAGTCCTAAATCTGAGAGTTTATCTTCTTTATCGAGGTTTTAAATAAGCTGATATAGACAGACAAAAACACACACGTGCCCTTGCTCCATCTCTCTTGGTTCTCCTTCATGTGATACTAAGTATTTCTAGCCCGAGGCAAAAGACACTCAGCTCATCAGTTCAGCTCTGTTGAGCAGGTCCTTTGTCTTAGGAGGAAGCAATAGCTGAAATACTCAATAAATATTCTCCGAGTAGATCATAAAGTTATTCCAACTGTCTGTGGCAAGCCCAAGGTGGAGTACAACCTCAGGAAAGGCTACAAGGACACTGGACTCCCCTGAGAACACACAGTGGAGTGGCTGCTGGAACAGACGCATCTCCTGCCCTTCTTCACATGCCCTATAAATGGCATTCCTTAGTTCCCCAGAAATGGAGCTCCCCTGCTTTCCCACCTTTCCCACTGCACACTGAACAAGCTCAGCTCTGCAGGTGAAATGGTTCTGACACATTGGGACATGGAAGCCATCTTAAAGGAAAGCACTGATTTTACCAGAAGCAGCAGAAAGCTTCCTACCCCTAAGAGCAACCCGAGAGCCACGGCAAGGTCTGAATTCCGGTTTTCATCTCAGTGGGAACGGAAGATTTGTAAAGTGATCCACCTCAACAAACTTTCTGTGGCTTCAACGCCTCCTTCAGAGCTAACAGAGAGAAGCAAACACTCCCAGGGTGTGATTCTTCCTCTGTTTGGACAAACACTGAGGAGGAGGTGGACCACACCTCCAACTCCTCTGACAGTTTCTCCAGAGGAGCCCTGCGTGAAGTGCTCAGGTACGTGGATATACAGGGTCTGAGCACTGCCACCTGACATCCCCCTCTCAGGGTGAGGATATCCATCTCTCCAGGCTCCTGAGAAGCTGTGAGGAATAACACGTTCCCATCCATGAGGAGATGCGCAGATTGGATGTGGTAATTGACATCACATCCGTGCACGTCCTTCAGCTGCACACTCAAGTGTTGCACCAGCAACGAGTGGCACCAGCAATGAGAAAGAAACACATCACTGAAGGAGGTTTTGGAGGATTGAAGGAAACTCAGCTCAAGAACTTCACTCAAGAAGAAGGGGCCCTGGCAGATCCCTGTGCTGATCAGAGATGGGGCAGGAGGGCAACAACCCATCACCAGCAGAGACTGGATCAGCTCCGTCCTACAACCCTGGTGCTGCCTGGAGCTTTTATGTGGCTTTTGGTCTTTCATCCTACAGCCTTTAATTCACTATTGGGACCTAAAGACAGCAGCTTGGGGGAGATATTTAGATAATCTGTGTAGCCCAATAGCGTTCCTGAATGGAGCCTAATAAATCAGATTCCTGCCCTGGGCTGTGGTGTAAATCGTTAGCACAAATCCAAACTGTGTCAATCTTCCTTTAATTACTGACGTTGCCCCGCTGACACAATCGGCAGCAATCCTTCGACTGTTTGTGTTTACAGCCTTCAGCTTTTTGCCCGGTGGCAGATCCCACCCTTTTCCTGATATAAAAAAATACCTTGTTGTCCCAGGTTTCCTCATGTCAACGTCATGAGGGAGTGGAAAAGCCAGGAGGTTTCTGGTTTGTTTGTTTGCTTTTCCCTCGTGTTTCAGTTTCAATGTATTTTAAACCCAAAAAAAACAGCATTTCAGCCCTTTGCACTGTCCTACTTCACATAGCAGGAAGGCAGAGGAAAAGTCCCAGAAGGAAAAGGATAGGTGTTGCAACATTGGCAATTTTTCTGTTTAAACTAAATGGATCAATCCCTCCAACGGAGCAGTTCAGCCCAAACCCATTCCCTAAGGTAGATCTGGGCATTCAGCTGGGGCCACGTGTCTGTTTGGGCAATCAAAATCAGGAGGTTAGATGAGCACAGGAATGGAAAAAACATCTTTGGGAAGTTGGGGTCATCCCCTTGCACTCACAAATCACACATTGCTTTGCCTGGTGTTTCTCCTTTCTTTCATCATATCATTACCATCAGCTGAAAAGCCATCAGCAGTTTTCCTGATCCTGCACCAGGATAAATAGCAAGTCAGGAGGGGACACTGAAGACATATTTTTCCAACTCAGTAAGAGCCTGCTAAAAGACTGATCTCCGTGCTGGGAGTGTCCTCACCCTGGGAGAGTCTCTTCTCCTAAGGGAGGCACCTTGTCTGTGCCAGAGCCAAGGTCCTGCTGAAGCAGCAGCAGTGAAAATTACAATTCATCCTAATTTATTGCCCTGGTGCTCAGGGACCAGCCCAGAGCAGCTTCCCCTCTGTGCTAGGCATTGTATCAAACGAGGCATGACACTCCCAAACAAAAGGGGAAAGTCGGAAAGGGAAAGGAGATAAAAGAAGAGGGAGAACAAATACAGAAGATACTTTGGGTGGATCGTTTTCCTCTCCTTTCTCCCCTTCTGACTGCCAGCTTTATCTCAGCCACAAACTCCTTCCAGCTCTGACTAGGCATGTTCATCCAATTTTTGGCATTTCTTTAGCACAGAAATTTAAAGGGAACTGCAGCTATCCACACAGGAGGCTGTTTCTGCAAAGTGCTTGAGAGAAAAGAAAGCAAGAAAGAAAACACAAACCGAATGGGTGGAAACAGGTGAATGTTTCATTTTGGCTCCTGTTTTGGAGATGGTTCTTTTTCATATCAAGATTCCTTTTCCAATTTTTTTCTGCCAGCTAGTGATTTTACAGTGGTGCTCCACTGTTGAGGGCTGTGTATCTCCTTCCTCTTGCAAGGTCAGAGCTCATCTCCCAGCCTGATAGCTGCCCTGATTCCTGGGAATAAAAGGGGCATTTCTAGGCAGCCTCCTGCTTCCATTTTTCCTCCATGGACATCTCCGTGCCCACCAACCCAGGCCATTCCCAGTGGCTACCCCAGGACACTCTTAGTGGGAGGACACTTTGTGTTTAACACACCTTCGGGCTACTTGCAGTGGTTTTCCCCTTGAGTTTTGAGCTTTGCACTCAGCAAGAAGAAAAACTTCTCTCTTGTCCCACCCTCAGAAGGCAGGAAGCGCTGGAGTGGCCTTGCTTACCTCTGGGGAAGGGAACTGGGATTTGTTTCCATCGACTGGGGCAACCAAGAGCATGTCCTGCAGGATGGTGGTCATGTGCTGGGCCATGACCTTCTGCTGGTCCACGCTGCAGTGGTTCTCCAGGGAGATGATGACGGGGTATGGCGAGGTCTGGAACGAGACAGCAACAGACACCATCAGTGAATTCTGCAGTATCACCAGTCTGGAGCAATTGGTATGAACCCCAGTGCTGTTTTCTCTGGGAATGAGTGTGTCAACTTTAGGGCCTGATATTGTCCTAAAGCAAGGATTTGTTAAAAATGGACAAATTTAACTGTGCAGTAGTTACTCAGATCTGTGCTGATGCCTTCCAGAGATGATGATCCAACGGAGAGGGCACCAGGATGGGTCAGGATGCCTCTCACAGAGTTTCTGGGGCACTCCCTGTGCCTCCATTCTCCACTTGCACTGTGGGTCAGAGCTCCTTCCTACCCACCTTCAAAGGAAGGACTGGGGAGGGGGCTGTGAAATCACAGGGTTTGCTCAAACCCTTAAGTGAAATCAATCCTGCATAGGCCTGATCTGGTTCCCTGTGCCCTCCAGGTCCTTTTGTGTGCTGAAGGCATTGCCATTATTGTCATTGTCACTTCTTTGTGGCCTCAAAGGAAACTTGACACCAGCTCCCAAGTGCACTGAAGGAAAACAGCACCAAGTCCAGTGAGTCCGGACAGACCCAAGGTTTTCTGAAGGCTGCTGCCATACAAGACTCCAGCCCTGCTCATCCCTTTTAAATCAGAACAGAAATAGTCCTCCACACACAAAACATGCACATGGGTTCCTCTAAACTAAAAATGAACCCTGAGACAACAAAGCCACACAAATCGTGGGCTTGTTGGCATTTTCCACCAGCAATGCTCGAGATACAGGGCATCATTTTCATTGCAGCGGGGTCCAGGATGCGGCTGTGCTGGCACAGGGTCAAACTCATCCTCAGATGGTGCTCTCCCTGGCCAGACTCCCAGGAAGGGATCTCTGCAGGAAGCAGAGCACGGATGCTCAGACAGAAGGACACATCTTGTCCCCGTGAGAAATGCTAAGGTGAAGCCTTCATTGCTTCTGCTCTCTGCTGGGAGGGAAGAGATCTACTGTCAGTCCTGGGTTGTGCAACATGAGAAGGGGTCCCTGGTCCTTACTTTGAATGCATAGTTCTTGATGGCCTTAATGACATCGCTGAAGAGGATCTTGGAGGTGAGAGTGTAGCCGTGATAAATGACGGGCTCCGAGTTGGGGCCATCCCAGCAATCCAGCTCCACGCAGCGGCAGCCTTTGGTGAGGGCTCTGGAAACAAAGAAGGGACCTGGTTGGGTTCTACACCTTCTGCTCCACCTCCAAGCGAGGGTACAGCAGGCACAGGAGCTGCCTGGGAAGACTGGCAGGAAGTTCAGGGAGCAAGGGAGAAGAAAGGAGCTTGGAAAAACGGGAAAGCAGATAAAGGATGGGATCTAAAGGATGGGATAAGGTGAAATCAGTGTCAGCAAAGAGAGCTCAAGGTTGAGCAAGGAAAGCACAGAAGGATCTGAGAAATAAGGTAGTGAAAGTCCAAGGCAGAATTATCCAAAGAATAAGACATAGGGAGTGCCAGATGAGAAAGGACACTCATGACTGTGCCCCAAGTCTTTCCCCAAAGATGGAGAGGAGAAAATCAAGAGTGGCTGCAGTGGAAGAATGACAGCCAGACTTAGAAGGCAGGTCACAAAGCTTAGATGACGTGATTTCTTCATCCAGATCTGACATGACATGAGGGATGAATCCTCAGAGCTGGGAGAGAGGGAGGGAGCTGTGGGAACTCCACCACAGCTGAGGAGACTGCTGAGGGCCAGTTTCCCAAACTGAGTCTACAGACTGAATTTCCACATGAAATTCCCACCTCTACATATCCATACTACCATTTTAATTTATTTTCAAGTGCAGATTCACCCCCTTATCTGTCCAGGAGGTGATCTTGTCTCTTTTAGAGTAATTCCCTAAATATTTCAGATTACACAACTCCTTTAACTCATTGTACTAGAAACACAGAATGGCTTGGGTTGGAAGGGACCTTAAGGACCATCCAGTTCCAACCCCCCTACCATGGGCAGGGACACCTTCCACTATCCCAGCTTGCTCAGACCCCATCCAACCTGGCCTTGGACACTTCCAGGGATGGAGCATCCACAGCTTCTCTGGGAAACCTGTTCCGGAATCATGGGATTTTTCTTTTTGTTCAACCAGAACATACATCTAGAATTTTAAGACACTGTAAGAGGAATTCAAAGAGCTACTGAAAAGCAACTTGTGCCAGATTTCACTCTCTACTCTTTTGACCTTGTGATTCCAGACAGTCATTGCTCCTGAGAATAAGGTAAGTCATAAACAAAGACAGAATTGCAGTCATTGACTGGCTGACAAGGAAACACCGTCTCACCTGATAAAAACAAGGAGTAATGTAAGGTGGGTGTGCAAATTACGAAAGGTCACTGCACCCATCTGGCCATGAGACATCAGTCTGGCCATGAGACATCAGCCTCTGTTCAAGGCAGACATAGGGAACACCTAACTCTCTGTGCAGGGGTGCTGTGGGAATATCTGAGATGCTAAAAAGGGACCAGGTGTGAGTCTCCTGATCCCTCACCCTGCTCCATCAGCTCACACCCCATCTCTTTTTTTTGATTGCTCCAACTAGGACTCTCCAAAGTAAACCCCAGCATGGTGGTGGGGACAGTCCCTGCCAGAGGCCACTCCCAAAAGGCAGTACAGAGCATAAGCACCAGGACACGATGCATCATTTTAGCTCCTTCCAGTGCCTACACAGACCTGCAGCTCTATCCCAGGAATCTTTGCATCTTGTAAGCTCCTTGCACTCTCTCGTGCCATGTTTTGGGGAATGCAACAGCCCCTCAGCATTATGCTTTGATAACACTGTGCCAGAGAGCTGCAATCCAGCCTCCATGTGACAGCAGATATTTTATACTGCTTCCAAATGTAGTGATTACACATCTTACACTCAGCTGGACACCAGATGAGACCCAGGTCAAAGAGCTGTGAAAAGGAGGGCACAGCCAACCTGGTTTGGAAACAGCTCACCCTGGAAACATGGGCCAGCCCACTTTACCTGGACTGGTGGGAGATTGCTTCTTGATCTCTTGAATCCATCAGCACAGACATTTACGTCTCCTGAAAGAAAGAGGTTAACCTCACAAACACACACACTCTTTACCTGATATAGGCCTCTGTGCTGCTCGGCCCTGTGATCTGGTCTTCCATGAGATAGGTGTTGTGTGAGGATGACACCAGGTAGTGACTGAGAGGTTGGGTCATGTCCTGGTAAACTTTCCGGTGGGAGGGGTTGAATATGTTCCCCTCATCCGACAGCAGGTACATCAGGAAACCGTCCTTGGTCATGGCGTTGCCCCTCTTGGCTGCCAGGCAAACAGACAGAAAACCCCACACTGAAAATGTGATGCCACCAGGCCGGGCCATCACCTTCACCACGGTGCCTCTGCTCTCCAGGGCATCTCAGAGGCAGATTGTGCTCCCCAGGCACTCAGTAATAGCAAAGACATCGATGTTCTTCAGACAAGAATGACACCTTCAGCTGCCTGAAAATGCTTTTAAAGCCCCTTTGCAAGCGTGGCTTTTTTGACACTTACTGTCCTTGATAACATCTTAAAAGTGTCAAAGACAGACCTTACCTCATCTCTTTCTAGAGATTTGCAGCATAAAAATCTCCGTTTGAGCATTTCAAGGTTTCTTTACGCCAACCTAGAGAAGCTGTCAGATGTCTAAACACAGCCAGATAAATCCTGTCTAATTAACCAATGATTTTCAAAGAGGAAATACAAAATTACCCCCCATTTTGAGGGACTGAGCTAGATCTCAGCCTAATCCTAAAGCCTGACAGTTGCAAAACCTTGTCCCTCTCCTGAAGGAATACCAGGAGAGTGGAAAACCAGCCCATGATCCTGAGCTGGTTCCTTGAACACATCCCCCAAGGTGCTCCAGACTGATGATTCACCTGCATTCTGAGCAGACAGACAGTTCTGTGACTGCCCTCCTTGGCCTCTACCCAGAGATCTCATCACCAGATGGCTTTACAGGTGCCCACCATCGAGAACATCTGCCTCCCCTCCAGCTTCTGGGGAGCACAAATACTGCCACGCTCTCAACCTTGAAAAGCCACATGAGGCCTTGGCATTTGAATAACCCATCTGAGTCTTTCCCTCAGGATTTCCATCATCCTCTAGTCAAACCTGTATCAACCCCGCTCCCGCTGCTCACTGCACCCAAAATAAAACTGCAGAGAGAGATTTCCCAGCCACTCCTCGAGCTGCTAATGTTCCCCTGGGAGAGTGGTGTTTTAGAAGCTGCTGTGGGGAGAAAATAATACACAGGACTGCAGAAAAAAAAGCAGCAGTGAGGCAATTCATAGTTCATCAAAAAAGCGCAAGATTTTGAAGCAAACCAGCCAGGGTTTTCAACCTACCTCTTTCATTGGGCTCGTATCTCTGAATCAAGGCAGGGGCAGCAACAACAGCATCTTCTTCCTGCTGCGTCTCATAGAGAAACCTCACCAGGTTCTGGCAGGACATGAACCCTTCTGGGTCTGAGTACGCTTGGAAGATGCTGTCTATTTCCTTTCTCTCTGTCAGTATCTTGTAAAATTCCTCTATCTCATCATCCTCCAGAGCCTCTGTTTTGGACTTGTCACAGTGCTGTAAACGTAGAGGGGAGAAGGAGTGAAAACCTTCTTTCCTTCTGGCATAGGCCAGCCGTAATCTGCACCAGGGCTACACAACGCAGAACACAAAATAATTGCAAAGAGTTACTGGCCAGTGAGTGAGGAGCACGTGGTCAATGACAAAGGTTCTCATTGACAAGGCCAACAGCCATAAAACAGTTGCAGTTATTTGTATTTACAGATTATCAGTGTGCTCAAAAGCACCAGCCTTGAGTTCCATCGCTTGGTGTGCTTCAGTCAGGACAGCTCAAAATAATCTGAGCACAAATCAAGGGTCAAAAGAAATGCAGTTCTTGATCTCAGGAGGAATAAAAGGAAACGATTAACTCTCTTAAATAATGATAGAGAGTAAAGCCAAAAATCCAGTAAGTAAAGTGAAAAGAACCCTCCCCTTGGCCTCAGTGGCTCAGACCTCAAGAGGCTGTCAAGACTCACAGTAGAGCTGTTTGCAAAGATGGCATCGAAACCAACTTAAAAAACCCCACAATTGCTAAACATGTGCATGCTTAGGTATGAAAAGATCCACCTCTCCATGGAAATTTTCCATCCTCATCCAAAACCTGCCAAGTAACAAAATCCCCGCAGATTTCAGATCAGATATAATCTTCTCAAGGAACTGTAATTCAGATTCTCCAACTTCCTCTGGGGTTTGAACTTTTCCAGTAGATACCATCTCTGACAGAACACCACAGCCAAGGGCTTGATTGACCATGAAAGATTGGGAGCTTGAGATATCCATGTTAATGTCTCCGCAAAGGAGAACAGCTTTTCCAGTAACAAGTATTTCCAGTTTATTTAAAATATTCCCAGGTTCAATTTTTCATCAGAAACATTTTTTTTTCCTGTGGCAAATCCTGATATTAATTTTGTTGTTTGTTCCTAGCAGAATTTTTCTACTTGTCAGACCAGAGGAATTAAATGGCTTTCCATCTTTGGTCCCCCGTGACAGACAGAGCTGTTTTGCTGGCTTTCATGATGAAAATGCATGTCCTAGTTTAACCAACCACCATACTAATCTCAACCTAGCTCTGCCAATGATCTCAGTGATAGCCTCAGTGGCTTTGGCAGTGTCCCAAGGTGATAATGAGGGACTTTCATCCCCTGCAAATCCTTTACTATCTGTTTATGGAGCACATATAAAACCAAAGAACCTTATCATGATGCCCAGCATTTCACAAACTGAAGTGACAGAAAAAAAAGTTCAACTTGTTCTCACTTCAGAATCCCCTGGGTGGAAGCTGTGGGCTCATCTCAGGGATAGGACAACCTGTGACATGCTCAGTACTACAAACACCTCCAAAACAGGTTTGAGAGTCCAGAAACTGCCTTTTCCTTGCTGCTTTCCATGTCTATGATCCTGTGCTGCGGCTCTGGCAGATCCCTCAAGCTAAGCCTAGCACGATGCTCAGCAATTGCAAAAGGAATATAAAGAGGGGAAGCAGCTGGTGGAGATGGCAGGGATGTCGTGAATTACAAATGCTCTTTTCTTTAAGACATGACAGAGGAAATGACAAGATATTTCTTCTAGAAAAGTGGCATTTTAAGTGGTGTGCCTCGGGTAATTTATTCATTAGTTGCCATTAAAGGCTGTGATGAAAACAGGACAACAGCACTGGCACCAAACTCCAGGACAGGGCCGATGCACGGTGTAAAAGTGGGTTTCTTCTGCTTTGGCTACAAGAAGTCCAAATTAGAAAGAGAATCTCAGCCCAACACACCATGTTTTACCTCCCGTGTGTGTCTCACAAGCCATGGGTCCTGAATGACCCTTGGCCTGCCAGCAAAAACACCTTTCAGATGCATCAGCATGAATTTTCAGGTTGAAATGAAGTGAGCAATTACTCAGGTTGAAATGAAGTGAGCAATCAGAGGCGCTTTGCATAATTTCTGGTTGCATTGCACACGTTTTACTCAGGTGTCTCAAACCTAGACGTGCACACAGAGCCATGTGATGAAAGGCAAGAATAATGTGAGAAGCTGCCCTGCAGCCCCCTCCTGAGCCCCTGACCACCCTTCCTTCCTGTGACTAAATGAAGAAAAACTCACTGAGACTAAAAGATCACCCTTTAATAGGCTGTAATGCCCGGGTCCATCCAAGCTGAGGCAGGATGCAAACTGAAAATGTAATTGCTTTAGGAGCAAGACAGACCCTTCCTGGAGGCAAATCAGCCCTCAGGAGATCTGAATTAACCTCCAAAGAGCCTTTCTTTCCAGCAGCTATACAGGAATCTTAACAATTACTTGCCTAATGATGGTACTTCAAGTAACTCCCTGCATTTTGATGGGTTGAATCAAGGTTTAGCAATTACTCGGAGTCTTTAAGCAAAAATGGATTAATTTCATCAAGTTTCCTCTCCTAGAGTTCCCTTGTAACTATTGGGACAGCAAAAAGAGGTCCATTAAATGAGAGGAGACTGCGTCTCTAAAATTTAAAAAAATTAAAATTTATAAAAACCCTTAAAAATAAAGCAAACCAAGGGTGATTTTTCCAGGTTGTTGATGTGTGAAGATGTAGGGGTGATTCACCTCCTGTATGTGAGATGTATCCTTTAGGATGAGGAGATTCACACCCTGGTCCCCACTGGCTTCACCTGCACAGGCTGCAGAGGAAGTGTTGGCAACTGCATCCAGGGAGACATACAGCTCAATCAGTGGATTCCCAGCCTTATTTCCGTTCCTCCAGGATCTTCCTGGGCAGGGAATAAAGGATGGGATACACCAGCCAGAGCAGGCAGTACAACTGGAATACTTTGCAAGCTGAAATTCTTTAAGATCTGATGATGACCTTCCCTCCAATTCTTGCAGAGTTACCAGAGGGATGAACATAAAGCAAGGATTAGGAAACTTGGACCTCCTTGGGGGAAAGCTGCCTGCTCACAGGGAGGAGCAGGAGAACTCCTGCCCAGTGCCCAAAACCACCCACGTGTTTACCACTGATGAGAAAAAATATTTCTGAAACTGCACACCCATTAATTCAAATCCTGCTTCAGACAGGATGGAAGTCTGGAAATTATCCAGATGTTTTTATCTCACCTCAGCAGGATGGATTCTCTAGAGAGGAACCAAAAGCTTAACCACTGAGAAATTTTCATCCCTTTCTTATCTTCTGATAGGCTCAGCCAGCAAGCCGAATCATGAGAATTTAGAAGTGTACATCCCTGACCAGATTAAATATGCCTTGGGAGTATTAAATCAATCAGACTAGTCCAGGCTTGGGTGCAGTGTTATGTATCTATCACGAATCTGGAAAGGTTTTTTCCCTTATTTTGCACTTCTCTTTTTTTTTGTTTATACCTGTCACTCGGCACCCACCTCCTCTGAGAAGGTGAGGATCTGCTATCACAGTTGTAACCAAACAAATTCCAGCCAGACTTAGGCATTGCCACGCAGTTGTGGCACACAAAACTCCTGAAACCCCTGGGACTCAAACCTTGCTTCCCTTTCTCTTGTATTATCCATGTTTGCATCTAATTTTCTGCTCCGTGGCAAAATTAGGCATCGGTTATGAAGCAAGATCCTAACACACCCTCATCAAAAGCATTGTGCTGGCCTAACTTAGTGGGAATCAATTATTCTGGGCAATAAATTACTGAGCACCAAAACCTGAGAGTCCTTCCTTGGTACAAGAAAAGAAGCCAGGAGCTCACTTTAGGTGAGGTCTCCAACCCAAGCCGAAAGCTGTGGGAGACCTTGACCTCAGCCAACAGCAAACCCTTTTTCTGCTTGCTCCCCTTACCTGGAAAATCTTCTTGGCGTGGTAGTCATCGACTTCAATGTTCACTTCTTTCAGGAAGTCTTTGAGCTCCTTCAGGCTCATCTTGTTGTCTTTGTTTTTGTCAGCTTTCCGCAGGCAGGTGTGAATCCAGCTGCGGGGGGATGTAAGGAAATCTTTCCAGGTCAGTGCCTAGCCTAAACACCTAAATACCTTCTGCTGCACGTGGTGGGGGGAAATCCTCTTCTAAAGGCTCTGAGCCACCTCTCCAGCTGCTGTAAATCAGCCTGGGCCCCCAGAGCAGCTGACACCACCTCACCTTCTGCTCCCACAGAGCACAACGGTGCCTTGGCAGAAGGAAAATGCGCTGCGAAACAACTGATCATGACCTGGGAGAAGCTTTTCACCATCTGGCCAAGGCTGGAGCAGCTCTCTTTACCCTGTAGGAGTTTCTGGCCGCAGCCAAAAACAGTTTGATTTCTCTTTTATGACAGAAAGTACATTCTGCTCCAGATGGTTAAAAGGGGATAAAGGAAAGAATGAGAAGAGCTCCCAAGAGGAGCTTGGTAAACTCATTGTCATGGATTTGTTCAAAATTCAGTGTATCACGGTCAACACCGAGCTCCAAAAGAAGCACCAATGACAATTTTTGAACTCACCTTCAGCACATTTTTAGGGATTTCTACCTGTATGTCCTAAGAACTTTGTTGTGAGCGGAATCAAACCAAACTTGTGGGTCATGTCTTCCCCCGATGAAATGCACGGGGTCTGTTACCGTGTTGTACTGTGATAATATTTCATAAGAGCTTGGTTTTTAATCACTTTAGTATATCTACGGATCTGGAGTAACTGCTGTAAGAATGATCTTTTCAATGTGATGTCAGATAATTTGAGCTGAGTCCTCCAATTTCTTTCGGTCTCTTGGGAAAATAATGTTAGACAGTTGAGACACACTGCAGTTTTAAACACCAAAAAACCCCAAGCTTTTTGCATCATGGAACTGACTGTCTAATTTGCTTTACTGTCAAATAAGAAAGGTCATCCAGAAAAATATCCACTTTTCAATAGAAAAAAAAAATGATCAAAGTAAGAATTTGATCCCCAAGAATAACCTTCCATGTCCCACATAGGAAACAATGCTCCAAACTCATTCCAGAAAAACTTACGAAAAAAAAAGAGCCCAATCTGAATGTTAATCAGAGTAAAGCTCAGGATTAGCAAATACCAGCTGAGTATGGTGTAACGCTTAAACTGGGCCCTTCAAAACGACCCCAAAAAAGGGCATTAACAGCCTTAGGGGCTGTAGACACAACCCTGGAAGTGTTCACCAGAGCTACCCCTGCGCCGAAATATCTCCTAGTGATGGAGATATGTGTAAACTGTCGGTGAGCATTGTTTGTCTCATGGAAAGTTGAACTTTCTGACTTTAAAAATCTTGGCAGGTGCTAAGCAATGACCTCACCCCGCATCCGTCTTAGCCTGGTAATATTAATATTCCCCTTCTTTAGACATGGAAACCAAAATAAAGAGAGGCTGCATTTCCCAAGGACGCTCCAGAGCCCTGAACCAGGGTCTGGCTGGGACTGATTCTTCCCAGAAAATCAAGATTGAGTCATGAAGCTCCCACGAGCAGAGGATGCTGTGTTGGGAGCACACCACACCCTCCCCAGGGTGCAGAACACCCCCTCCACCAGCTCTGCTCCAGAGAGGGTCTGCTCAGACTGTCACCCTGGTGCCAACCCCTCACACCTGACCCTGCACCTCGGGTCCCCTTCCCAGCCTTCCCTACAAACAACAGGCAGGAGGAACGCCCAAGCCTGGTGAGCCAAGAGGAAATCCAGTCTGCCACAGCCAGAGGTGAGCAGCAGGGGTGGACAAAACTACTCTTTTGTGCATAGAAACTGCTGGGTTTGTGCTAACCACTGCAAAAAAACCACTTTTTTTAAAGAGTCTGCATAATTTCCTCTGATAATGAGCACCCAGGGGTCATGCACTTTCCCAAAGTCCTCTCTGGAAGGCAAAACGTGGGCAGTAAATGCATCTGCAAAAGAGTATGCCCAGACCCTACCTGTGAATGGAGGATGCTTTTCTCTGAGATCCCTTCCCAGGAGGCTGAGAAATGCAGGAGGGAGATCAAAAAGCCCAGGAAGGGCCCAGGCACACACAGTGGGTCCTCTTGCTGCAAGGGCGAGCAGCAAAGAGAGAAAAAGGAGAGTATGGACAACTGAGGTCTCAGCCTGTTCTGTCAGTAAGTAGCAGCATTCTGGCCCCAAAATACCCAAACTCTCCCTTCCATCTGGATCCCCTCAGCTTTGGGAGAGCTTAGAGGAGCTGCATGAACTAAGCCCTTCAACTGGAAGTCCTCTCATCTGGTACAAACACCGTTTTTCACTCCTGGCTGTGGGTTTTCCTTTCACCTTCTGGCCCTCTGTGGGCCTGAGCGGACAAGGAAAAAGCTGCTCCCGTTTCTGTACACGTCCAGGGACAGCCTGCCTCCTGCCTCCTGCTTTTAAAGGATATGCCAGCTCCAGGGCTACCAGCTTTCTATTAGTTTCAGCTGTCCCCCCTTGGTTTTGATCTCCCATGAATGCACTCAGAACAGAAATGCTGCAGAACTCCTGGGAAGTGCTTTCAGACCAGAAGAAAAGCTCACACATAAACCCCAGAACCGAAACAGACGGTGCCACCCTGCTCAGATGAAAAGTCCTCTGTGTTTTCTGGTCTAAAGTCTTCCCTGCACGCATACCTGCAGTATTTGCTAAACAACCTATGCCAGCTTGCTGCAAGGTTGAATCTGAGGCTTATTAAAACGGAACTCTGTGTATAAGAACATCAGAAACGCTCATCAAGCACGTGGGAGTTTTATCTGTGTAGGAATACAGGACTGGAAAAATACATAAGACACTGAATCCAGTCCCTTTCTACCACAGGCAACTCCATTGCATTCCAAACTGAACGAGCCCCATCCGAAACTAGCAGGGTTTTTGCTTTCAGCCTTTGTTTTCAAAAACTTGCACATTCCTTACTTGTTTTGCAAGGCTTTGGGAGGCTGAAAAAGATACCCTGCAAGGCAATTCTCCAGTCATGGGGGACAGGCAGGGGACACAACACTTCTCATCTCCTGACTCTTCCCCTTCTGTGCTCACAGATGCGGAGAACACTCCTGAGGTTTAAGGAAGATCTGAGCGAGCCCACGCCGCCAAGCAAACCCAGTGAAGTCAGACTAAATTTAAAATCCCAGGCTTTAATTAAACATCATCAAATTTCAAATGAGAAATCATGCTGTTCTGTAATTCCAGGTTACGTTAAATGGCCTGAGACAAGCCCAGATTGGAAGCCAGCACTGCACAGTAATTACTCTTCCAGAAATATGGTTTGCCTACCCACCCTATTTAGCTTCGATTCTGCTTTCCAAAGACAGAAAGGCACTTTTCCATGCTGGAAATTTACAGCCTTCTTCCCTTGCAAATGTCATTGTTATTTTTCCCCCCCCTAACAATCTTGTCTCTTCTTACAGGCAAGTTTTTCAGCAATATATTTAACATGATATGCTCCAGGGACAACTTTCTGTAGCCCAGATTTTCCCCTAAACACTGTGGGGTGGCTGGGGAGTGACCTTACAGCCCAGAGCTTGAAAAACCATCCAAAAAAAGGCACTCACAGTGCAGGAGATAAACGGGACATCCCAAGCACATCAGAACTAATGGAGTCTGACTCCTTTAAGTGAGCAGCACCGTGAAAGTGCTTCTCAGACTTCTGAGAATCCACAGAAGAGTAAAGCCTGACGAAAGCTTGGCGTTTATGCACCATCTCCTTCTCCATCAGTACATTATCACCCAGCAGAGAACCCACATGGAGTGGAGACTTAACTGAGGGCAAGACCTCCTGGTGCCTGCTCTGACTTGAGCTCCAGCTGAGGATTGTGCATCTCCCCTCCTCTCTGATGTTTGGTGTCAAACAAGCCATGAAGCCCACCCAGCCTTCTCTCAGTGAGAGCGGGATCAGCTTTCCTCTCTGATAGCTGAATATCTATCTTTGGGAATCTTAAAGGAACCTATTGTTTTACAACTGCTGTGGCTCTGTCAAATCAGGGTGAAATCAGCCAACAGGTTCAGGTGTCATGGTCGGAGTCTCAGACACACAGGGACCGAAGAAAATCCATCCAAAACGGCACCCACAGATATTCTCTCTTTTTATACGTGAAATCTCTGTTTGCAAAGGAACTTACTGAGTGAAATGCAGCCCCAGGGAAAACTCCCTGTGAATTCAGCAGAGCCAGGATTTCACCCAATAACCAACCCCTCTCCATTTCATAACAAATTCACTCTCCTTTCCCGCTCTGCGCCTTTTCCTTTCTGATCTCTGCATTGTCACTAGAGCAACTGCAGACTTTTTCAGGGCAGAACTTCCTCCCATGCTGAGGCAAATAAGGAGTAATTTCACTCAAGTCAGTGGAGCTACCCTGGAGTAAATTTGGCAGTGAGAAGAGGAGAATCAGTTCCCTCTCCTTGTATTACCGAGAAACACGGTAAACAGTATGGGCTTTTCATGCCTTGCCAAGAAGTGCCTGTCCTGGAGTTTACTGCAATGCAAGTGAAACAGACCCCTGAAGAACACAGAAAAATAATGATTGTTTTATCTGGAGCTCCATGAAAGAGGGAATTCTTTGCTTAAGGAGCTACATTAAGCCTGACTCCACTCTTGCTGGTATCATTGTAAAACAGGGGGGAAAAAGCATTGGAAACCAGGGAGCTTGCCTGGGTGCAGAGTGAAAATCCAGTGCCCAGGGCCAACAGGGAAAAAAGGAGGTTAGCCTACTGTCCCCACCCACGGGGAAAGACAAGTGCATCTTTGTCTGTGATTAATCACTTTATAAGGCAAAGGATACTGTTGGAGTTTCTGTTTCTGGTTCATGGAGTTGCTGTGGGCTATGATTTTCCCAAGGCCGGCGATCCAGTGGTTGGCATCATCCTCTGAACTCGCAATGAGGTCCAGGTTTTTCCGCTGGTCTTTGAAGATGATGGAAAAGCAGCGATACTCCGGGACATCCTTGGCGTATTTTTCCATACCTTCTGTTTTATGGCCTGACCTCACATCCCGAATATCTTCAATGGAGACTGTGGAAAGAAAGCAGAGCCTGCTGTCAGCAGGGGTTCAGTCAGCCTTATCTCTACTTGGTGAGGGATATTAAAAAACTGCTCTTTCTCCGTTTCCTGAAACCTCTGGAGGGTTCCCTTCCCTTTCCCCCCTTCCCCAAGCTTTGGTACTAAAGAAAACTCAACTCAAAAGGACCAGAAAGAGCAAGAAATTTTAAAAATAAAACCTCTTTCCTCATGTTCTTTACTTAACAAAGAAAGAGAATAAGCCGTAGGTGCCATACTGCGATGTCCTGGTTACGAGACCCAAATCACTGCCAAGCGTTTGGTTCCAAGTCCTTGGAGCATCCCTGACTTGAGCATCTCTCAACTCATCCCCCCTGAGAACATCACCCCACAGGAAAATCCTAGAACCATGGAATGGTTTGGGTTGGAAGGGACCTTAAAGATCATCCAGTTCCAACTCCCTGCTGTGGGCAGGGACACCTTCCACTAGATCAGGCTGCTCCAAGCCCCATCCAGCTGGCCTTGAACAATTCCAGGGATGACAAGTCCAAAGTGTCTCTGGGCAAAATGAGAGGTGACTTCAGTAAGAGGAGGGTAGGGAACAAAACCGTCCTTCTTTAGACTGCAAAAGAGTGAGAAGGTAAAATTTAAGAACCCATCTGTTCCTCGCAAAGTTGTGCAAATTAAGGACGCAAAGACCAAAGCTTCAGAGCAGTCTGGTGTCACCCATACTCCATTCCAACCCTGTCGAGGGTATACTTTATCCTCTTTGCTGTAAGAAAGGAAAACACTGCTTTCAAGATCATCCTTCCCCATTTCCATCTCTGCTCTTGACCTCATGGAAATGAATGCTGAAGTTGCTTCAAGTTTGCAAAATGCACGCACAAGGCAATCCAGAAGGAGCAGTGTATTCAGAGACTTTTATTAAACAAATATAAGTAACAGAGACAACCCTAAAATGCCCTTGAGAGCAATCAGTGCCCTCAAACTGGGCTGAAATCAGGCAAGCTCCCAGCAGCACCCACAGCCTCTTTTTGTCTTTCACGAGTCACTTCACACATCTACATAACACTGGCACAGGTTGCCCTGAGCAGTTGTGGATGCCCCATCCCTGGAAGTGTTCAAGGCCAGGTTGGACGGGGCTTGGAGCCACCTAGTCTGGAGCTTTGTTGAAAAGCAGTCCATGAGTATAAAATACCCTCAAAGTTTAGCTGAATAGGAGAAACTTGCCTTTAAACATCCATTTCACCATTAAAGTGCCCAGTTCATTCAAAGTCAAAGCTGTAGAAAAACCCCACTCAGTATCCACCTGCACATTTTTGGCACAGCTGCCCCGTGATCATCCAAAATCCATCAGATGTTCATTAGAGTTTGAAAACTTCCCTTTTTTTCCCAGAGCAGTCATGATAATGCTCATCTGCTGGGGAAAAAATTTTTTTAAAACCACCCAAAATTTCAGTCTTCAAAAATCAGTGACTTCCCAAAACCAACACTTAACACTTGCTTCAAGTTCTCACCAGATGCTGTGGTGGTCAAACACCTTCTGCAGCACTCTGTTGGTTTGGTTCCTAGACAAGAACACACCCTGAGGAGCTCCCTGGAGCTGCCAAAACTGCTCCCTGACAATTATGAGCCGTTATCTTTGTGTGGTCTTTGATTATCACTTCAGAAAGACCAACAGTTGATCAGCTGAGGGGAGGAGAGGAAAAGGTTGGGTTTGGATGGGCTGCTGTGGAGTTATGTTATCTGGCCAATTTACCTTCCAGTGAAAGTTCATGGGTTTGAGTGCTAAAACCAGCTTAGAAAGAAAAGGGCTGCAATTCCCCCACAGCTGGGCCTTGCTGGTGACCTTGCCCTTCAACCAGGACATTAATCAAACTATAGTGGTTGTGCCTTAGGTGGAACTTCACCTTTAATGTAAAGCGTGCTGTTGTGTTTGGCCAGATTCAGTTCAATCCAAAAGTCTAAAGTTTAGGCTTCTTTTATAGCCAGTGGGAAATAAAGCAGCTTTTGGGACACAACTGTTCTGTCCCGTTCAAACAAAAACTTCAGGGTGAGGTAAGTCATACCCTTAATCCATGGCTACAGTGGACCCTTGACCAGGAAGGAAGTGCAGGCTGGGCATCTCAGATGCAGACTGTCCATAAGTAGGGGATTCTCCTCCTCTCTGGGTCTCTTCTGCTTATGGCAGTGAAGTGGAAGGATCATCCTGTTATTCCTCTTCACCTGCCAGCTGCTCACCACTGCTTGGCTCACAAGAGTTATTGTCCTGCAGAATGGCTCGTTAGTCTGCTTGTGCAATCAATCCCTAAACTTCGGGTTGGCAATGGCCTCGTGTTTCCAAGACCAGAAAATCTGATGTGAAATATTGGAAATTTAGAATGGATTCTTTGGAAACCATTACGTGGCTGCATGAATCCACTGGAAAAGATAGCTGTGTGGGAGGAAAAAAAGATTGAAAACCTGTGTCTGAAGGGCTGCCTTGATCTCTTCAGGGTGTGCTGAGAAGAGGATGATGGAGATAAAAGAGCTCCTCAATACAGAAACGGTACAAGGAAGGCTGATGAGCAGGGCTGGTGTTTATTGTAGTCACACAAGAGACAAGGAGAAAAACCATCACCACAGGAACTGTTAAAAAAGCAGGGTGAGCAGGACACTTTTTATAGCTTTCCATAGCTTGGTCATGTGTACTGTTTTCATCTATCAATAAAAAAGCTGAATCCAAAGGACTCAGCCCAAGCCATCTGCTAAAGTTATCTCTTCTCTGGAAAATCTTAACCCAGCATGAGTACTTTATCAGCTGCTCCCAGACAGCCAGTGTACTCTATTAGCAGTCCCAAACTAACTGCGGGTTCAGCTGAGCTATCTGCAAGGAGAAATCAAAAACAACCAGGGGACAGAGGCATTTCACAGCAGAGGAGCACTCGCAGCAAACAGCCATCAATCACGTCTCCCTGCAGCCTCCCTGCTCCTTCTCCATCACGCCACAGCGGGGAGATAACCACAAGCAGAAGAGAAACTGGAAAGTTTGCATCTACTTCTGAGTGTTTGCGTCTGCCGAAGAGGCGGTTTGTAGAGGGCCCAAAACATGACGCACAGCACAAGGAAGCCTGTGTTCTTCCTGGCCTCCCGACACCGACTCACACAGGTTACATCCTGGTCAGCCTTCCTGGCCGCCGGGGATGCTGCTCGGGCAGCCAGAGGCTCCCCACTGACACGGACATGCAGCAGCGTTCCCTGGAGCCGGTGAAATTCCCCCTGTCTGAACTGCTCTCAGGGAGATGTTGAGAACTTTCTTTCTAGCCCTCCTTTCAGTTTTCATCACTGGATCCCGCTCTTGTGCTTCTCCCTTGCTGATTTTCAACCCAGCACCCTTCTCCTCCTTCACCCCTGGCATCAGCAGGCAGGGATGACTCAGGCCCTCAGATTCCTTTGACAGCCATGATATTTTCAAGCAACCAACATGTATCATTTGGGTATCTCTCTTGATTTGGATTTCTCTCTTGATGGCTTTCAAGAAGCTTGGTGTTACACTTGCAAACACATCTCCTCATGCAGAAGGAACACCTCTTAAAGGAAATCAGCTGCATGATCTTTAAGGTCCTTTCCAACCCAAGCCACTCTATGATTCTGGTGTAGAAGAGCCAGAAGGATGAGCCTGACAACATTCCTAATGATGAGAGCACTTCTCTGAGAGATGAGCCCTGGCCTCTCCATCTCTTCTCTCATCACTGCTCCACGATTGAAATGTCCAGACTGTGCTGGGAGCATGAACAGTAAACTCTTTGGTAATCTCAAGGAATACAGGGAAAGGAGGAACAGAGGCAGAGAGCAATCCCTTTGTTTTCCTCCTGTTTGATAGGCAGCCCTTTGAGACGAGACATTTTGTCAAGAGTATTTGTCAAGAGAGAAAATAATAAACTGAACCCGCACCTCCTGCAAACTGCTGAGCATGTGAAGGGCAAGGACTGACAGGTGTTTCTCCTTTCTTGTGCCTTTGCTGATGAAGCGGGAGAGGAGGGTCACTGTATGGGCACTGCCAAAACAGCCTTCCTCGAGTTACTCCTTAGGGGAGGGGGCAGCTTTTCACTCTGGGGGAAGAACTCCTCAGATCCTTTCCTTATCCCACCCCCTGTCAGTAGCAGGCGATATGTGCGATGTGGCATTCAGTCACATTGAATTACTCCATCCCACTCTAATTGGCTCAGTAAGTCACTTCTGTTTACTGTCAAGAAATGCAGATGAGAAACGTGCTCAGCCGTACAGAGCCTGCACACCATCCCGCATGTCTGCAGAGAGGCCAGACCCTCACCAGCTGCACCTCGGCTCAGCATCTTGTCAGGAACAGACGAAAGCTGCTACCTGACCCCGGGACCATCCTGCAGAGACACTACACGGATTTTACAACTCGCTGAGCGTGCCCCGTGTGCCGCTTCTCGCTTTGGTTTCACCACAGGAAGAGCAATTCGGCTGATTTCGGTTTCACCGGGGGTGGCTGATGCTAATGGCCCAACGCAGTTGGGATCAGGACCTTTGTAATCAGTGGGAGCTGGAGCACTGTCAGCTCCCCGGGCTGGGAATACCAAAGGCTATCCATCACCCTCGTCCCTGAGGGATTCTTTAACAGAATGACTCAGGGGTGGGTTCAGCATGAGCCCCGCTGTGCCGTGCCTTCCTAGCCCTGCCGGCATCGCTCTTTCATCTCCCTGGGTGTGAATGATGGCAGGTCCCAGCTGCTGATTCCTCATCCATTCTCTTCTCCACTCCCCCTCCACCGACACGCTCAGCAGGTTGTTCTAACTCAAGATCTGCTGCACAGCAGTCTGCCCTCGTTGCTGGCGTGTGCTCACCAGCTGACAACCAGTGATACAGCGCACGTGCAATTTCACAGGTTGTTTGGAAATACCTTTTAATGTAAGGTCTTTACCCAATCTTTCAGTCTACCCATCGTGGCTTGGGGCATTGAAGCAAAGAGAGTGATCTCTATTTACATTCCTTCCACACAATCAGGGCCCAGCAAACTATTTTGGCGACCAGTTCCTACTTCCCCTGCCATCACAGCGCCGCTAAATTTGGATCTGAGGCTCTCAACACTTCTGCCTTTGCATTTAACATATTCTACGGAGAATAAGGTCAATATTTGTCAGCGCGCTGCCTGTGATGAAAACTGTCCCAGCGACGCCCGCGGTGGCCTGATTCAAAACTCAATCGAAGAAACAGGCAGCTCTGCATCTGAAATGACGTGTTTTATAGCTTGAGCGATTTTGATAAAAACTAATGAGACCCACAGACAGACGGTTCTGTTTTCGCAGCTGACGGCCGCCTTGCATAACGCGTTCGCATCAGCGAATTTTTTTTCCAGGGATAAAGACGTGTCTGACCACGAAAGTAATGATTCCTCAAGAAACTGCAGAAGGAAGCTGTCAGGGCAGCCAGCTACCTGCTGCGTGCACACAGGTTGCCGAGAGTTTCTGTTGACTTTAGACACTTATCAGGAACAATTTCAAGCTTTCGCTGCTTGACTCGAGCAAACACAGAGCAATATTATATCCTTCCTGTTCCTCTGCAAGCGAGTTCGGGACATTGATTCAGTGGAGACAATAATTCATTCTTCCACAAAAGTGGTATGGCATGTTCACTGCATGGCATTTTAAGGACATTCATAAATTTCACAGCAAGCCAAAAGCGAAGGAAAAAGTTTTCTGCTGAACACTGTCTTAGGCTGTAAACATAAACCTTTTGTTCTATGATTAAATCAAGCAAAAAATATCCTACAACTGTGCCAGAAGTCAGAGGCACGGGAACAAATTCTGCTCATTTTTAATAGTGAGAATAACTAATCATCAGATCAAAATATCAATTTCATGACTTTAAGTAATAAGACAATCATCACTTGCAACACTCAGTAGTGCAACTGAATTTAGCTCACCTCCCAAAACTGATTATTTTAATCAAAACAGAGGGAAAAAAAAATCCAACAATAGTAGTTTTTACGTAAAGCTTTTGGCCAGAAATGGAAATATTTCAGCTACAACCCCTGACGTTCTCTCTTGACTTCACTGCTCGTGACTCAACGACGCAGCCCCAGTGAGTCATCCCTGGTTCCGTGTGTGAAGCTCCTTCACGGCTCTCATGGAAAACATCACCTCCCTGAGCCTCCAGGAAAGACCGAGTGCAGGAGGCACCAAAGCACCATCCCTGGGGCCCCACTGTAGCACCCCTAAACTTAATTGACTCATTCAGCCTTTTCTTTCTGCCTTTCAATACCCAGTTTCTCCACCAACTGCTTGAAAAGATGATTCATTGGAAAGTTTTCACCCATTCCCACAAATCCCCGAGTTGAGAGAGTTTTAAAAGGGATTGAGTCTGGCTTAAGTGAGCTCACACTAGGGATTACAGCTGCTTTAAGAAAATACTTTCAAAAATCAATTTCACTGAAAGCAGCAAATGCCTTTTTGCTCTTTTTTTTTTTTCACCTAGATGAGATCTGATATTTGACCACAGATAAATGAGGCAGTGCTACCGACAGGCTGCTGCTCCTGCGACCGAGTCCCTCTGCCCCCTTTGCCTCTCCTCCCTCACACCATGGTGATGCTCACAAGTGAATTGCCTCAGAATGAACTGTTTTCCAGCTCCCTCACATAGATCTTTTCTCTGCCCCGAAACTGTTAATCCTCCCACTTTAACTCTGTTTTTGGAGCCCAGGGAGAAAGCACTGTAAAAGCCTCATGGGCCAAAGAAGCATCCACCCTCCCATGGCCCTGCACATCAGTTAAGATAATGAGAGCAGCAGTGTGTTTGTGGGCCTGGGTGTAGCTCAGGCACGGGATGGAGCAGGCTGTGGTGAAAAATGGATTTTTAAAGGTGCTTTTGTCCAGCCCTTGGCACCCAGCACCCCTGTGTTTCTGCTCGAGGCAACCAGAGAGCACACCCAGGGCAGAACGTGCTTGCTGGAAAACTGACTTAAGATCCTTCAAGGGCTTCTTTTTTGAGGGGGGGGCGGGG
>VZTA01002528.1:286106-363727 GCA_013398855.1 Mohoua ochrocephala
GGGGGGGGTGTGGAAGTACCCTGGGGCCTAAATGGACCATACTGGAAAATAAGGAATTATTGACAATAAGGGAAAAATAAATTATTCTACCTGCTCAGAAACCATTTTGGAAGGACAGCTTATCCCCAAAGCCCTGTTTGGGTAATGCAGCTATGAAGACAGCATCTCATTTAAACTCCCAGTTGTTTAAAATAAAGACAACAGAGGAAGGCACTGATTGTACCCCGTGTATCTGATCCAGGCAACATCTGTTCCTGTCACAACCCTGATATGTGGGGCTTTTTGAACTTCAAACATCTGAGATTCTCCTGCCCAACCTTGGCAGTCCCCAGTTTTATCTACCAGACTCCACCATACAATGGTTTACAAATGGCTTTTCCACATGTTCATAACAACACCAACAGGAATAACAAGAAACTATCCAAACAAAAACATAACCCTTGCTCTACCCAGACTTTGCTCCTCTGAGGCGCATCCATCGCTGTCAGCAATGCTGCAGATAAGATTAGACCTGCTGCTAAACCTCCCAGTTTCCATTCTGCTCATCCCTTTTTCCATCCTGAAAAGGGAGCTTATCTGCAGCTTTAGAAAGGCTTTGTCCTGGAGAGCAAAGTCAGTGTCTGTTAACCAGGAAGGGTGATCCTCTGGAGAGACTCGCCCTGAAGTCCCTGATTTTGGGTCTCAGATCACGACCCTGCACCCTTCCTCTGATGTGACCGCCTTCACACTGGACCAAATGAGAAGGCAGCTGTGGTGACAGAGCCTGTCAGAGGCCACAACAAGAGCCAAGGGTAATCCATGCTCCACCTGGACCCAAAGCAGCCTGGTGAAGTTAAAAGCTCCAGAATGAAACTCAAAGACAGCAATCACTCTGAAAACTTGGGAATGGAAGGACTCAGAGGATCAATAAAAGAGAAAGGCAAGGAGAAACATGACCAGAAGGTTGGGGGAAGTGATTTTGTCCCTCTCCTCTGCTCTCAGGATACAATGCCTGCAGTACTGCAGTTCCGAGGCCTCTAAGGATGTGAACCTGTTGGAGCGAGTCCACAGGAAGCCACAAAGATGCTCCAGGGACTGAAGCCCTCTGCTCTGAGGACAGGCTGGAAGAGCTGGGGGTGTTCAACCTGAAGAGAAGCTCCAGGGAGACATTAGAACCCCTCCCAGTACCTAAAGGGACTCCAAGAGATCTGGAGAGGGACTTTGGACAAGGGCCTGGAGTGATGGGACAAAGGGGAATGGCTTCACACTGAAAGAGGGAGGGTTTAGATTAGCTGTAAGGCAGTAATTCTTTACTGTGAGGGTGGGGAGACCCTGGCACAGGCTGCCCAGAGAAGCTGGGGCTGCCCCATCCCTGGAAATGTTCAAGTCCCTTCCAACCCCAACTGCTCTATGGGTTTATGAAAATGGACATCCTTGGTGTTACAGCTTGGGACTTGGCAGGAGTCAGTACTCATCTCTCTCCCTGACTTCCAGGTTCAGGTGCATCTGGAGCAGCCCCAAGGTGTCCCTCCAACCCTCCCAAGAGCTTGGCACCACGAGTGCAGGCACAGGCTCACATCCTCCCAGGGGCGTGTGAGACACAGCCTGTCCAGCTCCCGCAGCCAGACAGGTGTCAGGGTGCAAAGCCAGTCCGGCCAGAGCCTGGCCAGAGCTCGCCTTCACAGAGCTGCAAGGACACGCTCTGCCTCCACTGACTTGTCTCCACTGCTGTTATCCTGATGACAGAAATAATAAAGTAATCTTTCCCTGGGAAAGGTGTGCCTGCACGGAGTGTCACGGAGCAGGCATGTGCTGTGAGCCAGCAGGCAACATTAGTCCATCTCCACGTGTCACCGAGGACACTCCCAGGGCACAGCAGGCTCTCCTGCCCACGGTGGCACTGCCCGTCTCCAGCAGTGTGGCAATGCTGGCTGTGCCCAGTTACCAAAGTGTATCTGGAGTGCTGTAAATCCACACCCACGCAGACACGCCTCCAGCCTGCGCCCAGAGCCCAGCTCAGAGGGTTTGATCTCACTCTTGTTCATAAAATAGTCACGGCTGCAGCCCCTCTCCATGCCACTGCCACAGCCATGGATCCACCAGGGCTTCTCCAGGCAAACATCAGGGTCCCTGGAGCCACAGCACAAGGATCCCTTCCCATTTACTTCCAAGGACTAGGTGGGGTTAGGACTGTTGCTGTAGGTGCTCTCAGACCCCATAATTTGGAAACTGCTGGCTCAGAGCACAGGAAAGGGAGCTCTGAGAGCCATTCTTCTCAACTCGTGTCCCCATCTGCTTTAGAGCAAGATGTATTAGCAAGATACATATAGCAAGATATCTATTATCTGGGAAAGGACTTTGGTTTCGAATGGGACAGAGCTCAGCAGAGCTGGTGTTCCCAGGGAGCAAACACCCACGGAGGACTCTCTGTTTGTTGGTGCTATGATGGGTTATTGCTCTGGGAGACCTGAAGAGCCCAGCTGAGCTCAGAACCCTGCCAGGCTGGGCATCCAAACACCCGGGAGGGGACAGTCTCCAACCCAAAGCCTCCGGGGAGGTCTCACTGCAGCCTTCCCCTTTTATAAAAAAGGAGGGAGAGGGACTTTTTACAAGGGCAGATAGTGATAGACAAGGGGGAACGGTTTTAAACTAAAAAAGGAGAGATTTAGATTAGATGACAGAATGAAATTCTTTACTCAGAGTGAGACAAGACACCACCACAGGTTGCTCAGGGAAGCTGTGGATGCCCCATTCCTGGAACTGTGCAAGGCCAGGCTGGGTGGGGCTTGGAGCAACCTGGGATAGTGGAAGGTGTCCCTGCCCACGGCAGGGAGCTGGAACTGGATGATCTTTAAGGTCCCTTTCAGCCCAAAACCTTTGTGATTCTATGATTCAAAGCCTTTTACTGTTAGGTAGAGGAAGAGAAAGAAAAGGTGTGGAGGACGCACAAAGAGATTAAATGAGGTGCCCAAGGTCATGCGAGAAGAGTGTGGCCATCAAGGTTACAAACCAAACACATTTTACCCTGCTCCTTTACTCCTCCTACTGAAAACCTTATCAGTGTTTGTGGGAGGAAGGGAGGTAATTTGGAAGACCCACCCTTCATTTAGTTAATTGTGATCATTACCAAAAAAATTGTGTAATTAACACATTTCAACATGCCATAAAACATGCTCCATGTTGCTAATTTATCTCCTGGATTTACAGCACCACAGTGATTAGTGAAACATGAGGAAAAAATGTCAGAAAATACGGAGAAACACGTCAGAAAAATATTAAATGAGAAGAAAAAAAAAAAGATATAAACAGGCACACACCCTGCCTGGTTCCATTTTGACTGCACAATTGGGTTCAATTGGGGTCCCAATGATGGTGCCAAGTTAGGTGCTGCTGGAACAGAATGGTTTTTCCTGGGCCATATAATGGTGATTGTAGCATCTGGACTTTTTATAACAGGGCAGATCCCGGGTTTCCAAGATAAGGATGACAAAAGGCTTTCCCTCCCAGAGACATCTCCTGTCAGCCCTTGGATTTCCACATCTCTGCAGTTCCCTTGTGAGGCTTAAATGCCAGTTTTCCCCGGGGCTGCAGGCAGGAAAGGAGCATCCTGGCAGAGCCCACACCACATCACAAATGCTCACACCGTGTCTCACACTGAAAATTAGGTCTCGGGCACCTGAGTGACCTGAACAATTTGGGAAGGAAACAAGCCAGGCAGGGCTGCTGAGACCAGCACAGCCCACCCCACAACCATTTGAGGCAGCAGCTCATGAGCTTGGGCAATGCGGCCATTCCTGACACGGCAGATTCCTCGTGGCTGTCCCAGAGCTGAGAGCATCGCTCAGTTTGTGTCACAGGAGGAAGGAAGGACCGGCTCTCATTGCTCCAAGCCCTGCCTCCACACCCCAGCATGGTCCCGGTTCACCCCAGGCACCTCTGACGAAGCAAACCTTACTCACAGATCTGTGACTCTGGGGATCTCAGCACCTTCTTTGACTCCTGCCATATGGTTTTGCAGTCCTCCTGGAGCTTATAGAACCGCTCCTTTCTCCAGGAGCTTGACTTCACTTTTAGCAGCTGGCTGCCTTTCAGGAGGAACTTCAGATCCTTGTCATCTTTGAGGCCTGTGGAGAAACAGAAGTGGTAATGTTTTAAGAGACAGCTCGAGAAATGATGCTCAAAGAGTTTTCCCTTCCACAAGACAATAATTACAACCACAGGGCAGCCAGGTCTGGGGAGGACAGCAGAGCAGAGAGACCCAGAAATCCTCCACGCCACTTCATGGTCACAAAAGAGGCTGAAGCTTCGTATGTTTCTGAGTCTGAAGACTTTGTGTTAGAGTTCTCAGGTGTTTTACAAAGATAAAATATCTCCTTCCCAGCAAATACAGTCTACTGTTAGGATGCAAAAATTACAACAAAACCAACCACAGAACAGTAAAAGCAGAGAAAGGAAAATTGCATAACTTGTAACTGGAATGCTGTCAGGAACTTTCAAGTGATTTCAAACCTATTCAGCAACAAAATTTCCCTTGCGGAAACAGGAATACACAAAGATATCTCTCGTCCTGCTCTGGCAAGCAGTGCCTTCCTATCCATGTGGGAATTGTGCAGATCAGATGAAGCTTGGGAGAGATAAGTTTGGTGACAGGCAGCAACAGAGCAGTAAGGCAGCAGCAAGGAGCAGCCACGCTCTCCTCATTGCTCAGCCATCCGAAGGGTCTTTGTCTTTCTCTCGCTACGAGGCCGATGCAATGTCAAGTAATAACAACCAGACCTTCTGGTTGTGGGAACTTCGGATTTCACAACTTAGCCTAGATTCAGGAAGGCACTTAAGACATCTAGAGAGGCAATAAGCACCTACTGAGACTTTGAAAACACAGACTTGGCATTCTACATGGTTTTGAGTGTCTCAGCAGTGCACGACTTCCACATTCCTAAATACCTTGGAGAATCTGTCCCTCAAACCAACCATTAATTACAGATCTGGGCTGAGGAGGGTGAGAGCATGAAACATGAGAAACACAGTCTGTAACAGGCACCTTGCAGCTCTGTGACACTGCATGAAAGGCTGGTTCAGAGCTGGTGAAGCAGCATTTAACTCTGCGGTGCTGACCGTGCACATCCCAACTCAGAGGGAATTTTCCCAACCTTATCTTGACAAGGCAGGCAGCCACTTTGCCACCTGCAGCCACCTGACCCTCACCTCCAGGAAAACTCCTCAGCACTACACAAACACAACGTGGGGTCTCACAGAAACCATTTTTTTATTGCAGTGTCCCCTGTGACACTGGGTCGGTTCTTCTCTGGGAGACACAGCTGCTTTGAGTCATTGGCTTTGAAACAAGGCAAGACAAACTACCAAGCATCACTTCAGGCCTGCTTGAAAAACAAAACCGTGAGATCCAAGCGGCCAAATTCCCAGTCTGCTGACATTCCATACAGGAAACTGAGGTGCCAGGTGCTGCAAAACACCAGGGTGGGTCATGGTGGCAGCAGCAAAAGCCAGCACTGTGAGTTTGTAACTCGGATACACCAGCCTAAAGAGAGCATTTTAGGCTGCCAAAGCCTGAGATTTACATCACAGATGAATACTAGGGCTCCCTAGTGTCCACTTTGTGAGCTGCTCACACCATTTACTGGTTCTGCAGAGCTCAAGGACCATGCCCAGAGCTGAGCCTGGCTGAAACTTCCAGAGTTAAAAGCATCAGAGTGGAAGCTGCAGAGCCTGCAAAGGTGGCTTCGGCCTCTCTCTTTCCTCAACATCAAATTAGCTATCTTGTTAATTGTCTTCCCCACTACAGCATCCCCTGGGCTTCTCAGCTCATGAATGGTCTAGAGGTTCCTGAGAGGGGAATTTGAATGCTTCCCCCACTAAAAACCTCAGAAAAAAATTCATGGAGAGAAGAAAAAAAGCTGTCTCCTGCAAAGCACAGAAGGGTGGCAAGTTGAGGCCAGCTATGGGACCTGGGACAGCATTCCCAGGGGTTGATAAGAGGCCAGATCATCCGGAGGAAGGACAGACACCACAACAGCTCCACAGGTTCTTGGTCTCCTGAGTTGTGCTCAGTTGGCTTCTGCTCCAAGGCAAAGGTCCTCCAAGCGCACAGACTGCAGCCTCACTAACATCCCCGGGGCTTTCCTCAAGGTTCCCGGGAGGGAAACCAACTTCTCCCTTCTCCCTATTCACCCACATTCCTAATCTGGCTCCCAGCCTGATTCCTCCTTTTCCTTCAGATCCCAACCGCTCGAGGCATCATTACAGGACTAGGAGGAGGACATGCCATCCCTAGGGTGACATGAGGAGGAAAGCAGGAAAACCATCAAATCCTTTGGATGCCCCCGTAAGTGTGGAATGAGAAATCCATTTAACCAGGGCGTGTTTTGTTCCACAGACCCTGCGTGCAGCATCCATAACCTGTCCTGCTACCGGGACATCCCAAAGAGCTGCACCAACGTAATAAAGACAAATCCGGATGGGCACAGGTGGTGGCCAAGGGCAGATTCCTCTCCTCCTGGCTTGGACCACACAGTTCAGGCACAAGCTGGAGCCCAGAGCCCTTCATCCAGTTCACCAGCACAGCCCAGTCAGTGTAACAGCATGGTCAAAACTCCCCTTCTTCTTCCCAAGATCTAACCATGGGGTGGGAGCAGCCCTCCCACTCATCCTTGGCCACTGTGCCTGACGACCAGGAAAGGTTAAATGATCGGCAAAGGAGGGCGCTGGACTTTGTTAGAGCCAGGAGGGAAGGATGAAGGTGGACGGTGCATGGTGAAGGCATGGCAGAGATAAGAGATGGCAGGGGCAGTGGGAGAAGCCAGGGAGAGGAGAGAGACAAGCTTCCCTCTAGGAGACAGCAGGTTTGGCCAGAAAAGGGCTAGAGGGCCAATCATGAGTGTCTAACAGCTCTGACATCCCTTTGATGTGGGGTCCTTTCAGATAGAGAGCAGTCACCCAGAGACGACCTGTGTCAGTGATGAGCCCAAGCCCTGCCTGAACCACCCACAGGAAAGAGGGGCATCCCCTTAACGGGGTGGGCACAGCCTGTGTCAGGCTGCTCGGGGTCTGTCTGGCAGCAGTACAAGCTCACACAGCTAAACTGGACAGGGAAGAAGGCCAGTGCTTCAAACTCTGCCTCCTATGCCCAACCAAGCACTGGCACAGACTCTTTTCTTGGGTGAGTCACTAAACTTCTGTATTCCTACCTGCAACCAGACATGCAGCGTAAGACACTCTGATCTGCTGATACAGGAACCACAAACACACCCCTGATGTGTCAGTGGGACATTACTCTCAGCTGGTTATTTGAATTGCTTTCCAGAAAAAAAACCCCACCTTTTCCCAGCAGAAACCTGAGGATTTCTTCCTGACAATCCCATGGAGAATCATGGAATGGTTTGGGTTGAGAGGAACCTTACAGATCATCCCATTCCACCTCCCTGCCATAGGCAGGGACACCTTCCACTAGACCAGATTGCTCAAAGCCTGAAGCTGAGGAGGTTTGTGGTTCAGAGCTCCATCTCACAGCAATGAAAACTCATATCAAAGAAACCACAGTCATTGTACACATACCTCATTTCAAAGATAAACACTGAGCAGCAGGACAAGGATATTGACTCCCAACTATGTAACAACATTAAGCATGAGAAGCACAATCACTGCACTGAAATATATGTGCAAATCCTGCCCGGAACATGTGGCAGGACTGGGTCTTGCTTAGCATCCTCTGTAAAACACCAAATACACACCTGGCATGCAAAATTCCAGAGCCCCTTTCAGGGGTCAGGACCCCCTTCCTTGCCAAACATCAATCACGCACTTTCTGAACAGAATATATTCAGCACGCAGTGATGCTCAGCACTAAAATCATGTTTGGCCAAGGAGTGCCTCGAGCACACACAGCACTGCAATAACCATCATGTTAATACGCTGCACTAGGAAGGTTTAGACACTGAGACATCAGAAATGTTAACCTTTGGCTTATCTCGCTGAGGTTTACAGCAAGCAGGAAGCAGAATAAAACAGTAGCTGTCACCGTAGGAGCCGGGCTCTGAGTTCACTGAGGAGATAGTTAGGATGGCAGCGATAATCCATATTGCTGCACTGCTGTCACAAATCTGCTGATCTGATAGAACTTAATTACAGTCGCTATAAAACAAGTCTCCTCCAGCCCGCTCTCCCCCTCCCACCTGCTTACAGACCAGGCTTAACTCAGGTTTGCTGGTTTAAAAGGGCAGAAAGCCTTTCTGGTAAAATCTAAAGAACTCGGGTGGGGGAATGGCTGTTTCCCACTTCCATCCGCCCTCTGTGTCCACAGGAATCGAGGCACTCGCATCCACTGGGGCTGTGCCTCCAGACAGCAGGAACCAGCAAGGAGTTCATAGCCAGGCACACAAGTTATGAAACTCCCCGGGTTTCCTCTTTCATCAGCAACCTCTGCGTGCTTCTCTGGGCTCTTACAGCAACAGGCAACACGCCACCGAGCAGGGCTAAAACTGGGCAGGAGAAGGGCACTGCCCTCCCCAAACACCCTCAATCAGAGGCAGCTCAGAAAGCCCAGCAAGAGATTTGGGAACCGACCCTTTGCCCACATTCTTTGATGCCTCCAACGAAGCGGCTCGCACATCTGGCGTGTGGTAACAGGCAAACGAAAGGAAAGGAAACCTTGGGAATTTAAAAATAACCCTGGAGTTTAGGGTGGAGCACTGCCTCTGCGCAGGGAAAAGAGAAAGGAAGCGGCTGCCGGTGCCGAGGGTCTGCCCAAGCTGTCCCTTACCCAGCCTGATGCCATTCAACGCGGCCACTCTACGGCTCTGCTCCAGTAGGATGTTTTCCTGGGACACGGTGCGCTTGGGCTGCCTTCGGATGCACTGCATGATCCAGCGCGGGGCTCGGGGAGAGGCGCCGGCCGTCGGGAGGGCTGGGGGGCCGTGCCACCCCTGCAGGGATCCCTGCTCATCCAGGAGCTCCGGCGGGCGCGGTGTCACACGGGGCTCCAAGGAGCGAGCGCGGGCAGCGGGACAGCGGGAGCACAGCAAGGCAGGGGAGGGCAGAGTCCAGCTGGGGGTGGGACTGTGGGAAGTCTCTCCTCCTGCTTCACACTCTGGATGCAAAATTGAGCCGAGGAGATTGCCGGCAGCTGCCCAGGTAGAAGGAACAAGTTTTCCACCAGTCGTACGCCAGTGGGATTTTACGCATCATTTCCAGAGGCTGGAGAAGTCCCAGATATTGTTTGTGGCTCCTAATCACTGCCTTGGGCTTGTCAGCTTGTCCTGACCACGAACGCCTGGATCCGAGCGAGCCTGGCTCCACCCTTTCTCTTCTGTGCAGAGCTGCTCCGTGCTGCTCCCACCGACAGGCACTGAAGACGGTGCCTAAAACACCTCTTAGCCAGGGCAGATGCGGCCCCAAAGATGCTCGGAAACTGAGCTTTAATGCTCTTCCTTCTCTAACAACAGAAGAGTATTTTTCTAAGAGTGCGGAGAGTGTCTTCTCTGCCACCGATTTCCTGTGTGACTTGGGTGAGTCACTGACTCCTCATTTCTGCATAGCTTTGGGTTTGTTCTTGTAATTCAGATTTACCCTGTACTCTGGTAGAGGAATAAGCCCCCTCAGGGATTTAACAAGTCACTGATTACACAGAACCAGGGAATAATTCAGGTTGGAATGAACCTCTGGGGCTCTCTCGTTCAGCCACTCATTCAAAGTGAAAAGTCACCTTCAAAGGTAGATCTGGTCGCTTGCAACCTTGTCCAGGTGAGTTTGGATATCTCTAGGGACAGAGACTCCAAAGCCAACTTAGATCCCTGTACAAGAGCTCAGATGTTCTCAGTGAAGAATTTGTTATGACCAGTATAAATTTCCTTTGCTGAAACCCACAGCCATTCCCCATTGTCCTGGCAACGGCTGGGACTAAAATCCATCTCTTCCCTAGCCACGACCTTTTCTGAAGGGAAAAACACCAGTTATTCACACACCTTGTCACAGACCTTTTTTTTTTTTTTTTTGTCATTGCCTTTGCAAGCTGCTGCTGACAAGGGTGAAGGTACTGCAGGGACACGGGGCAAACTGAGGTGAATGTCCCCTACTGCAGAATCAGCATATGCCCAAGAAACTTGACATCAAACCCCATGTCATTGTTTTAGCCACAGACCTCAATGGAGGCTCTCCACGGCCAGCCCCTCATCATATTCAACACAGGTTTTACAAACATTGTCTCTGTTTCTATCCAGACATCTCCCCCTTCTCTCTCTGCAGTTCGAAGGAAGCCCTACCAGCCCTCACAGGGAAGCACAGAGGACTGGGCTGTTTGACCAGCACAAGGACAGGGTCAGAGTCATTAATCACTGCCACACACTGCAGGTGAGAAACTCTCTGGGGACAAGGCAGAGCCACTGCATGGCCTTGAACAGCAGTACATCTAATAACTCTTTATTTACACACAGCCACTGCAGATCACAGGCAGAGAAGGAGAATAAAGGCAATTTCTGAATGAGACATTTCTGCACATGTTAGCCAGGCAGTCAGTGGGTATTTGGGAAACACCTCCAGCCTTTCTAGGCCCCCTGCACAGACAAGGGCTGGATGTCAGAGCTGTAATCTCCATAGCACTCCCCTGGGAGCTGGGAGCTTTGTTTTTGCTTCTTAGCAAGGAGGTGAGCACCATGATGTAATGGCTGGATGATATTTATTAGCAATCAGTCTCTGAGCACTTCCCATATTTCACATTGTGCTGGAGAGGACTGATCTAATTAAAGGAGTGGGGAAGTCTCCCGTAATTGCCTTTGCAAAACAATTTGCTTCTACACACCAGCTCTCCTGTCCAGCAGCAACCAGCATCCCATAGGGATTGATCTGGGAACACACAGAGCCCCTGTGCTTCATTTTCTCATTAATTCCTAATAGCAGTGCCACTGACAGCTCTGCTCAAAGCTTTCCATGCCCTTGGAGAACATTTTACTGTACTTAACCCTGAAGTTTGCTCACACATAAAGCACAGGGTCAGCATTCGATGAGTTGAGACACCTCTCCACAACAGCAACGTGCGAGTTTTGCTGTCACGAGGGCTTCAGAGACATAAAGCAGTTCAAATCAGTTCGTTTTTAAAATGAAGATGAGATAATCGGGCCAGAAATTCCCTGCTTTGGGAAACGACTGAGCTGGATGTATTGTGGTCTTGAGGTCATTTAAAGACAATGCCACAAGTCACAGAAGCAGCCTGACGGGTAAGTGTGATGCTGGGTGCTGATGTTACACGATGCTGCCGTCACACTCCGGCACGGGAGGAAGTGATTCCTGCCAATGGCTCACGGAAGAATTCTCCAGGCCTTATTCACTGCAGGTAACTGCACCTCAGTGGGTCGTGCAATTTTACCCATGTGACCAATCCCAATTAAATAAATGGCCCTGGTCACATGAGTGAAGTTATCCGGGTCCCTGTGCCCAGGATCGGGGCTGTGCTCATCACCCTATCGATTCCAGCTGGATTACTCACAGAGCAAATGGAAATGGATGGGAACGAGGATGTCAGAACATGGTCCCAAAGTTAGCAAAGTGCTTGAAGATCCAGGAAACAGGCACTTGGAGGTGGAGTGGCTGTAGAGTCTGGTAGGAAATGGGCTATGTGAGAACACTACAATGCACAGGCTGCTCTTCAGATGATTTTCCAAAATTAATTAATCTCTCTCACATCCTTACACAAAGGAGCTAAGGAAGCGCTATTACCACTTCACCCTGGGAGAAGCAGGTTGGCTTTTGAGTTCTTTAGGGCTGGACTTGTTCTCCCACCACCATCACATTTAGGCAACACCAAAAGTGGTGCTACCCTAATTCTGATCACAGTCTCCTTAGAGCACACTGACAAAAATGACACGACAAAACTCAGCTGCTGATTTGCCCAGACTTGTGATAATTTAGTCGTGGAATAAAAATACCTGTGCTGGTGATGACCTCACCACTTTCCCATCACATCATGCACATGATGCAACTTCTAACTAGCAATGCCTATGGGAACTACATAACAAATAACGCCATGTTCAGGGGAGATTTTCCCACTGAAGAGGCCAAAAGTTGTGCCTTGCTCTGTATTTGTTACCAAGAAGAAAAAGACAGGTCTATATTACATGATGCCATTCTTCCTACTGAAGAATGTGACAGAAAGGGGCCTTCCACATCTGCAGGGTCCCACCTGCCCTGTCCTTCCTTCTGGAGTCCTTTCCTCACTTCATCCATGCCCTACCATATCCCACCTGTGGAAACTCTCTTTCCTCCTTCTCTGCTACCTCCAGGACACCACTCACTGGTCTCAGCTTCTTCTCCCTAGTGACACCTCACATCCTCTGAGGACCAGGCCTCGCTGTTGGCACAGCTTCTCACCTCCACCAAAAATTGCCTGTGGATCCTCTGCACCAGCACTCCCCTTCTTGCTCCCTGTGGGGAAGTGGGGATCAGGGAGTGGGTGCTGACTCCAGATGCATGGGTGCATCCCTGGCCAAGGATGCTGCTGCTGGTTCCCAGCGGGTGCCTCCTCGGAGCATGTGGTATGTACCAAGTTCCACCTTGTGGTCACACTGAGAACGGACTTCTCCAGCAGCAAACCTCCTCCTCCTCCTCCTCTTCCTTACATTGGCTTTTCTTGCCCTCTCCCTTTCCAGGGTGCTTGAGAGGTCCTGCTGAGCTGGGGCAGAAACCATATATATTAAACCTTAAAAATTCATACAGGAGGAGTTCTCCCAAGTCTCATGCTGTGTTGTCCTCCAAATCAGTGCCTAAAGCCTCCCTCTGCCTGCACACCGGCCAGAAGCCGTGTGATGGGATCAGCACTGTCACCCTGCCCAGCTTTTCTCAGCCTCACTTCTTCTCTGTATCCTTTGGCTGTCTCACCTTGTCTGAAAGGTCTCTGGGAGGAGAATGGCCTCTTCTCCACCTCTGACAAGTCCACACAGCTCATCTTTCCCCAAAACAGGCTGGTTATACCTGAATGCCCGCTGGGAAGGGCCGCAGGCCCATCACCCAGACCATGCCATCTGCCAGCTTGCTGTGGATCAAAACCAGCCTGGGAAATGTGCTGGCAATTAAACAGTGCAGAGCCCTGGCCCTGCTTTGTGTAAACGAAGCCAGGCTGCCCGCTCAGACATTTCACAGACAGACCAAATCATGACCTTTACTTGTGAAAACCTTCATACATCCTCCTGCCAGTCCAGGTCCCTCACAGGGAGCTTGGATCAGTGCAGGGAACAGGCTGTGACCCATCAAAAGCTACTGCCCTGCGCTCTTGATGAAATCCAGGTAAAACAAAACACCCAACTAAAGCTCATTGCACTCGAGAACCCAAAACCAGACCGAAGGTGTGGTTTGCTCCTTCCGCTGGTCCCTTCATCGCAGTGCACACAGAGATTTGGCTGCAGAGAGTGTGTAAAAAAAATACTCGCTTGCAATAAATTACAGCTTTTCCAGTAGTTGGTGTGGAAAGAAAGTAATTGAAAAGAAGGGTATCAGCTTGATGGATAGGACCGGGATCAGCAGCCAGGAGCACTCGAGCAGCTCAGTTGCCCAACTCCCAAGTCATATTTCTGGGAACATGCTAATGAAGATGTTCTCTTCATAAACCCAAAGTCAGTTGTAGGTGGGTCCCAGCCTCATTTTTTAAAGGCCACTTAACAGCTTTTCTCAACATTTTCTTCAGGAGCTGAAATTTCTTCTACAGGCAAAACGCAGGTCATTCTCAACATTCTGTAGCAGGGCAAAATTTGTGCAATAATTAAATTGCACAACTGAATTATGCAAAACTAGGGGAAAATTCCTTTTTTTTTCCCCCTAAGGGATTTATCTGGAATTTCTGTGACTCTAGCCAAAACCAGCCATTGAGACTTGCTGTGTGGTACCTCAATACAGGGCTTTAAAATGTACCATGTGAGGGGGAAGCCTGAGGTGTGAGAATTTCCCCACACACAGTGTTTAGGCTGGCTCGTTTAAGGTGTGGAAGTATTTCAGTTTAGAAGAAACTGCCAAAATCTTCTCTGCCTGCATAAAGAAATAAAAAAACCTCTATGTCTGACCAAGGTCTGCAGCCTTCCGGTCTGGTGGCTTGGCTGAGTGAGGACTGAGACACTCCACCCATGAGAAGGACCTCAGAGACACATGGCTGGGGGTCAGTCCTGCAGTATTTAGATATCTACAGTGCCAACAAGGGGCCAGGAGAAGACAGGATACAATCCTCCTGTCCAGATCCCTATAAGCCTAAAATTTCTTGCAGATACCTGCATTGACCCAGCTGAATCCCACCCTGGGTGATCAAATTACCGAGTGGTTATCTGCAGGTTTCCTTCCAAAATATCTTTTTAAATTGATGTCCCTGTACAGGAAATTCTACTTTGCTCCCAAATCATTGACACCTTTGGCTCCCAGTGCTGCCTACCCAGGCAGCTGAGTTTCCAGTCCTGCACAAACCATTTCTTCCCCACACACCTCTCCCTCTTGCTTTTCCCTGTAGTTGGCCTGTATCCCTTCATCTCTGCTACCTGCAGCAGTTTTCCCAGTGACTGCATTTCCCTCTTCTTCCTTTTTCATTTCCTCATTAAAATCTATTTTTCCCCTCAAAACATCCTCTTGCCCTGTCTTAGCTACTTTTGGGCCTGATGGGGCTTTACACACTGGCAACAATCTCAGAACCAACCGCGGGCTTTAGTTTTACTAAAAGACACTGCTCAGATGGGAAATTTAGCAACTTTTGTGTCAAAATAATAAAAAAAAAAGAGATTCAAAGTGAATTTTACTTGTCCTGTCTGAAAAAGGAACAAGTTGACTGTTCAGTATACTGGGATGTGTCAGAATCCCAAATTCCCCTGCACTACAGGGAACACTACGGCTCACAGAACTCCCACATAGTGCATCAAGCACTACCTGCATCAAAAGTGTGTGCTGGGAGCATTTTGTTTCTAGGAAAGGAGATCAAAGTCACCAGCTGCTCCAGAGCAGATCCCAGCTGATCCCAAGCTGCATTATCTCCACCCATGGATCTTGAAGTCCAGAAGGAGCCTCCTTAGTGCTCCCAGCTCCCAAGGGTAGGTGGAGATGATTCATTTGGAAATTTCAATATAGATGTTAATCCTGAGGACTTGCTGACAGAGGAAACAAGGAAATGTCCTGTCTTGTAGGATTTTACAAGCTGATTCTCACTCTGGACTGGGGTAGAGGGCATTCCTGTTATGGGGCTGTGGCATTCCCCTCACAATGTACACAGTGTCTTGGGTGAAAAAGTCAGTGTATAAGAATAAGGCATAGCACAAATTAACTATTCTACAGTCTCTGAGCACAAGGGCTCCCAGTTCAGAAACAAACCAACTTCGTGAGGCGAGAGAAAGAGTATTAATAGCCCACATTAATTCTGACATGGTAAATACAGCTGCTGTTGTATCTATTTTGGGGAAAAGAAAAAAAAGGAGAGAAACTGAAAGAAAGAACCTGAGTTTCAACACAGAGCAAGGGACAAAACATATCCACAACCCACAGTATCACAAATTTCTGACAAACTACATAGCACAAGCCTAATCCTGCTAAGAAGTCCACATGTGAGCAACTGCTCTTGTCTAAGTAGTCTGGCATTTGGAGTGGCTTTGGCACTTGTGCGTGTGTGTTATGTGTCAAGGAATTTCAGTAAATACCTTTTAAAATTCTTGGTTCATTCAGCATTTGTGTATTTTTCTGCTTCAGACAAAAACATAGATTACCAGCCGCTGAATTCTTCTTAGTCCCTAAACCCAGAGGACTAAATAATATTCACTGAAAAATAACCCACAGGCCAAAATGGGAAATGTTTTAACAGTTCCAGATGTGTTTCTTAGCTTTCTTTCCCCAGTGGCTGTATAATGAATGAGATACCTACAAAAAGTATAACATTAACCTCTGGTTCACCCTCCTGTCGGATTTCTACCATCTGGGAAAATCGGAGAGAAGATTTCACGAGCCTGGGGGAATCTTTTCACATTTTTGCTGGTAACACTAAAATGATTATGTTTATGGGAAATAACTTATTGCTCTTCCAGTTTATTTTTGTTTATAGCTCATCTGTAGTAAGAAAGCCCCTGCCTCATGAAATAAAAGTACTGGAGGCTTTTCCCATTTCTTGGGGATCAAAATATCCCATTTCAACCTGTAGCTGCCACAGCCCTGAGTTGTTTCAGTTCATCAAAGTAAAATACAGTGAAGGGGTAACAAAGCAATACAGAAAGTCAGGTGAGGGAATAAGGGGGGGATATTTCATTACCCTGTCTATCAGACAAGCCTCCCAGACTTGGTACCTTCTTAAATCTCACTTGCTGCAAGGGCAGAGAGAACTTCTTTTTTTAGAAACATTACTTATTTTGTACTTAATATTTGCAGTGTCTCGGGGACAGCCCCTGAGCCCAGGTGTTTATCCAGGCTCTTGCTGCCGCCACCAGAGCCCACAGAGTTTACTCAGCGGAGCACCCATCCCGCTCTCAGTTGCCCATAAAGGGGAGGAGAACTGGATCCAGTTTTCTGAACTTGCCGACGCTTTCCCAGCCAAGGCACCCTTCCTACCAACACAGCTCACCCCATGAACAGAGCAAAATCTGTCATCTCTCTCTGTAACAGCGACGAAATGCTCCATTACATCCAAATAGAGAACGGGGAAGTGGGGAAGGGAGGAGAAGAGAGGAGGGAAAGTAAAGCTCTTGGACAAGATAAGAGAGCTGAAACACGAGAACACTTCCCCAGACTTACTGTTGCAGGCGAGGAATGTGCCATTGGCTTCCATGGCTGCAGCAGGAGCCGCCAGCAGCAGCAGCAGCAGCAGCAGAAGGGCTCCGGGAGCCAGCTGTGCCCAGGAGTTAGCGCTGCTGCGGGGCGGCCGCCAGAGCCGCCAGGCTCCCCCTGCTCCCCGCTCCAGCAGTCCCCGACGGCAGCTCCCTGCGGAGGGCCCGCTCCTTGTCCTGGGCTGGAATTGCGAGCTCGCTATGACTCCTCGTTTATCTCTCCCGCATCCGCACGCCGCCGCCTGCCCAGCGCACCGACCGCGGCCAAGCGCCGCTCCGGCCCTGGCTCCTCCCTGCTGGAATTTGGCGTCTTCGCCGCTGGCCCGGCCTCCTCCTGCCGCTGCTGCTGCCGCTGGAGCTTCCCAGCGATGCTTCTTTTCCTGTGGCTGCCACATTTTCGTGCTCCGCTCCTTTCCGGCGCGGCTTTCCAGCAGACACCGAGTGCTCTGAATCCGTCCTTGGTGGTCCGCAAATCAAGGAAAGGGTCTTAAGCAGATGCCACGGGTCAGAGTTTAGGGCTAACGAGCTTTTAGATGCTGGTGGAGGCAACATTCTTTTCACGAGTCAAAAAAAAAACAACCCAGGTCAGAATTTGCCAGTGTAGAAATAGAAACTGTAACCACAAACTCTCTCAAAGGCATGAGCTTAGGGCAGAAAAAAGTTATGAGCTTTGCATTTGAGACAGCGAGACAGGAAAAACTGCACTGTCCTGAGGCTTTCACTGAGTGGAACTGATTCCTTCCACTCTGTCCCCTCCTCCTGGATCAGGTATTTTTGAAGGGTAGAAAGATGATGATGGCAAATAAGGAGAAGGAAAGAAAAGGAATCCATTGTGGGAAAATTAAGTTTCCCTCTACTTGAATGTTTTGCAGTAATTGGTTTGTTGTTGTTTCTTTACATTTCTAGTTATTTTGGTTATCCTGATGCTAACACTTGATGCAGTTATTGGCAGATTCAGAGCCCTCTCTCCTCAGCAGCTCCACGGACAGAAGGGAGAAGTCCCTCTCTGATGGTGACAGATCTAGAAAACATGTGGCAAAAAATACTTTGGGACAGTTTGTCCCTCCCTGCCAGGAACTGGGCTGCTCCTCTGAGAGCCCAGACCTTGCTCTCAGAGAGTTTTACAGTCCACAAATACAAGGCTGCTGCCACCACCCAAGGAAAACAGCCCTAATATAGCAAAACTCCTCATGCTAGGACAAAACTAACAAAACCAAATGAGTGGAGCAAAAAAAGAGCAGAGATTTCACCCCATGACTCCTCCCAAGTCCGCTCTTCTACCTCCCAGTCACCAGTTTCGCACGGGGAGGACTCATCTCCCCCTAGACACTTTCCAAAGGACCCAGGAAGGGACATTCTTTTTTCAAACCCACAGACATTGATTCAGATGGGGCAAACTGGCAGCTGCTGGCAGGCAGGACAACAGCTGGGAGCACCCAGGAGATTCCTGGTACAGCCTTAAAAACCTCGAGACAGGGAGATTTTGACAAGCCTGTCACCCTTTCAGCTGATGGGGAAGAGTACTGGAGGGAGTGTGCAGGAAGGCTGCTGGAGGAGCCAGCCAGACTGGAAACTCCAGTAAAGCTGAGGTGGTGAGGAACGTGATGGTTTTCACAAGGGAGGAAAAGTAGAGAAGAGCAGTTTGAAAGTGGTGACACAAAATGGCCTTGTAGTAACTCCTTCCCTGTTCTCTGTGTCACACCCCATTGCCTCCTCACACCGCCTGGCACAAGTCCTCACTTAGAGATGGACAGGGCTTCACCAAGAAAACACAGCTGAGCTTCTCTGCCATCAGCCCTTGAGACTTGAAGATCATCCCCTGCATGTACCCCTTCATGAGAGCCCACTGTATCTCCTTGTGCTTCCTTCCTCCTGTGCTGCCTTTTCCATGGTCAGAGCTGAAGTGGAAGCTGGAACCACAGAATCACTAAGGGTGGAAAAGGCCTCCAAGATCATCAAGTCCAACCATTAACCCAGTACCACCATGTTCCCCACTAAACCATATCCCCAAGTGCCACATCCAAATGGTGCCTGTCAGGAAGCCTCACAAAACCTTACCCAACTTTTCATGTTTTGCCATTCCATTTACTCTCTGCTTCTGTGCACATCCAGGAGCATCACCATTTTGGCTGCTTGGACCTTTCTGCCACCCTAAGTTTAGTCATCACCATTTCTAAGTCCTTAGTGGGCTTTGACACGCGTGTGCTCAGAGCAAGCCAGGCAGTAACAGACAGTCGTGCATTTCTTGCATTCATCAGAAAGTACAGCAGTCACCATCAGAGTGCTGATATGCTGCAGCAAACACCCAGAATCTGAGATCTCACAGCACAGGTCTCATCAGAGCCTTGTTTCAGAAGGCTACAGTCCTTGGAGTTGTATTTCTGCATGTGCTTGTGTTGCCTTTTCCTGGTCTTAAAATTGAGAGCCAGACACGGTTAAAGGGAAAGGGGTTTTTACCTCGGTGTTTATTTAGGATCCTTGGTGCCCCACACCATCCAAGTGGACTGTGCAGGAATGCACACTGGCATGCACACACCCCATAGATCGTGTGTACATCTCACAGGCCTTGCAAATGAGCACATCTATCAAAGATTCCCCAATGAGAGACTTGAATGAATCCCCCATGCTGAGGAATCTCCCCCCTGGATGGGCCTATCTCAGTTTACAGGGTGTGTTCTAGAGAGGCCCTTGGTGTCTGGGGCTGTCTGACCCTCAGGAGCGGCTCCCAGGGTGTTTGGTCTCCTGGCTGAATGGGACATGGGGTATCAGACTGAGGGAGTTACAAGTATGTGGGCTAAAAGCACTAAGGATATATAAAAGCCATATAAAAGGCTGTATAAAGGGGTATATAAAAGGCAAAAAATCATCATGGCATCACTTGAACTCTCTTTCCTTGGCATCACTGAAAACAATATACGTCCAGAATAACAACAAAACCAAAGGGATGTGAGGAGCTACTGGGCTTCTGTGAGCTGCAGAAATCCTACTAATAAATATTCTAAGAATAATATAGCAGTTTAAGAATGTCATGTGAATATGCATTTTTTCTTGTCCACGCCATCATTTCTGTGCTCATAAAGAAGCAAAGTCAGGGCATTTCTAGGCCTGGAGACAGGCTGGGGTTTGGCACTGCCTTCCCAAAGCAAAGCTGCCAACCGAAGAGTACAAGGTCAGAGCTGTGATATTTTACTGAGGGACAAGGCCCAAAGCCAGGACACATCTTGCTTATCCCCTCTGCTCTCCAGCCACAGAGGCGAGGCTGGAAGGAGTTAAATGTCAGGCAGGCTGGGCGAGGAGCCTCTGTAACACACCCTCCAACACAGATGTCCGTATTCAAAGGTGCCAAGATCATCAGCTGAACTGGAGCCCTGCAAAGTCAAGGAGATCTCCCATTTCTCTCACTCCTACCCCCCTTTGCATTCTCCTCCTTTGTTTTGCACACACAGCCCAGCCCAGGCAGCAAAGAGCACTCGCAGAGCTCAAAGCCAAAAATGTTTGCAGGGTTCAATTCCACAGTGAACCATAAATCACAGCAAACCTAAAGCAAAGCAGTTTACCTGTCTCCACTCCGAGAGCATGACTCAAGTGTTGACTTAATTGCACACAGTGGAAGGAGCAGCTTTTCATCTCAGAGGAATGCTACACCGCCCGAACACCGAGTATTTCCAATGGAGAAGATGCCTCCTGGCTCCCTCTGCCCTTCAGACTCTCACACACACCCTCCTCACCCCACCGAAATGTTCCCAACCACCTCTCCAAAGGATAACAGCAAAGGGCTTTGTTTGCTTTGCTAAAAGGACTCAGGATTTCTGCCACGGTTACACAGCGTAAGAAGCATTTGGGGGTTATATGGCCAGCAGGGAGCTTTGGCAGTCACGTGGGGCTGTTTTTGTCAGCAGGAGAATTACAAAAACCAAGACAAAAGAAAATGTCATATTAAATAGAGTTCATGTCAATGCAGAAGCGGGACAGGAATTCTCAAACACTTTAGTTATGGTCTGGCTGTTCACTGAAATGTTTTTTTATGTCTTTCTGTTTACTGTTTTAGATGGGGTGTGTTACAATCCTCAGATCATCAGGTCTCTCTGAATCCTACTCTCATATAAATAGATTCACAGAATCACAGAATAGTTTGGGTTGGAAGAGACTTTAAAGATCACCTCGTTCCAGCCCCCTGCCATGGGCAGGGACACCTTCCACTAGGCTGAATAAGTAAGTCTGTAGTTGATGAACACCAAAATGTAAAATTGTCGGTTGCCTTTTACACCTTTTGGGAACTGCCAGAACTCTCACCAAGGATCCTGAACACGCCTGTGGGAGGGCAGCTCCAGTGCCCCGGTGACTCACCTGCCGTGAAGGCAATCACTACTCTTTTTACTGAAAGAGAGCATTATCAGTGCTGTCTTTCATCAGTCAGACACAGCTCTTGTTGCTAAAACACTTCCCTGCCCATGCAAGACCTGGGGTTCCTAGGACTGATCCTGCCGCTGAGTGTGCTCCACCCAATGTTTACCTATCGGCAAATTTTCCCAGCACTTCCAGGTTTGCAGGTTTGCAGCAGCTGCCGGTCCCTCACCTGCAAGGAACACGTTGAACTGTGGGAAGGAGCAGTCTCGTGGCCCTGCAGGAGCTGGTGGAGATCAGCACCTTTGGAAATCAGGTTCCCTCAGGAGATAAACTGGAAAGAGATGAGGAGATAAACTGGAAAAAGACCAGGAATGGGATTTATGACTGTAAGAACAGCGAGATGATTGGGTTTATGGATAAGTGCCTGGACAGATTAATTCACTGCAGTTTATGAACTAGGCTGGGATGGTATCATGCAGTTCAGGGGAAGGGAAGGGCAGCCAGATGCCTCGTTTATCACCACGGACAGCTGAGCCAAAGTACCTTCAGAGTAAATGATATTGATGTATACATCTGCATTTAAACCATTTATTGCAGCAGTTACTCCCATTTAGGAGAGCTGTGCATAGCCACAGGAAAAGGAAGCAACAGATGCTGGGATGTGTAAAGCTAAACCTGCTGCTGGCAGAATCCTGTACGAGTCCCATTAAAATTAATGAGGTATTTCTGCTTGAGCAGAAGATAAATTTGACTTGCTAAGCCAGAAATATGCCTACCTGACTTATTGTGTCTTGAGTATCTCGAAGGGTTTTCCCTCCACTTAGACTGAGTAATCAAGAGCAGTTCTAACCACCAAATAAAGCAATAAAACAATCAAAGGAGTCATTTATTACTGTATGGTCACAATTAAAGACTTAGAGAGTTGCCAGTTCAACAAGTCTCACATTGATTTCAGGCTGAAAAATTATAGGAAAATAGAATTAAAGCAAGATTATGCATAAGATTTGGAAATTAAGGCTCTAAGTTCCTCTGCTTATTCCAAGGAGTTCATTATAACTCTCGGAATTTCAGTATAAAGGAGACAGTTAAATAATTTTACCTCAATTCAATAGTGCTTGGTATTTAGACGTCTCACCAATTTTGTCTTCAGACTTATTTTGTGCTGAAAGTTTTATTTCACATTTGTTTACCTCATTTCCCTCACTACAGGACAGATTTATGAGTTTCTGAGAATAATTTTTATGTATTTCTGAGAGTAATTTTTATGCATTTCCATGCTTTAAGAAATGTAGATTTAAGTAAACTCTCTTATGTTAAATTCCCTGCCTTTAAATATTTTGATTCTGGGAGAACAAAAATGTCTTTACCAGAGAGCTGTACAGAAAAGTACATTTAGTTTAAAACATTTATAGCAAGACTTTTTTTGGGGGGGAGAGGACCCCCCAGAGACTTCTTTTAAAGCTCTGAAAAGCTCATCTGTTAACATGAGAAGCTCAAAAAAACCATGGTGCATACATTTCATCAGCCTCTCAGTTCAGTGCATCAGTAAACACCACGGATCAGCCACACAATGCTGTCATTTGTAACTGTGTGAATGATTTTGTGAATCCGACCATTAACGTGGAGTTACTGTTGCATGAATGCGAAACAATAACCTAATTGGGGAAACTAATGATGCACTAGACTCGCTGCTACGAAAACATTACACGGAGTGATTATCTCTGTTCGGAAAGAAGAACAGCAGGAGACCGGTCCCAGGGTCCTGCCGCTTTTATCCATTGATGGCTCCTTCTGATATTTGACAGGATGAGAGGAAACGGACTCAGGTTCCACCAGGGGAGGTTCAGATTAGATATTAGGAAAAATTCCTTCACTGAAAGGATGGTCAGCCATCGGAACAGACTCCCCAGGGAAGCTGTGGAATCAGCACCCCTGGAAGTGTTCAAAAGCCATGTGGATGTGGCACTTGGGGGCAGGGACAGGGTTTAGTGGTGGACACAGCGTTGGGGTAACGACTGGGCTCAGAGATCTTGGAGGCTTTTCCACCCTTAGTGATTCTTTGATTCTCTCATCCCAGATTATGCTGAGCACACAGCCCAAGCTTCACAACCACTGATGTCCAGGTCAGCAAACACATTTCTAACCTTAAAAGACCACAGTCCTCATGCCAAATCATCTGCTGTCAGGAATGCTTGACAGGTGTCTCTTCTTCCTTTCACAGTTGGCTCTTTGCAGCCCATAGCACTGGGGTATACAGGTTAAGTATGGGGACGGGTTGATGATTAATGTCATAATGGCTCCTTTTAAAACACTTCATCTGTCAGCTTAATTCCCTGCAACTGGGATAATCACAATAATTAGATGCAATTGTTCAAATCATTACCTAATTGCAGCTTTTTTCACTGTAGCCAGTTCACATGACTTTTAAATGTGCAGAAAAGATGGTAAGTCTGAATTACACCTACATTATAGAAAATCCTACTAGATATAAGAATTCCCCACAAGTTTAAACTGCACATGAAGATCTTGTGATTCCGGAGTGTGCAACACAGATGATCAGGGATGTTACGAGTGATGCACTTTTATTTCTAATCCCAAAGAGTTAAAACTATTCTTTGCATAAACAGAGTGACATCAGACTTCCCTCCACCTCCATCTGAACAAGTCATGCAGAATCAGAAAATGTTCTTGAACTCCTAACATCTCCAGAGTGGATGTTTATGCAGAAAGTATGCAAGGAATTCCTGTGCCTCCCTGGCCCTAATGGACAGCCAGTATTTTTAGTGTTAATTTTTAATCAGCCATGCTCTTTAAACAGCCAAACATGAGATGAAGAGAACAACACAAACTGAAACTTAAGGCCCAAAAAAACCACAGACAAGATGGCAATTTATTACTAGGTTAATTTTTAGATTACGATATTTCCTAAATGAATAAAAGGGTGAACTTGTAAAATCTCATCAAGCGTATTCAAAAAGAATATTCGTCACCTCTGATTTAGCTTCTTATCTGATCTAGTTTCATTTCATAAGATGAAAGTTAGGAGCACAGTTCAATAAACTGCCACTGAAGAGAGAGGAGCCTTTGAAAAGGATGAAGAGGACCAAATTAAGATGCTGAAGTATCTCAAAACAGAGTAAATACCCTTCAGAAAGGTGGTGTTTTAAGTCTGAGATCACACCTTCTATCTTTCTTACAAAGGGAATAATGAACCTTTGCTTTAAGGGCAAAGTAGAACTCAAGTTTATATATAAAAGTACAACCGCGTCTTCCAAAATCACACATTTATACACCTGACAGAGTCCAACGCAGCCACATTCCTCTGGCCAGTGATGTTATTTGGGTTTTGGGAAAGAAAACACCGAGGGGATACTGGGGCACAGAAAGAACCACACAAGTTGCCCACTGAGGAAGTATTTTATTGGGTTTTGGTGCCTCCTCATCAGTTTTGCAAGCCCGGTGCAGCCAAAGCAGAAAGGTTGAATGACTCATTTCCTTCCTGCTCCCACTGTCGGGCACCTCAACCATTGAAGCTTTCCCACAGACACGTCCCCCCTCCGGTCGGAGGAGCCCTGGTTTGTGCAACTGCACGCAGACGTGCCTTGGGAACAATTCCCGGAAACTCACGCACGGAGCTGCCCGACTGCTGTGAGCATTGCTGCTGGGATCCCAGCTCCGAGCCTCTGGTCTGTACGAGAACCAGAGAATACAACTCTGGAACTGCTGTCTCGGCTTTGCCTTTGAGTTTGTGAGCCCTCAGGCACCTCCCTAAGCTCCTCAGGGCTTCCTTCATCCATCTAGTCCCAATTATGCCGTCAGCTACCCTTGTGCCCACCACGTGATCCTTGAATCCTGAAAACTTCACCCTCCTTGCTGTCTCTGGCCCCTTGCTTGGTGGGGCAGAAGGGGAGAATCCCCTCAGACATCTATTTTTCTACAGAAATAGCGGACAGACTCTGCTTTTTATCAGTGTTGGATCTCCTTTAGATGAAAGGTAAAAAGAGCTGCTCTGCCAAAACATGAGACAACCCAGCAAACCAGCTTTGGCTGCTTAATGAACGGTTTCACTTAAAAGTGTTGCAAGCCTGTGGAGTTTCAGCACACGAACACACCAGGAGGACGTGATGGGACATGCTCACCCTAGTTTATGCCCTGTATTCTTCAACTCCAACCAGGGTGAAGACCTGATGCATTTCATTCCAAGGTGCCAGCTGCAGCTCCGGTTAAAACGAGCTTTTCAAGGGTTTTTCACATTTTCTGATGCATCAGGGATAATTCTATGCTGCTGGGAGGATGAAGGAGTGTGTATTTTTAAGGCCAAGTGCAATTGAAAAAAGAATTTGCCCATTCTACGTAATACGAAAAAAATGGGGAAGCCCCCAAATGCAAGCATTTCTTCTTGTATTTGGTAACTGGCTCTTTCCAGGTCAAAATCAACTCTGTATGGATTTCACACTAAAGTGTAGCACTTTAGGTCATACTTTGATTTTTAATTGGTTGCTGATAGTTTCTGGGTGCTCCTGGAGGGGGGGAAAAGTGCTGCTCCTTGAACTTAACAACTGTAAAAACAGTACTTGGCTGCATAAACACAGAAGTCCCGAGGTCATTCCAAGTGCTGCAGGATGTCCCAGCTGGCCACCTGTTTTTACTCCATAAGGCCGCCAGTCCCTACAGATCCTGCCCCAACGTCTGCCAGACCGTGGCACACGTATTGCACATCCTTGGGCATCTTACATGACATGGGGGCAGCTGCAGGCAGCACTGTCCTGAGAGCAAAACCTTCCCTTGGGAGACCTTTCCTGGCTCAGAACCCTAAGGAAACTCCTGTGTTAGAAATAAGCCCTAAAATGTTAAAATATAATGTAAGTAGCTCCTAGAGTAGCCTGCCTAGAGATATGTTATCATACAAAAACAATCAGCTTAATAGATGGGTTGTTAGGTGTGGTTTAAAAGCAGGGCATAATGGGGGTAAAACCAGTCATTTTGGGACCTCTGCAAAGGGGACATTCCTTGTCTCAGTGCCTGCAGTGAAGGCCAGTTAGATGGCAATAAATGAAGGTAAATGGAAACAATAGAAACCTTGTTTCACGATTTCCTGTGCAGGGTAAAAGGGTACCACTGGCTGTCCTGCTATCCTGGGCAGGAAAGAAGATGCTGATTTTCTAGGCAGGCCCCAGTTCCTCCGGCTGGGGAACTCACTGCCTTTGATCCGCTGCAGGGCTCACATGGAAAAGCACATACAAGCCTGATGGTTTGGCTGAGCCAGCCTTATCTTCCCCTACCAGCAAAAATGAAATAATACACTCGGAAAGCGAGGTGATAACACAGCTGAGCATTTTGCTGATGACAGACTCTGCGTGCCCTCAGGACATCACCACCTCTCACACTCTCCCACCCCGGTGGGATGGATTTTCTTTCTCTCATCCTGAGTTATCTTGACTCCTACAGACACTATTTCCAGTGAGATTCCTCCCAATCTGCAGGAGCTAGGGCACGGTTCGGAGCAATTAAAAACGTGACCAGGCCTCTTTAGTAAATCCAAATCTCTTCCTTTTCATTCCTGTCACCAATGCCAGGTTGCAACAGCTTCATGCCCTCTCCACATCCTCTCCAACCCTTTGCAGCAGATGACATTGGAGCAGGGAAAGATAAATGGGATGAATTTACTTATGTCTCAAACTATCCTTGCAAGGGCCTTTGGAGGTAGCTCTAGCAAGCCATACTCATGTTGTCCCAAAGTGAATAAATAGTCTCTTTGAGATGATGTTTTGGAACTAGAGCAAGATGTTCTTGATCAGCTGTGCAGCCCTAACTCAGCTGGCCTCCTGGCTCATTCATCTGTGCCCACGTTCCTGAGGATAAAGAGATAAAAATCCTTTTAAACCTACCCCGTTCATCACCCTGAAACAACAGAGCCAGGAAAGATATTGTTTGGAGCTTGGCCTAAATTAGCAGTTTTCTGGGAACTGAAAATAACTCAATGTTAAGGTAAAATGTAAAAAGCTTTTCTCTTGATGTTCTTCTCAGGGGTGTTGGATTCCTTTTCCTTCTGAGTTAGGTGGCAGTTCCTCATTGCTCTGCACCTTACAGGAGACAGATTTTGAATCTTCTCCATCTTCTACTCCAAATATTCAGACCTCGCCCCACCCTTTGCTAGCCCAGGGCCTTGCTCAGCACATCCTCACATTACAGACACCTGGAGCACAGACAGGCATGGAAGAATGATTTGCATTTTTCCCTCTAACTAATTCACCTGATTCGCTCGCCCAAACCAGGAGAGCGGGAGAATATCTGCAAACCCATTGTGTCTGACAGTTTGTTGACAGGAGGCTGAGAAAAAGCTCGCCAGATAAAGGTAAGAAAAAAGGAGTTTAATTCCTTGTGCACAAGATTACAAAACAAGAAGGGCAACCTGGTAGAGTACTGAGGCACTGGGACAGCACGAGACGGGCCCAAGCCACGGTTTTCTGACAGCCATGGCTTGGATGAATGAGTCCAGACAGGTAAATCACAAGGGGAGAAAAAGTAAGCAGTAGGGTGATCTCAGACAGGAGCTCCCAAGGGTGGCGAGAAAAGTAGAAGAAACAGACTGAAAGTTTCTCCTCTCCCAAGATTTATTTTTGCATTTATAGAAATCCTGGCTGCTGTGTAAAAAGAACTTGCAAAAGAACTGAAACCCAGAAGGGAAGAAAGAACCATATTTCCTACTAAAAAGTGTCAATCATTGGGTTATTCCCAGAAGCATAAATTAGCTGTTGTGGAGTTCTGCCATGGCATGCCAGATTGCTTCAAGGACAGAAGAGGCTCGCACAAACCTAATCCATGTACATATATATATATACATATATATGCAAACCTGGAATCTGAAGTGCAGGTCTGAAGTACAGATATCTCCCCTGTGATGCCCCTGAAGGGTGTATGAACACTATTAAGCATCAGTTAAATCTTTTTGTTACTGCAGAATCTTTAAGATCTGGAGACATGAAGGCTGTGATCCACCACCATGTGCCAAGAAATGGATTTCTACCAAAACTAGCGCTGAGTAGAATCTTTATGATCACAGGGGAAAAATATTCTGGAGTGTGAAAATGCTAACCTTGCTCTTTAATTTGGGGACAAAAGGCATATCCATAAGAAGAAGCCAATTACTGGCTTGGAAATCCAACCACAGGCTGCTTTCCTTGTTAGTTTTCATAGACTCCTTACAATAACTAGTGGAACCCCACACAGTCATGGAGCACAGAATGAAAATCACTAATTTTAACAAAATATGTCACTGGGTTGAACTGTTCTGGGTTAGAGGTAATAACTTGAGAAAAGGAGGTCAGACTGTAATCCAATAACCCTCTGTGACCCAGGGATCTGGGAACGTGTCAGTGGAGTGGGAGCCCCTTGTTCTGCTCTGCCTGAGAGTAACAGTGGCACACCTGCTCTGTATCCTCCAGCTGGATCTCTGCGTGGAGAGGGGGTGTGGGGGATCCAGGGATCTCTGCGTGAAGGGGGTGTGTGAAGGATCCCAGGATCTCTGCATGAAGGGGGTGTGTGAAGGATCCCAGGATTTCTGTGTGGAGTGGAATAGTGGAGGATCCCAGGATCTCTGCATGGAGTGGGTGTGTGAAGGATCCCAGGATTTCTGCATGGAGTGGTATCACAGAGGATCCCAGGATTTCTGCATGGAGTGGTATCATGGAGAATCCCTGGATCTCTGCGTGGAGTGGTATCACGGAGGATCCCAGGATCTCTGCGTGGAGTGGTATCATAGAGAATCCCAGGATCTCTGCATGGAGTGGTATCATGGAGAATCCCAGGATCTCTGCATGGAGTGGTATCATGGAGGATCCCAGGATATCTGCATGGAGTGGTATCATGGAGAATCCCAGGATATCTGCATGGAGTGGTATCATGGAGAATCCCAGGATCTCTGCATGGAGTGGTATCATGGAGGATCCCAGGATCTCTGCATGGAGTGGTATCATGGAGAATCCCAGGATCTCTGCATGGAGTGGTATCATGGAGGATCCCAGGATCTCTGCATGGAGTGGTATCATGGAGGATCCCAGGATCTCTGCGTGCAGTGGTATCATGGAGGATCCCAGGATCTCTGCGTGGAGGCGTAGCCCATTTCCAGTTTAATTAGCGTTATGTATCTGCCCAGACACTGCCAGAAAGGGATGACTGGCCCCTTTGTGTACGCATTTTCCACATGCTTCTCCTACTTGTTGGGTGTGTCCGGTTTGTAAATCCCATGTGGCCTGAGTGAAATTACAGCGTAAGTATTTCAGCAGAAGCACAGCAATATCCACTCACATGTTTTAGAGAGGGACAGACTTCTAGGTACAGGATAAAAGTGCAGGAAACAAAGAAATGCTTAAACTCAGGAAATGTAAACTGGAAGCAAGTCGGAAATAGTTGACTCATGTCAGGAAAGAGTCACAAAATAACTCCACACAAGATGTTAAGAGAGAAAATAATGCAAAATATTCAGGTGGAACTGCCAGTCGCAGGTTATTTCAAAGTCTCTCCAGCTGGAGACGATCCCAGCACATCGAAGCAAGGTCAGATCTGTAAGGGACAGATTGTCTCCAAACTAGGACATTTGAAGACAAAGAAACTTTGGCGGGACAGGGAAGCAGTGTGATGGGAGAAGCCAGCTTTTAGAAACTGAGCTCTTTGGCACTTTTCACCTGAAACGGAAAGGTTATTTCTCCATTTTCCATACCTGCAAATTTTACTTGGGTTTTAAAGCCATTCTGTGGATGCTGGTTTTAGCTCTTCTTCAAGAAGAAAGAGTTACTTTGATGGTAACATGCAAAGGAGAGCTGCATTCCGGTGATACCTGTTTGGCTGCATCTGCAACAATTACAAGATAATACATAGTTTTGCCAGTGGAAAACATTTTACCCAATACACTGGTAAGAGAAGATGCCGGATTGCATAGATGGAAATATTTATGCCTGCTCAGTTGCCTGATCAAAACAAAGATTTAATGCAATGTTTGTTTTTAAAGGCTTTCCTGAAAACATGGAAACCTTAACAGGACCACTGGAGGGCAGCAATGTCAAAGTGAATCATCCATCAGTGCACTTTCGGGAATTACATCGTGAAACTCCCACAAAAAAAAACTTAGCAAAAAATTATAAATAATTAGAAATTATTTTCTGCTGCCCATATGCAAGTATGCAAAACATTGCAATTCCTCCAGAGCAAAAGGCAGCACTGCAGTGTCAGTTCCCTTGCTTTCCCACATCTAAAGAATGCCACCTGAAGCCTGCAGGACTTGTCTTGTTGCCAGAAACTGCTAAAAATATCAAAAAATATGTGGAGTCTTGATGCCTTCTGAACCCCAAGGATTTGTGGTTTTTTTGAAAGCCGATATAAGTGCCAAGACTATTTTGTATATCTTTTTATACATATATATATATAAATAAATTTGAATTATATTTACATTTTAGCTATGTATAGGAACATATTTCTAAATTAATCCATACTGTTGTATTAACTCAAGGGGAGCAAACCTTTGATTTTTATTTTTAAGAGTGTCCTAAATTTCATCATTTCAAAGAAACCTTTCAAACACCAAGTGAGTGGAATCAGTACAATGAGCACTCCCTCTCTAAAGAAGTCCACTGACATTAGTGAAGATTTTGGGATTGCTGTGAAGATAAATGTATGAACTTTTCTGTGAGCATGGAAAGAATGCTGTTATTAGTCCAATGTTTACACATTTAAGGAATACATGTTCACAATCATTTAAGATTATAGTCAGACACAGTAGTCCATTGGTTATAAATACAGAAATGATAAGAAATACGCTGGCTGACTTACAGACCCAGGACATAACATCTGTCAATATTCTTGATAAAAGAGGAGCAAGATAAATAAAACTGGTATGGAGCTTGATATTTTTGTAAAAAATGGAAGATATAGTTCCACTCTGCAATTTTGTTACGCACACGTAACCTCTTACCCAGTAATTGAGCTCCTTGTTTGCATTCAAATCACATCCAGCTATTCTATATGCAAAAATGTTCTGTTAGTCTTAGAACAAGGAGAAAGAAGGAGATGGGCTTGTCGTATCATAGTGTCATTTGGTACCTGGATGCCTGAACAAATCACCTCCAGGACTCTGATTTTGCTAGATTACAATGGGAAGGATGTTTTCCAAACATGTTACTACCAGAAGAAAGAATGGGTTTGGACAACAGCTGAACTTTGAAGAGTCCCCACAAGATAACAAAGAATGTGTGGGGATCACTTGGGGAATGTGAACAAAATAAACACAGAAAAGCAATACGATCCTGACAAGAAAGGGAGACTGCTTTAAAACGTGGACTCATCTGTATTTTAGCAGAAGTTATGACTCCTCTAAGGTCTGTGACAGGCATTTGGGCATATTTTATTTCAGAAGAGCTTGTGCCTGGTCCTGTAGATTGAGAGCCCGTTAGCTGATGGAGCAGATCAGGTGATCCTGGAGAGCTCCGTTTCAGATTAGTTTCCTCCGAGAAAAATCCTCCTGTGCTCCACACTGCACACAAGCATCAAGGTGGGGCCCTCGGGAGTCTGTTCAGATCCACACACCCAACCCAAACCTAAAACCCACCATAAAATTCAGCCTTACATGGTACAGAGGGAAATCCAAGGCAAAACACCTGGTAGAAGTTATCCATGGCAGTTAGAGAAAGCGTGTACGTTTACACATATAAATATTTATACCTGTGTATTTATACCTATAAATGTAGGATAAAGTTGCTGTTGGGTTTTTTTTCCCATTCCCTACATGCATGAGTCTCTCTTCAGCCTTTGGAATTTAAATATCTTATAATGGTGATAAAGAGGATGATATACAGGCAAATTGTTCCTAGTGTTCATCATATTCAGATGAAAATGTGTGCGTGTGTGTATATATATGTGAATTAAACAGTTTTACAGTAGGAACTGTGGCATTTATTTTTTAAGTTTCTCTGAGTAAATGATGATGGCATAGAAATGGAAATCTATGGGAAAATATCCCATTGTCATATGGGAAACAATTGTGCATTGCTCTGGAACAGTGGTTTACGTCCCTCCTTCTGATCCTGCAGCTGGCTTCTGGGCAGATGGATCTCACCTTCACTTCCAGATTTTATGGACTGTAGTTTGAAAAACAAAATCCAGCTTCTAAGCTGAGACGATGTGCTTGGCAAGTTACTGAAAGACAGTAAAGATGAAAGTACAGAAAGTTTTTTCCACAGTCAGTTTTCATGTGCTTTTATATACTGTTTTAAACAAAAACATCTGCTTTACTGTCACCATTTTAAAGGCTGGGAAAGAATTCTTTTTTAAAATGCTGGATTTTACCAACGTTCCAGTTAGCAAACAGATGTTAAAATCAATTGTAATAGCACATGATGCGAAAAGTCGGACTTCTAATATGGAAACGTGTTAAAATGTGGATGCAGCGATTTTAAAGGCAAGAACCTACAAGCCTGCACAGAAACAGAGTTGTTTGAGAACACAAGTCTGATGAGGACCAGCTGAGAGAGCTGGGGGGGGAGGTTCAGCCTGGAGAAAAGGAGGCTCAGGGGGGACCTTTTCACTCTCTGGAACACCCTGACAGGAGGATGCAGCCAGGTGGGGGTCAGGCTCTGCTCCCAGGGAACAAGGGCAGGATCAGAGGAAATGGTCTCGAGTTGCACCAGGAAAGGTTTAGGTTGGAAATTAGGGAAAATTTCTTTCCTGAAAGAGTTAACAAACTTTGGAACAGGGTGCCCAAGGCAGTGGTGGAGTCACCACCCCCTGGAAGCCCTCAGAAAGTGTGAGGATGTGGCACTTGGTGACAGGGTTTAGTGGCGATCTCAGCAGTGCTGGGGTAATGGTAAGACTCGATGATCTTAAAGATCTTTTTCAACCTTAGTGATTCTGTGATTCTGTGAAGGCTGTGAACCTTTTCTATTGGAAAGCACAGGTACCTGGTCCTTTCCTTGTCACACATCTGTGATTTCTCTGCCTTAATCTTTGGAACAGGATATTGCAGATTTGCCAAGCTTTCTCTTGGGCAAGCTTCCCTTTTTCACAGGGAAATTAAAACCACAGCAGTGCCTCTGGCTTTAATTTGGTGTTTTATTCCAAAGGCAGACTTTGGTGAGCTGAGGACCTAAAGCTCGTGGCACCCTGTACTCTCAAGCCCGTGTGCCACATGCCTAAAAAAAAACAAGCTGAGTTTCAACCACCCCCATGGTTGCCGTGGGGCTTACACCCACAGCCTTTGGCTTATCTGCTGGTGGAACAACACCTGTCGGTGAATTCCAATTATTTTTGCCATGGTTATTTTCCGTTCAGGGTGTAACATATTGCCCAACCCCTCCAAAACCCTATAGAGCCAAAAGACCCTGACAGCGATGGACAAGACCAGGGGCCACAGTCTGGTTCCTTCACTCTGAGCAAGAAGGGTGGAGGAGGGGGAGGAAAAAGAAAGAAAGAATAAAAAGGCAGCAGGACAAGGAGAAAATCTACACCGGGATGGTTTCTATGGAAAATATCACCGGCTTCAGCGGAGCCTGTTGTTAGCAACCAGTGTACACAGCCAGGGCGCCGCAGGCAGAGCGGGGAGATGGATGGGTTGGGGCTGGTGATGAATATTCCCATCTCCCAGCCCGGTTCCAGCGGCAGGGATGAGCCCAGCCTCCTCGTCCTGTGTGTGGGGAATCAGGAGAGGATTTAGCTTCTTCCCTCAGCTCCAACCCACGACCTGCACAATCCCCCCGAAGTCCAAATCCCCTTCACAGGTTTCAACTCCACATTTTATTTCTTATTAATTCACGACGCTACTCGCACTTAAAAGATCACAAGTCCATGGCAGGGAAGAGACGGGGTACGAGCCCCTCAGACACTCGGGGTGCAGCACTCAGCCCCCCCAGAGCGCTGGCGGGTCTGTGAGGGGCGATGGCGCCCGGGTTAGGGAAGGGGGGCAGCGCCATTACCGCGCCGGGCCGTGCCGGGCCGTGCCCGCCCGGTCACTCGGCAACGGCGGCGGCGGGAGGCTGAGGAGGGGCCGGGCCGGCCGGACATGGCTGAGGGGAGCCCCAGCCCCGACACACGGGATCACAGCGCCGGATTGGACATGGCTGAGGGGAGCCCCAGCCCCGACACGCAGGAGTCCAGCGCCGAGCTGGACATGGCTGAGGGGAGCCCCAGTCCCAATCCGCAGGTAACGCAGAGGGGCTGGGCAGCACGGGCACAAATAGCATAGCCCCAAACAGCATCGCAGCCCTGCACGCAGACCCTGCAAACAGCCTCACATAGACCTACACTTACCCTTGGGACGCACAGACACACACATACACAGACCACCCTGCACACAGAGACTCCCCCGCAATCAGCCTCACACACAGAGATCCCCACTGCAAACAGCCTGACAGACACACCTGCACACACGGACCTCTCTGTGGGCATCATCACACACAGGCCCACCAGCACTCACAGACCACCCTGCAACAGCCTCACAAACCATCAACAGCCTCACAAACACACACCCACACACCCACAGCCTCACACAGACCCCGCTGCGAACAGCCTTTCACATCCCTGCACATACAGACCCCCATGGAAACAGCCTCACACACACAGACACCCCTGCACACAGCCTGGGGCACAAACACATGCCCTGTACAAGGACTGTCACACACACACACAAAAACATCCCCTGTACAGCACTTGTATCTCCCTCACACACACTCTCCCCACTCACACGGCCTCGCACAGCCCCATCCCTGCACAAACCATCACACACGCTGTGCACATAGAGAACGTGTCCATCACCATCACCTACACATCCAGCAGCGTGTCCCCAGCACGGACACGCTGATCACAGCACGCACTCACAGACATTCACACCTCAGTGGTCATATGCACACACATCCCTTTCCCAGCTACCTTTTCCCATTTGGTAATTCCAGCTGTTTGCATGTACTCAGTGATCTCTTCCCATTCTGCCTCAGGCTTTAAGCACTAAACATCCTCATTTTCTTTCCCCAGGACATCTCCCATGTGCTGGCCAGCGCCTTTAAGGACCTGTACACTGGAGATGTTTCTGAGGTGGACATGGCAACAAATTGGATTGAGTCCCGAGGAGAAGACAGTGTTTATCAAGACAGTTATACAGATGAGCTAGAGAAGGTAAAAGTCCAAACCAAGTCAACAGTTTGGAGCTCTTTAGCTGCTACTCAGATCTTCTGTAAAATAAAATTAAAAGACAGATGTTGATCCTGCAATTGACATTTTAATGGAAATTTACTTGAGCACAGTTTCCCGCAGAACCTTTCATGTAAGTTAATATTCACATGATCCTTCGTGATGTTGTTAGCTCTAGTTGACTTTCCAGACACAGAGTACACCCAGTAAAAGCAGTAGCCCTTTAAGTGCCTGTTGCACTGGCTGAAAACTTTTCCCTGTACCTGCTGAGCAGTGCCACAGGTTTCTTGTCTTGTCATCACTCCAAGAGCTGTTGTCAGCGTATAAAAGTAGAGGCTGACGCTGGATGATTTGAGCCACAGGTATTTTTTTCTGTTTTGTGTCATCATGGGATGACAGTGTTTTAGCAGGCCAGTTGATGCTTGTAAAGTAGTGATGTTTTACCAATCTATCTCTGCTTACCTCTTAAAGACAAATAGAAAACATCTCCCTGTAACAGCTCAGATTTCTCTTTATTCACCCATGCCCGTGGCAGCTTCTTGCTGAGTATAAGAGCCGACTGACAGAAGCTGACAAAGCAGAAGAGGAGATCATTCAGGCCCAGGCCCGAGCAAAAGCTGAAGAAGAAAGGGTTCTAAATCTGATGAAGGCTGATGCAGGGGAAGATTTCCACAAAATGGGGCTGCCACCAGGTGAGGATTCTGGAATCTGTTGCCCCCTCAGGACATGCTTATGATACCTGGGGGTACCAGTTTGGAGTGGTCTTTACATCAACGGAGCAACTTGGAAGGATTTTGTGCTGAGGTTCAAGTAGAGTAACATCTGTTTGACACTGAGAAACCAAACAACCAGGTCATGTTCAAGGTATTAAATTTGAAATTGAAGGGTTACCACTTAAATATTACAAGCATACATACCTTGATACATAGCAGCAACAAACAGATTAAATGTTTCTCCAATGAGTGCTTAGCTGGGTTTGAACTGAATTTAGAATTGTGCAGGTACATGTCCAACTCTTGGGATTAAAATACCAGATTATATCTCTGTAAAAAAATATTACCTGACAGGGATGAGGTGTAAAAATATTACTTTGGATTGATCAAGATAGTGTGTTTTAAGGGGCTAACATTTTGCCTTTTTTTGGATTGTCTTTTGTTTGTTGGCTTTACTGTTGCAGTGGCATCCTCTTTTCGGTGGATTGTGGATAATGAACTTCTCAGAAAAAATAATTTAATCTGTCCTGAGGATTACATCACTGAGAAACTACCTCTTGCTAAAGCACCAAAAGGTAACTTTTAAAGCAGAAAGTAATTTAGACTTTTTAGAATATTCTGTAATTGAAGTATTGGAGGATGTAGCAGATCTGAGTACATTTTTATAGTTTTCTTCCAAAGCAAAAGGGACTCTAGTGTTTTAAGCATAAGGTGCCTAAGGGCACCTTCTCAAAGTATAATTGATAAATTGAAAACCACTGAGTTTAGACATTCTTCAATATGATATTTAATGGTTGTTGCACATTTGTTTACAGTTCTTTCCATCTCAGACAAAGACTCGGAGTGTTCTCTCTCTATCCAATTTCATTAGCACAGAAGCTGCAACTACGTCTTGTATACAGTGAAGGGAAGCAGTTACACTAAAGTAAAAACAATTTTCAGTGAAATGAAATTGTATTCTTTATTTAGGGTTTAAAATTTTCCAGTTCTGGAAATAGATCAGTTTTATTTGCGTATGACAATCAGCAAGAAAAATATTTCGGACAATGTCAAGACTTCTTTACTACTTTTATTTATGTCTGAGCCAGGATGAAAGGTTTTAGGATCACTGAAAGGAATTTTTTCAGTCAAGCCAAAACAAACATTTCAGAGTAATCAACTTAATCACAGATTTCAAGATCTGGTGAAAAATCTCACATCTTAAAGTTGGTGGCAGTTTTGCTGTCTAACCATAGGAACACGGGACTAGGTGGTATATCCTGGTTTTGTCAATTTTCTGACTGTCAGAAGTCCATCATAGAGATCTTTTTTGTAAACTGAACAGGGCATTCTAAGTCCCACTCACTTGTAAGGTTAACATATCTTTCTGGGAGTAATATAACTGTATACAACCTGTTTAATTAGTGCTTCTAAAAGCTTTCTTTTTAAAGCACTCAGCTTTGTTTGTACAAAATAAGTTATAAACGTAAATTCAGTTCTAGAGGATTTAAACTGTATTTTTGCTATCAACGAGACTTAAAATAAACTCATATACCTATGCTTAGACTAAATCATGTTTTCGTGTCTATCATTCTTATTCGTGTTTATCATTTGTGTTTTCCTCTTAAAGAATTAATTTTTTTCTTTGAACTGCAGGAGCATCGGAACCTGGATACCTGAAAGGGACACGTAAGCAACGCGCTTTTTCACTGGACCAGAGTATCTACCTGCCTGGCAGTGAGACAAGTGTGTCTTCAACTCTGTCCTCAACTCCAGACTCCATCCTCAAGGCTAAAACCACGAGTAAGGTACATTTTACAAGTTGTTTTAGTCTGTCTGATCTGTAAGGCCTGCTGCTGTTTCTGCAACAAAGGGTGAACATCAACCCATTGCTGATTTGACTCCAGTATTTAATTCATTTACTCTGTTAAAAAGGGAGAAACACTGTATTTTATATATAAATTGTCATTGCTGTGCAGCTTTAGTTAGACATGTGCAGCTCCCTTTTTCATCATTCTCAGAATCGCTGTGTTTAATGCTGCACGATGCACTCTTGTTTTTCAAAGAATACTAAAGCCTCACAGAAACGAGCTGGGAAAGAGAGTAAGTCCTGGAAAGCAGAGGAAATAAGCGAGTGCCTCGCCAGACTTCAGAAAAGACAGAATTACTTGAAGAACCCACGCTTTTTCCCACCAAATACTCTTCATGGAGGCAAATCTCTTGTAATTCCTCAAGAAAAAGTGGAAGAAATCATAGCCAGAAGAAAAGCAGAAGATACCAAAGGGTATGCAGTGTGTACAGTTTCTGGATTCTGAGCTGGAGCACACAGAGCTCCACGATAGAATTGCTGTGGATAGATATTTTGAGCTAAATTTCTTATAAAGTCTCTTAATAACAAAGTATGTCTGTAGGATATTTTGTTTTTGCCAAAGGAGACATTTTGCAATTTCTCATTTTATCAGTATTTAGAGAACTAGGCAGGAAGATAACGTCTCCTTGTTTTTATCTTTCAGTGATACCTCATTTGTTCCCGTGTTTCTTGCCAATCCACCTTCTGTCCTGTTTTTGTATGATAGAGCTGGGCAGGTTTATGAGGTGAGAAGGTTCTTTGTAGAGAGTTAATTCTACCTCCCTGGACAATTATGTCCTATCGTGATCTACATATTTCACCCAATCTGTAGCCTTTCTGAGTTTTAATAAAAGCCTGAGTTTCTTCTGTAAGTTGAATTTATGACCCTTTAACTTCCTTGAAGATATTCCTTCATACCTGCCAATGACACACAAACCAGTGAAGACTAAATGGGCCCTTCTCAGTCTCTGCTTTGTTTTGGTTCTATCTGATTGAGCCTCTATTGAATAAAGTGGGATTTTGGGGTTGGTTGTGATGAGGAAGTAGTTACTCCCAGCAGTATTAGTAGTACCAGGGAATTGCAAATATTTTCATGAGTGATGATAAACACAATGGAGCATTTTATTTTCTTTTTAAATGAAGATGACTGTAGAGCTACGGAACATCACTTCAACAGGTCAACATGTAAGACTTATCCCCCCTTCTACTTCAGTATTTTTCATTTGGCCAGGTAAGGGTTCTTCTTTTGCCTTTAAAATGTTAACACATAAAAAATCCAATTTGCCTGCTCTAACAAAGGTTTTTCAGAGATGTTCTGTTTGGCTCTGTTATCCACAGTGCTGAGTTCTTTATAAACTGACAGCTGACTTAGGGCCATTCACATGCAACTCATAAGCAGGTTGAAATGGTCTAATGAGGAATTCAAGAAGACTAAATTAAACTGTTTGATGTTAGATTGAAATGTATCTGTGGAATACCTAGATCGAGTCTTAGCCAAAATTCATCTAGGAACAGATGTAGTTTCCACTGAAAAAATTAGGAGGAGAGGGCAAGAAATAACACACTTCAGTTGCAGTAAGGAAGGATAGGTTAGAGGAAAGTCAAGAAAATTCTCTTTCCTACAGTAGGATAGCCAGACACTGGGATAGATTGCCTGAGGAGATTGTGATACCCCAGGAACTGGAGGAATATTTAGAAGAAGTTAGATGCCTCCATGTAAGCCATTTTATCTTGGGACAAAGCAAAACTGGGTAATGTCTCTAAGCTTCTCCTCTCGTTCTCAGTGTTTATGAGGAGCACATTTCAGACAAAGCAATCTTTGAGCTCCCTGGAACATGTGCACATTCCCAGATTGCACTGCCAGGCCTCTTGTGCTCATCCCTTTTTATCAGCTTGATTTAGGCAATAAATGGGGGGAGTTTACAGGCACCTTTCCAGAGGAAGATGTGATCATAAATACTACTGCCAGTTTGGGGAGGTTTTAATTTTTTTTTTAATTTTCTGCCTTTTTTTTTTTTATTTTCCTCCCCAAGGAAAATATCCAGGAAAGGGAGGAATGATTGCTCCTGGAATGGCATGCCAGTATACAGTCCAGTTTAGTCCTGAATATCTGGGAGATTATGAAGATCATATATTGGTGGAGAGTCAAGTATCAGAACCTTTTGTCATCCCAGTCCAAGCTAAAGTATCACTTCCAGTATTAACATGTCAGTAATTTCCAGATCACTTCCAGTATTAACGTGTCAGTAGTGTCCAAATATTAAATTTCTCTAAAGTTAAGCAGATCTGGGGTTTTTTTTATTCAACTGTCTTTAATTTTGTGTCACAAAACAAATGTGGGAAAAATTGGCAGTGCAGTTTCTACATTTTGATACCTATCTCGTTTTCACTCATCATAGATTTATTAGTTATTAAAATGTAATCCTGTTTATTTTTTCCTCAATTGTTTGTTCTTCCCACATTAAGCTTTCTCTTTTTCACTGTATTAGAGGAGTGAGTAGGAGCCACATTTCTAGGTTTGTGTTTTGTTGATTCCTGAACTCCCAATTGTAATTACTAATTCTAAATATTATGGAATTATGATTTAATTATAACTATTTGATGCGATTAATTAATATTTATGGAATGTGAAATTAATTATATATGGATATGGTATACCTGCACCTCTCAGATATCTAACCTCAACTATAACAAACAGGATTACTTTTGCAAAAATTTGCTTTGATTTTTTGTAAATTCACCTTTCCTGTTATACTGAGCTTTTCTAAAAAAAATCATCTTACTTTTTATCATTCAATAATCTTTAAGGAGGAAAGCTCATCTTACATCATGAAAATGTAAGATGAATGTAGAAATGTACATCTCGTGTTGTCCAACTTCCAAATGGAAAGAATTTGAGGGGGTTTAGGATTGCAAAACCTGGCACGTTCACACGCAGTAATGTCTGTAAAGAGTTATTTAATCAGCAGCCTTCGCTGTCTCTGGAGTCTGATTTTCTGTGTTACTCGTTGCAGTGCCTGACATTATAGACTGTGGTGCCTGCCTTGTTGGAGGAGTAAAAACAGCAGCAACTTTGTGCAGAAATGAGGGAGTTAGGACTGGGAAGTTCTCTATAATGCCAGAGAAAGCCTGTCCAGCTCCTGATTCTGGGGTGAGTGATCAGAAGGGAAATGCTGGACCCAGCCTGGTGCAGGTGCCCTGGTGTGAAGGCCTTTTGAGCCAGTCATGGTGTATTAGCACAGAAGTCATAAGGCCTTGCTGGAGACATCTGCACTGTGCCATTCCTTCAGGAATTCACAATTATCCTAAAGACCAATCTCCTTGGATGGCTGTACCTTCTTCTTGTGCTCTGGCTTGCCTTTGGAAGAGGCTGTCTTGCTCAGGGGAGAGGTAAACTGAGGCATAGATGAGGGAAAGGAAAACTGGCTCGAACTTTAACCTTGCCCTTAAAGCAAATAGAAATGCAATCCGTTGTAACATTGCTTGAGGTAATTTCCTGTCCCTCCCCACCAAAAACATCCCTTACTGACCTTGCTGCTCCTGTAGACACAGGAATCCACTCCAGCCCTGCTCTGTCTTTAGCTCCCCATCACAACCCAGGGCCTAAGTGTGATGGACAAAGGAGATAGAATGGGACAGGTAGACTGGCACTTTTGGTGCTGGAGAAAAAGCAGATGGGCCAGGTTGTCCCTCCAGAGACTTTCGAGTTTCAACTCAGAGTTTTAAGCATGGAGAAACAGACAGAGCCCCTCTCCCAGGCAGAGCTGTTCTATGAAAGGAGATGAATATTCGGGCTTCTGACACTGTCATTTGTCTTCAGAGACTGCACTTTGCCTCCTGCTTTCAACAAGGTCATTATAAAGCAGGGAGTATTTTTTTTTTCCTCTAATTAAACCGTATTTATGAGCCACATTCTTTTGAGATGTGTGAAAAGAAGTATGGTAAGAGGTAAAACAGTGATGTTGTGGTATACTGCCTGTTTCAGGTAACCTGTATTTTAAACACAACAACCCCATCAATTAAATTTATTAATCTTTTTTTTTTTGTTTTAATACCTTAGGTGGCTGTCACTGCTGATTTTGTGATACAGGATCCTTTTGGGATCCAGCCTGCTGTTTTGGAGCTAGCTCCAGGGCAGAATGCAACAGTAGAGGTTAGTGCCAAATGCTATAGGAAGTTTTTTTACTTTACCAGATAAATTAGCAAGCAAGATCATTTTAGAAGATCTGGCCAGACATTGCAGACATTGGGTTTGTGTGAGCAAAAAATGACTCTTGACTTTTCTTGCAAGTGTAAGTTTTAATTACTAATCACTAAAACTGCCCTTCAGAGAATATTTGCCAATTGAAGTGTATTACTTAGGGGAGAGAAATCAGTTACAGACCTTGCTATTTCCCTTCTCTCTTTCAGGTAGTGTTTTTCCCTTTTTTGCCAGAAGCCTCACAGCAAACATTCACCATTTTGTGTGACAATTATCCAATCAATTCTGTTACAGTCACAGGTTTGTTTCTAGCACCTTTCTAATTCCGTAGATGTTCAGATAATGTGAGTGGTGACTGATGGCCCGAAGTGATGGTAACAGTTTATGTCATTGGATTAAGCAAATACTGTGTCCCCTGATGGCATTTTTTGGTGTTGTTATTACTGCTCCTTCCCCCTGCATGGAATACATTGGATTCAGAAAACCTTGAGCTCTTAACCTCTTTTTTGATAGGCAGAGATCCAAATGTAAAATGTCACCAAATTGCAGAAAAGAAAACCAGTTGCCGGGTGCAACTCATCTCTTTTACTTTTCTACCAATAAGATAACTTGACAAACTATGAAACATCAGGTGTAACAGGGCAGAAATGAACCACATTTGGGGCACATCTTAGATGAGGGTGTTCAGGAGAGGTAGGCAGTCTTTGGATTAGCTAATGAAACCGGTTCAAAATCTTGTAAATGTTAGTGCTTGTACTGCAATGTAACTGTGAGTGCTTGGCTTGTAGTCTATTGAATCACTTTATCACAGGTATTTACTTTGGATTTTTTTAATACTTCCTTTGTTGCTTATTTTAATTTTAATATACTGCTCAAAACATCTGGGAGCCACATTGTCAACCACTGTAAACACCCTGCTCACCTCAGTGAAACGATGCTGACGTGAGCTGAGGCTGTGGCCCTGAAACCCCTGTCTGTGAAATTCATGAACAGAAGGTCTCTATTGATACATACTGATAAACAAATATTGTTATTGCTAGGAAAATATTGTACAATCAACACACTGAAGTTCTGAAACTTGAGGAAACATCAGATATAATCAGTAATGGCCATTACTGACATCTGCTATTGATGATATCAACTATGTTAATAGTCAGATGGTAAACAGCAATACCTAATTATTTCTTCCAGGAGTTGGAGAGCTGGTTGCTCTGGAGCTTTTGTTTGTCACGGGTGGAGAAAGCAAACCTGAGCTGGGGGAAGTCACTCATGTAACAGCACAGCATCTCATACGATTTGAGCCCCAAAACCCACAGACCACTGTGGAGAAGATACTGGTTATAAAGAACTCCACGTAGGTAGCTGCTGTTAGAGCAATGCTCTGCAATCTGGGCATGCTGGTAGGGATCTCATTTGTCATTCTCTGCCCTCTCAAGCTTGAGAAACCTTCATGCCCTTGATAAACTTGGTGCAGAATCTTTGCTTCTTTTTGCTCCAGTGTTTAGTAATTAAGGTTCGAGGAACATTGTACATAGATCAAGCGTTATGGCAACCATTAGCCAAGGTCAATATATTTGCTTCAGTAGAGGAAAATCTACAAAAAATTCGTGAATATACATGGTTGCAGGAAATACTTACAGGGTGATGCAGGTGAGATTTATCTAACTTTACATGTCTGCCATATATACTTGTGCAACTGAGCTAAGCACTCTTTTCCTTTCATAGTGCAGGAAATAGGTGCTTCCAAGGATGCAATTCTGACTGTAGACATCTCCCATAGAAAAGTCATAATACACCCTGGACTCCACTGGATCTCCACTGGTTAAAATAGGAGCCCAATGTAATTAACTCACATTAAAACTCTCACATGGTTCCTACTATTGAGTCCTAACAGATTTAAATATAAATTCAATTTGAAGTCAAGGAATGTGTCCTTATGGACAATTACACCACACTGAACATAGTGGCATCCTGATTTTGCTCGAAATCAGTCAGACTTTAACAGAACTACACTCATGCATGATTGCAGCAGTGAGAGGCTGCAGACCATCAAAACAGTGAGGAGGTCAGTGCTGGTTTTAGGTACATCAATGTAAATTGCTACTTGCTACAGTGAATATCTGGCAGTTGGTTTTGTGGCCTGGAAATCACACAAGCATAATGCCAGAACAGGCTGATGTTTGGGTAAAGAAAGTGTGATTGGTGAACTGGATATTGTAAACTGACAAAGGATGTGACTGTGCCAATTTCCACATTTTCTCTGTGCTGTAATCACCACACCAGTCCCTGCGCATCTGGTGTGAGCATTTGTATAAAACACAGCTGGCCAGGCTGAGAATAAGCTCCACAGGAGCAGGAAGAAGAAACCTTCCTTCTGCTACAGAAAGTGATACATGAAATTGTAGATGTCCAGTTTTATCAGTGATACTTTCAAATTCCAGTGTCCTTGCTCCCCCTTACTAAGGCAGAATTTTTGAGGTCAGCATGAGCGAGGTTCTCAAACCCACGAGGACATTCCATGGATTACACTTCTGCTGAAGCAACCTAGTTAAGCAACCTTTTCTGGATTGCAAAGAGTGTGGCAGAGCCATGGCTATAATTCTAACTGGAGCCATTGTGTTTGTTGACATGTTAAAGACCACATCTTGCACTTGGATTAAATTCAGAATGTGATGTAGGTCAGCAGCAGTGATCCAAGGCAAACGTGCTGGTGTCAGCAGGAATGGTCCTGTTCATCCCAGATCCTTGAAAGAATTGTAGAGTTTTCTAAAAGATGGATTACATGACAAGTTCAAATAAGGCAAGAAAGTGTTAAGATATCTTACACGTTTATATAATTTAGTTTCACATATTGTTAGCATGTTCTTTGTATGATTTATATACTCTGACTCTATGCTGCTTCAGCAGCTTTGTGGCTCACAAAGACTCGTAAGTCAAACCCCTGTAACCTGTAAAGAGAGGAATTTCCTACATGGAAAAAGGATCTGAACATTTTCTTAATACATTTTACTCAAAAATATCTGATTTTTTTAATCATAGCTTTTCTGTTGTTTATTGATTTCTCTGCAGCCATGTAGAACTTCCCTTCTTCTGGCAGATAACAAAGCCTAATCTGAAACCATTAATACCAGGAGAAACTGCAGACTTTACAAAGGTCAAACACAATCAAGACACAGAGTCAGCCTTCTCCCTAAATCCTGAGCAGGGAGTTTTGCTTCCCTGTGCAGATCATGAGTTTATTCTCACTTACACTCCACAGGAGGTATGGCTCGTGATTCTTTCCTATCTGCAAACTCCAGCTGTGTATTTTTATGCAAGTCATAAAATCCTTGCTGTGCAACTTTTCTAAATTAAATTCAATTAGCTGGTACTATGCTCTGATAAACAGTGTTCAAAATGTAGAAAGTTACTGAAAGAAAACATGTTTTGACTGCAAAATGTGAGACAGTTTCTGATCTCATGTAATTTGGGGGACTGACTGGACACAGTTAATTTTACACTGAAATTGTGGACACATCCTCACGGCTGCAGCTGTGCTGGCTGGTGAAGTTGCCACCCTCACCCCTCTATCAGCTCCTCCACCAGCTCCTGACCCTTCCCCCTCTCCTCTAGGGATGTGCCTTGTACCTACTCCAGCCCAAATAAGCTGGTTAACAAACAGTGATTATTTAAACTGTTTCCAGCTGTAGTTTTTTTGGCCTGAAATGGGTCCTAAGAACAGCTGAGTGGTGAATTAAGGGGATAGTATGAGCCTTTGGCAGAGAAATGCTGTGTGCAGCTGTGGGTAAAGAGGGGTGCAAGGATGTTGGAATGCAGTTGTCCCAGGGACTGTTCTCTCAGTTTCTGCTCCCCTGTCCCTGTAAATAAGGAGCATGAGCTCACTGTATTTAGAAAAACTTGATCCAAAGAAAGCCCAAGAGTGGGAATGTCCCATATTGTGTTGATTGACAGACATAAGAAATACCTCAAGTATGGATGGAAGAGAAGCTACGTGGCTTTTTAAAAATCATTAGTTAATAGAATATATATTGAATTAAAATATACATTGAAATTAATATCTGTCTACAAACAAACGAGGCTTTTGCAAAGCCCTTCAGATTTAAGGCCTGTTTCTGTGTTTCTTTTTTTCCCCCTCCATTAGAATACAGAAGGCATTCTCTTTCCATGATGGAAAAGTTGTGTTTCTTGCTCAAGATCAGACTGATGGTCAATTAAGCTGAATACTCTGGAGCAGTTAGAAGAAACATCTCAATTAGTGCAGCAGTACTGAGCTTAATTTGGGGAGCCTTTGCAGATGCTTGTGTGTAGTATGCAATATACAAGGGAAATAATAACAGGCATGTCGAAAATGAGTATTTTTCTTGGAGCCATACACCATGAGATCAGAATCTGGCTTAATGTTTTGCAGTCAAACATGTTTTCTTTTAGTAACTCTAGAGTTTGAATATTGTTTATCAGAGCTCAGTACTCCAATGATGATCATTCATCCTTTACATGCAAACCACTTTTCCGTCTTTTTTTCATCCTCAACATAACTGATTACTTGACACTAAAATCCTTTTCTCCTTCCTCTGTGCAGCTGAAGAGTTATCACAGTGTGCTTCAGATGGTACTGAGGGACATCCCAGAACCACCTTGGTAAGCTGAGAAACATTTCCCAATAAGATATGTAGCCACAATTTATCTGTGCTGTTACATTAAGTTAGTGGGATTTCTCTTCTTCTTGGTGATGATGGATTGACAAGTATAAAGAATATTATCTGCACACGTAGCTGTGGTACAAAGAGCATCTCTGATATCCTCCCCCATGCCCGGACACATGCCTGGCCCAAGCTTTTCCTCTCTTGGAAAAAGATACACTGTCATTTTGTCTGCTTCTTTTCCAGGGTTTCCTGTTACTACTCTTTGTCTCAGCAGTCTGTGACTTAAATACTTGTTCACGGACAGACTGGGACAACTAGAGTACCTTAAAGAATAATGAAGTTTTTAATTGTCCCCAGCTGAGCTAATTGCACACGGGCAGTCTGTACTTGAGAAACTTTCTATGGTTATCAGTTTTGATCTGGCAATTAAAAGACAGGATCCAATTTAACACCAGCTTAACGTATTTAATGATTCTACCATCTTTCCTCCCAAAGTTTAGTAGAAGAGGGGATGCTTCAAAACATCCCAGAATGCAGAGCAGAGGATGTAATAGCATTGGAAATAGAAGTTAAAGGATCAACAGAACCCTTTCATCTTCTTCTGGAACCATACGCTATTATTGTCCCTGGAGAAAACTTCATTGGTGTAAATGTCAAGAAAACATTTAAGGTTTGTGTGCTTTTGACTTCACTGCTGTCATGTGTTTTGTGTCACTAGATGTCATAGGTGTTATTAGAAGATATCAGGCAGTCAGTGTTAATTTGGTTTTTCTGATATGTTTTTAAACGAGGCCGTGACTCCGGGAGGGTCTGCACTGAAATGCCCTCCCCAGCCTGCTCAGCCTGACACTCCAGGCAGCAGCCTTTGTTCCTTTTTCATCTCTCTGGTTTGATACCACAGAGTGTTACCCTTCTCAATGTTTTTCTAGGTCACTAACCTGTTGCTTATCACTTTGTCACTCCTGTAGTGCAGAAGTTTTCCAGCTGGGAGGAATAGTCAATGGATGATTAAATTAGTTCGTAACAGAGGCACTGTTCATGCAAAGAACTACAGGAAGCACAGAAGAGCTACAAAAATCACATATGCTGCAGCTTACTAGATGTTATTCTTTCCTGCAGCTTCTGGTAATTTCTCTTTGGCCATTCTGGGAGGGAATGCTGCTGCAATTGTCCACTCGCACAGCATCCTTTTCACTACGGGTCAGGATCCTTTTGATCTTAGACTCACTTGGGAAAAATAAGCCTGTTAGCAAGAGCCAGGCAGGAAGACATTTCCCAGCTAATGGTTTTCCCATTTTTTCTTAGAGCTCCTGCTAGTCAGCATGGGATTTGATGATTTCTCTTCCTAGAACTTACTTTTTTCAATTTAAGGCAGCCATTTCATACTTCCCAGTAATCCAATATAGCTACACGTGTGATAGAGGTAATTAAGCCACTTACTGATGATATAACAACATCCTTTGCAGTTTCCAGTTGGTTTTTTTAGTCTTAAAAAGATAAGAATTTGAACTGTGCTTAGACATAATCGTGCTTCAGAGAACAAAGTTATTTGCTATAATTAAGAAGTAGTGTTTTGACTAGATCTGAAGAGCAGGCCAAACATTTCAAGAGCTTACATCTCCCTCACAAACAGAACCTTTGACAAAAAAAAAGCTGCTCTCAAAGATTTGCAGTTTAAGTTTAGACAGTCTGTTACATTTTTGAAAAATGGGAGGAAAGTTTAACAGTCTCAAATAGGATAATGTTCTTGGAATGAATTGTTAATGGATTTTCTTCAGGTTTGAGGGAACACCTTCACCCATGTGAAGGAGACACTGTGTTAAATAAACGATGACTCACAAAGCCTAGTTTGCAGTGTATCAGTGCTCTCGGCAAATTGACTTGTTGCTATGGGAGCTTAAAGTGCATTAATTGTCTCACTGATTTTAATTGTTTCAGCTGTGGAACAACAGCAAAACATTGATCAAGTACACATGGGAGACAATCACGGCCTGTGAGATCATGGAAGTTGAGCCTCATACTGGTGTCATAGGTAAAGTTTCTGGGACTTTCAAGCATCAATGAGAGAAGTTACAGTAATTGATTATATGAATTTATGACAGATACAGAGCACTATAATACAAACTGAAAAAAATACTTGATCCCCAGCCCACTGAAGCCAGCAGGAGACTTAATTTGATTCCAGAAGCTTCAGTAACATGCTTGCAGCAGGGGGTTTCTTCACAAAATCGTGAAACAGCAGCCTGATATTTCCTCTTCTAGATGTGAATAAATGCTGTGAATTTGTACTGGCAATTTCTGGAAGCAAACCTGGGGTCATCAGCTGTAACCTGCAGTGTCACGTTGAGCCGTGTCCAGAGCCAGTTGTGCTGCATGTTGAGGCTGCTTTTAGGGTAAGGAACAGTTTAGTCTTGCAAGAGGATGAGCTGTGTGGCCTGGCCATTGTCCAAATAAAGCTTTTTTGCCTCTCGATGGCTTGAGAAATCTCAAGCAGTTACAAACAGGAGTTATTTTTGCTGTAGAAACTATTGAGTCAATGTTGATACTCCCGTGATTCTCAGAATTTTTTTGCGTTACACAGTGCATTTACTTTCTGATATTCTCTGTGAAATCAAATGTTAATGCTAGATAATATATGTTCCTTAAGGAGGCAGTTCTGGCAGAAGTGTCCATTCTGACGTCTGTTTCCTGGTGTCCTAGGGTCCATTTCTTTGTATTGATGTTCCATCACTCCGGTTTGGTTTGGCTAAGCAGGGTGAGACTGTGTCAAGAACCTTTGAGATTAAAAATCTGTGTCAGGTACCAGCACAGTGGAGGATGCAAGAAAGCCAGGTTTGTCTGGCTGAAAGGAATGAAGAGGTAAGTCACTGCTACAGATGGCTGTGTTCCCTCCTTAGCTATTTTATTCCTTCTGCTTAGGAGTTATAATGTTTCTTCCAGCTATCAGAAGTTGTAATTTTTGTGACTTCCTACGAAACTAGTCCTGCACAGTTTTATAAGTGCATGAGTTCTTTTGAGATTAAATTCTTCTTTACAATTTTTCTCTATTTCCATTTATTACAAATGGATCCAAAGAGACACGGAGTATTTCCTGAATGACAGTGCTTTCAGCTGCTGCTGATATAAGTAAGAGGTGAAGGCTTTAGTAGAGCTGAGACTGTTGAACACTCCTCCCACACACCCACATCAGCATCTGGGACAAGAATCTGAGCCCCCACTCCTCACTGATGCTCTTCCTGTTTCCACTCTCCCAACCCTCCTTCCTCGCCCTTCTGTCCAAGAACCTTTCCCACTTGTGGCACCTTGCTGCTGCCTGGGAGCAGATGCTGCTGCTGAGGCTGATTGCCTCTCCTTCACGTTCCCTGGCAGTGCATGCACAGCCGACCCTGCTGTGCCCTTGGCTCTGACTGCCCTTCTCTCAGAAGCAAAGTCCTGTCTCCTTGTGCAGCCAGGCTTTCACAAAGCTGGCATTGTGCTTCCAGACATCAGCCCAGGTGGGACTCGAGGGGCAGAGAGAAAGGATACATCTGAGGCAAAATTAGACACTTGGAAGCCCTAATTAGATTGTGTGGCTTCAACATTTTACCCTTGCTTTGCACGTGTCAAAAACATTTCTGTTCCCCCTCTCCTCTCCCAGCTATCCCCCTTCACCATCGAGCCATCAGCTGGAGAAATACCTCCTTTGGGTCTGTGCAGAGTTGCAGTTCAGTTCACATCATTGCAGCGCCAGCGTCTCCAGACAGTGCTGGAACTGGAGGTGGAAAATGGAGAAGGAAGGTAAGGAGGATAAGCAGCCTTTGCTTTGTTTTTCCTGAGATTCACATCTGGGTTTCACTTCAGGTAGTTTTCTCTCCTACAACAAAAATATGAACTCAGAGTGGGGTTGTGTAACCTATCAATGAACTATCAAATTTCTAATATTGCTAAATAAACATAAACATCATTCTTCCCAGCATGCTGTTTTATGTCTAGCACGTTTCATTAACAATAACAATAGACCATCTGTGTGTTTATTTCCAGTCATCTTCCTGTTTTTGTTGAAGTTCAGACCCCCCAAGCGTGCCTGATATCTAGTCATCTAGTATTCACTGAAATTTATACTGGAGTTCCTGCCAAAGCAACCAGTAAACTTTTTAACCAGACACTGCTGCCAGCAAAATACTTATGGGGAAAGGTAAATGCTCTTCCTATGGGTGAAGCATACAGCAGGGATGGGACTTGCAATTTCTGTAGAAATACAAATATTGACTATTTCTTAAAAGCTTTTCTGATGTATCTTTTGAGTAGTCATTGCTGTTTACTGGCTTGGGAGCAGAACTTCGGCTTTAGAGCAACCTTTATGAAAAGATTAACTACCAGTTGATGTCATTACGTTCTTACTGTCTGTGCATCCCTGGGAAAATGGGTGAGCAGATGTGAGGGGTTATAGGATGTAAAGCCACCAGAGTATTAAACAAAGTGCCCTGCCTGTTTAGGGTTTGCACTTAATTTAGTAAAACAAAGAAATGATGGTTTTGAATTGTGTCTGAGTTCCACTTAAATTTCACCTTCTGACTGGGTTTCAGCTTACAGAGTAGGAGCCCTAAATTTAGTGTCAGTATTTAAGCTGTGGTCTGAACTTTATTTTCAGTCAATGGAAATTTGTCAGTGCCTTGGTCATTCAGATCTACTCTGACATCCAGGCTTCAGCTCAGTTGCCTACATGAAAGCACTCGGTGCCATCCGAGATGTTCCTCAGGTGCCCAAGGGATCCCAACAGAGCATATGGATGGTATGAGACCTACAGGAAAACACTTTGGAGCATCTGGAGCCTAGGAGGAATATGTACAGCCTAGGAGGAATATGTACAGCATTTTTGCTGATGTGCAATGTTGATGTGTGAACAAACGAGTGGAAGCCCTGGGTACATTCCGTGTACCACTGGTCACTCAGGGAAGGTGCCAACACCAGGATTGTCTCTTCCCCACCTTTGTAGTGGAGAGAGGTGTGGCACAGCTGGGATCCTGCTCTGATATCAGACAGGTTGGCTTCACCCTGGAAAGGCTTGTGACTGAGAGGGATGACAGTGACTCTGCTCCCAGCCCAGCAGCCTCAGCTGGGCACCTGAAGGTGCTTGGAGTGAATGTAGGCAGGAGGATCTTATCACCCATGGGGAATTGTAAAGCCAGTCTTAACAAACTGTAGGTGTTGCTGCCTGAAAGTATCCTAAGCCTGAGAATAGCTTGGTCTTTTTAGACTCTGTGAAGAGACAATGTGAGAGAATCAGCGTGAGCTGAATGTCCTTTCTGTTTGGCAGCTCATTGGAAGCCAGGCAGCTTTGTGCTCTGTCGTGGTGTCCCCTGCCAGTGGCACCTTAGGCCCAAATGAAGAGAAGGAATTCTGCATAGAGCTATCAGCTAACACTGTGGTAAGTTTACAGACTGATGCACTTTTGTAAAACAGCAACACTGGCTTGTTCATCTCACCTCCGTCTGTCAAAAGGAAGGAATTCTATGTACAAAGCCACATGCTCTTTTTTCCCTGCAATATCTCTGAAATGGCTTTGCTTCAGAGGTACCACAGTCGAAGGAAAGAACTAAAGAAGTGCATGTGATGTGCAGTTTCCACCCTGCCTCTTTATATCTCAGCTGCTCCTGTTTTCTTCCTTTCTTGAAGTCCTGTACACTTGCTCTTAATGCTTATCACTCCTCTTGGAGCATGCAGATCCTCCCTTTGGATTATCTGGAATGATATGGAGCAGAATGGCATATATGTATAAAATACATTTGATTTTCTGACTGCAACTAGGCTCATGACATTTTGATATTTGAAAACTTGAAAGGGGCTGATGGGACTGAGAGTCTGCAAAATACAGGAGCAGAGCTTACAAACTCCAGGAATTCAGAAACAGGCTTTACAAGGCCATTCTTACAGCTGAGCTAATGCAGCTAAATACAGGACTTTCCTATAGATATGGTGTCTTAGTTCCCATTTCTGGAGACCTAGGTTTCATTTATTTGCTTAAAAGTAGGTGTTCAGTACTATTATAGTTAGTATTTAAAAATTATGCAGATGTGGCACTTGGGAACATGGTTTAGTGGTGGCCTTGGCAGTGCTGGATTAATGTTTGGACTCAATCATCTTAGAAGTCTTTTCCAACCTAAATGATTCTATGATTCAATACTTGGGAATATAGGAATTGTGTCAGAAATCAGTAATGGAGCAGTTCTAGGCTCACAGACAGCTGCAGGTACAAAGCTGAGAAACAGCCACAAGTTTTTACCTCAGTGCTGCCTTCCAAGCAGCTCCCATGCTGCAGAAAATGCACTGAAAACAATTCAGTAAAACTTCTCACAATTCTGTTGTTCTGGGTTTAATCCAGGGAAGTTTACACACTTTTTAAAAATAAATATCCCAAAGAGGCTGCCTTTCCTCTCTTATGTGTGCTTCGTTCACAAGGAAACTTGATTCTTTGCTTTTCAGGGTGAGCTGAAAGACCTCACCCTTTCCTGCAGCATAGAAGACATGGCTGAACCCCTCTTTCTGAGCATTTCTGGAGATGTGAAGGGACTACACGTCATCTACTCAGTACCTTGTGACAGTGGAGTTGCCAGGTACATCTGACTGATTTTTATTTTATTTTCCTAATATGTAGCAGGATTACTGTATTTTGGAACATGCTTATCTTTATATTTTTTCATATAAATGAATATGTCTTTAATTTGGTGGGTTGGCATGTTATGCATGATAAAAATTTTACCCCAGATAAATCCTTACACGGGTAGAAGTGAAAAAATGAAAAGCAGAAAATGCTGATGACAAAAATCATAGAATGCATGGTCCTTTTACACGGGGCATCACAACCATTTTTAAGTCTCCTGAAATCGACTGTGGCAAAGAAAATAAGACACATGCCTAAATGCTACTGTTATTTTTTTCTGGCAGTGACGAAGGACAAATGCCACAAAGCCCCTGTGAGCTTCTTTTGGACTTTGGGTCTGAAGTTGCATTCAAAGATGTCGTAAAGCGTCAGCTGATCCTTACAAATCCCACCAGAATCAGTGCTCCATTCACACTGGAAGCTGAGTATTTTAGTGCCTGTTTGCTGCCCCCAGAACAAGGAGCCTGCCCGTGAGTCTTGCTGTTCTGCATAATGACTCAAATACTAATTTAGGTCTGGATTAAACCTGAAATCAGATTTGGTTTTTTTCACGCTCTTCAAGCTACCTGGTGAAGAGAAGAGGGCCTGTGACAGAGCATGCAGCCAGAAAAGCAAAGTCAGGTATGAAAAGAGCACTTAATTCCTTCAGTGGAGAGAAGGTGAAAGCCAACTGACTGCCATATTTAGCACTAAATGTGCCAGTCAGGCACATCTTTTCACAGTTGGAGTATCTGGTGAAGTCTAAACTGTTAAATTACTTAGTTCCTCAGTTCATTCCTGAGTTTAAAAGCCCACGTTGTATAAGAATTAGGTCAATCTCTCTCTTTCCCTTCTGCTTTTTTTTTCTTTTCTCCTCCCTTTCTTTCTCTCTCTTCTTCATCTTTTTCTTGCAAACAACAATATGAGACAAAGTTGGTGATTCTGGTGACAGTTCACTCCCAGAACACTCCCAGCACATGGGATGGATGACATGCAGAATGTTTGGCTCCTTCTCTCCTACACAGTTTCCCAGTACCAGTGCAGCAGGCTTTTCTCCCTCAAACCCTCTACCATACTCTCCCCACTGTGGAAAGCTACAGCACAGCCCATCTGTCATTTCTGATGTGTTGCACTGAAAAATGATAATATTTGGAGCCACATGAGACCGAGGGAGGGAGGAAATGGGAGCAAAATGCTGTGAAGTGTGGATGTGTCTTCTGTATCCAAAATAAAACTTGCACATACTGGTACCTTGCCATAGAGTTTGGTATCTGTTACACAGACAGAGCTTTTCAGCTGCTGAATTAGTGCTTAAGGCTGGAAAAATGCTGTTCTGACAGATTCCATGCAGGCTTAGGTGATTCAGAATGTGGAAAGGCTCTGCTCTTTGTAATTAATTCTTTGCATGGAAGAGCACACAGAGGTAAACAGGCAGCTGCTAATGGAACAATAAACAGTCAACACAAATCCCAGCCTACTTTTCTCAAATTGAAAGTGTGTTTTCATGTAACCAGTTAGTGCCTTGCACATCCCAGAGAGTCCTGGATCAGGTCGTTGGAAGGGAGTCTTGCTCCAAAATATTCTGGGCAAGCACTAACTCCAAAAAACAGAGTAAGACCCACTGCAGAAGGGAACTTGGGTAAAGTGGTATAACTGTGAGCTGTGTAAATGATCCCAGGGGTTTTTTTAAGCAGTGAGATTAAGCTGATTAATAGCAACTAAAACCATGGTCCTGTGTATTCTTTGAAAGACTAACTTTGTTCCATTTCCTTCAAATGCATGAAATGCTTCTTTGCTGTGCTCCTTCAGAGTATGCAGCAGCACTGCTGTCTCAGGGGAAGGGAGCAGCTTTCTGTATACAACCCTCCACAGGAACTCTGAAAGCTTTCCAGCAGCTCACCATAGAAATAGCAGCTTACAACAACATGTGGGGAGAGTACCAGGATAACCTTGTCTGTAAGGTAGGTGGGGTTTTGGTTTTACCATGGCAGATTTTACCCCAATTATATTTCCCAGATGCCTTTCTGTTAGAAATACTTTTTCAGTTTTTTAGGGCTTCCGTAAAACATTCAGGGTGGATTTTTCTATACCACTACCTCCAACGACATGTAAGGAACACCTGTTTAGTTTTGGGGGGACATGTTTATTCCTCAGGAGGTTTTCATGTGCCTTGAAAATGACTGGAGTAGTTTTGATTTATAACATCTGTTTGGGAGCTGGCCAGTGCACTGCTCTGCTCTACCAATACTATAGATTGTGTTGTGTAGAAAAGCAGCAGGAAAGCTGATAAATGCATGAGGTATTGCATTCTCCTGCTGGGAAGAGTTGTTGAGAATCCAATCAGTTTGCAAAACATCATCTTATAACACAGAGAACTAAGGTGTTACCTTGATTCTAATAGCAACAATTCCTTTTAATAGGTGGGAGACTTACAACCTAAATTAATTCCTATGCAAATGACTGTGAAAGGCTGTCCAATCTTCCTGCAGGTGACAGGACCACAACCAGAGCCACCCATTATCAGGTATAGTGCAAAATACTGTCAGAGGAATCAGAATTAAATACCAATGGACTGCAGCCAACGTACGCACCTGTTCCATCTTGTGAGATAATGAGAAGGTCAGCAAAGTGACTGTCAAAGTGCAGTATCTGCTTCTAGAACATCAATACATTTGTCTCTGCCAACACAATTAGAAAATAATCTGCACGCAAGGCTGCTCAGGTTTGCCAGCAGTCGCTGTTCTGGGCTTGCAGTCGTAGAATTTCACCCAGTGCAGCCTCATCTGACTCTGTGGAGGTGGAAACTGGCCCATGGTGGCAGTTCTCATCATCCACGGCTCATTTCTCCCTGGCCCTTTACCCAGACCAGGAGAATTGCAGCCCCGAGGGCAATAGTGGCAGGGGAAGGTTTAAACCCTCTCATACAGCAAATGGCATCTGCATCTCGAGATGAGGGGTGTAAGGGCTGGTTTATGGGGAGCACAGCACTGCACATGGTTACCCTGAAATGTCTGAGACAGCTAAAAAAACTGGGGAAAAAAAAAAAGAGACTGATAAAATAAACTGATATTGTACTTCACAGTGTAGGCCATGCCTTACCTGAGAGCCACTCCAGTGCAGCCAGATTTGTTTCCACTTTTAAACAACTCTTCAGTGATTTCAGACACTTCTGTGCTCTGCATGTACTGACAGCAAGGTTTCCTGTTCAGATTTGGCACTCAAGTCTCAGGAGGATCCCCTGTGCTTCGGAGGGTCCGGCTCAACAATCCCACTCCCTTTGGTAAGGATGACTTTTGTACAGCAAACATTGACACTTTCATTGTGTTCCTAAGAGAAATAAAAGAAGAAGGACCCATGGACATGTTAATTAACAGGCCTACTTGTTTCCTAATGAAGATGTTTTTAGTAAAAATAATAATAATATATAAGACAGCGACTCAATGTGTTGCTGCTATGCAATTGCACATCCTATCCTGATGGAGCTGGGTTTTCCCTCATTGAAATGGTGGGAATTCAGAATTTTCCATCCTGTTTTTATGAATTTTTCACAACACTTACCCAGGTCAATCAGATGTGCTACCTGGTTCTTACTGGCATCATCTGCCTCTTCTGTTTAGTCTTTTTAGCTCTTGAGTGCAATTTTAAGCTCTTCAGAGCAAAGTCAATCACCTTTTTCTTTTTTTTTTTTTTTTCTACTAAATCCATTTGCTTAAACAAAATACTCATAATTTATTTTAATTATAGTTTAGGACATAGAAAGTGGCCAAACTACGGCAAGATCTCAAATCACTTTAGTTTACAGCAAACATGGGAAACTTAAGAGATACACTTTAATACAAATCCAGTTGCCAGATACAAATTTCTTACTTGATATTCTGGTTCTCTGGTACCGACTAAGCCACGAGTCCTCTCACTGACTAGAAATAATTGTCCTTTTTTCCTTTCCCGTTCAGACATCCGCCTGGACTGGGAAATTTACAACCAAGAGCCAGATGATGAAAAGCTGGTGGACCTGCTGGTGCTCTTTGGAGACCCTTTTTCTCCTATGGACATGGCTGGAAATGAGGCTGCATCAAGTGGTAGCACCTCAGAGTCAGAGGTCGCGTTAAAGTTGGACCCAGCTGCCGTTCCCTGTGGAAGCATTTATCCAGCTTTGGAAACCACGGATGAGGTCAGCTCTTAGGCAGTTTCTTAAACTGCTGCTGAGATACATGATGGGTTTTTTGGCATGAAGGGTTGCAAACAATAACAGGAGATATAACTTGTAACTAAGAGCTGGATTGTTAAAAGAACTGTCAGCTCCTCTCCCAGTCAAGCACGCAATATATGGGTAGGTGGCTATGGGGATCAGCAGTCTGTTTCCAGAGTGAGCTATAAGCAATTAGCTCTCCTTAAAATTGTTAAGAAAGCTAAAGAGATACTATTTAAAACACTATCGTTGACAAACTATTGCCGTTATTACATGAAAGAATTAAAATAACTAAAACTCCTTAATTTGGCTCTGCTTTTCTCATGGGTGCTCTCTGACATTAACATGTGCTATAGTCAGGGAGCAGAACCTCCCCTGCAAATTTCAAATTGCAGCTAATGATATGGAGGTATTTATCCCAGTGCTAAAATTAGATTGGTTCTGTTAGAATATGATAACACCTATTACAGGCAAAGTTTGATTATAATGTGGCAATTTACTGTCTTGAGGGGCTGGGAGTGACAGGGAGAAGGTATCCCCCAGGATATGCATATTTCTCTGGCAAAAGCTTCACAGAAAAGATACTGAAATCACATTTTCTCTGCTTCACCTCAGCCTGCATAGTGGTTTTGAACACACCTCTAACCTTTCTTGTGCACAAAGGGAACAGTACTGCCCCAGAGTGTTGGTTTGTATAATGGGCCAGAGGTGTCGTGGTTGGGTGCTTCTCTAGGTAGGGCAGGACCCAAGCACGCACATTTCCTAGGAATTCAGGAGCAGTTTCAGGAGAGCTACTCTGTGGATGAGAACATTAATGTACAGGACACATCCACGTGTCCAGTCTTTTTGCCAGAAAGAAACTGGAGCTGGCCGTGCTTCCTGACCAGTGCAGCAGTTCCCTGTGCACATCACTCGCATTCCTCCCTTGCAGTGTAACAGTTTTAACCATTCCCCACCCCTGTGTCTCTGCAGCCTCCAGGTTCTGACAGCAAAGAGAAGGAAATCGGCAGTCAGGAGTCTACAGGAGAGAAAAATATCTCTGTACTTATGCGACCTCATGAGGGGGTGCCTGCAGACAGCCCCTACTCCATTGCTCCAAGGCAGATTGTAAGCTTGTGCATTTTCTTTGTGCTTAGATTTAGCACATTTTCTGTAGGGCAGGGGAGACAGAGAAGAAGGAGGAGGTAGTTTTGAGTTTGGTTTGAGATAGACTCTACTAAGCAGTGAAACATCAGGCTGGGAGGCTTTGGGGTCCTGAAGATGATCATGAGAAGAGTTTGCAAGGTCAACAGAAGGTGTCTTACCTATATCTGAGCAGTGGACTGATGGCTGGAGTTAAGTGTTAGTTGTACTCCAGAGTGGCATCTCTGGTCTTCTCACTTGGGTTGGCCTGGTGGAATGTGGGAGCCATCCAGCCTGAAGCTTTGGAAACATGCAGGGCTGGAAATCAGGCTTCTGAGAGAGGGATACTCTGTAGACAACTCTTGTGGATAAACCATTGTAACCCACAGTGCTTCACAAGTAAGTTGTGCAAATACAGGCCACGGTGGCACAATCCCTTAGGAATATCATAAAGTAAAGACAGCATTGGAAAGAGCTAGCTATGAGTGACAGGGTTGCCCAAAACATCAGTGTGCCAATTTTATTTTAAATATTTTTTTTGCCAAAGGGTTTCAGTTACAAGTTAAAATGAGCTAAAGATTACATAAAAGAAATTATGACAGAAATGAAGCTGCAGTCAGCTCTGAGGTGGTTGAGACTGAGAAAGGTCAGACAAACAAGTGCCTCACTGTGGAAGCAGCTTTTGTGGGGTGTAGCCAGCGGCAATATCAGGATTTAACCATAGCCTGCATAATTCACGCAAAGAAAGCAGAATCTAGTCCACCTGTAAATCCCAGAAAATCCACTGCAGCTGGCTGGTGCATGTGATTAAATTCCCTGCTGTCATGTAAAATTAAAAAGTAGCCAAGACTAAACTGAACTGTAAGATACTTTTAGTTCACACTTGTAAGTCTTCCAAAAATGTTTCATCCAAATGTGAGTTGTGGAATAATCACCTGAGGAAGCCAGGGAGTAAGAGTGGGCAGAGCCAGGTATTTTAAAAAACAAGCAGATGCGTACATGTGTTTGTGTATTTAGAGAGTTGGTCTGTGCCAGTGCTTTAACTCTGTTGATGCTAAAAAGTGGCCACAGTGATATTTGCAGCTGAAGTAATTGTCAGTTTCGCTGTCACATGTTGGCATTTTCGTGCAAGCCTGAGCGCAGCCCATGCCCGGGGGATTTCATGCTGCTTGTGCAACTCAGTTTTGGCAGCTGAGTCCCGAGGGTTCTTGTGCAATCCCCGGCAGGTCCCTGCGCTAAACGCTCTCTCCCGGCCGCAGGTGGTTCCAGGAGGTGGCAGCAGCGACGTTTATATCTCCTTCACCCCTCTCGTCCTCCCGGACACCGAGGCTGAGCTCTGCTGTGACGGGGTTTTGCTGGGCTTCATGAGCCTGGACAGCAAGGTAAACCGACTGTCACAGCAAGGCTGAAGGTAACTGGGGAATAATCGTTTCCCTTCCTGTAATTTATGTGCAGGCTGCTGTTACCTGGCCAGTCTGTGTAAACAGTCCTGTTCCTGCTATCCTGTACATCCTTCCTTAACCGGGGTTGTTCATCTGTTGCATTTGTCTTTGAGCTTGGAAGCACTCTGAGGCAGGAATGTCACCATTTTCTTGCATTGTCTGGGGCAGCGGACCCCAGACAAAAGCCCAGGGTTTGAAATGCTATCACAACATCAGGTTTTATTAATAACAGTAGTTAACAATGGGAGTGAGACTCAGGACTGCTGAGTCCTGTTCCTGACTCTGCATCCACCTTCCTCTGTGAATTTGGACAGCATATCTCTCCTCTGGGAAACTTCCTCTTCAACAACTGCTGATGTGAGGCTTGAATAGTGTTTTATGAATGGCTCAGCATTTCTCTGACATGAATCGTTGCAAAGGTGCAAGGTAAACTGAATGAATGATAACAGAATATTCAATAAAAACAACCCTAATAATCCTTATTCCTGAAGAAAGAAATGTAGAATAATAGAGTCCTGGAATGCTTTGGGTGGGAAAAGACCTTAAAGACCATCTAGTTCCAACCCCCTGCCATGGGCAGCAACATTTTTAACCAGAAAAGGTTGCTCCACATTCCATCCAGCCTTGAATGCTTCCGGAGATGGGGCATCCACAGCTTCTCTGGGGAACCTCTGCCAGGGCCTCACCACCCTCAGAGTGAAGAATTTCTTCCCAACATCTGATCTAAACCTGCCCTGCAGCTGTATCACCCACAGCCATTCAGAGTTCAACTGCTGCTTGGCCTCTGCTGTTCCATCATGGCTTACAAACAGGTGCTACATTAAAAGGCAGAATCCCGTTTTGGTTACCAGCCTCTCGAGCTCAAAGCAGCATTTCAGGTTTAGTGCTCCCATCTCATCCATGATTTCTGTTTCCACGTTGCTGTCAGCTTGCCAGGATGGTGCCTAACAAGGTGCATCGCAGTCATGGCTACGAAGCTCCGCCGTTACGAGTGCGCGTGGAAGCCGTCCTGAGGCATCCCCTGTAAGTACCACCGTGCTCACAGCTGGCACCCATGGAATGGGTCAGCCTGGGGCAGGGCTGTGACCAGCCCTGGTTCTTCACGCTCAGGTTAGAAGTGGAGACGGATCACGACAGAGGAATGGTGTTTTATTCAGTGGCGAGTGATCTCCTACCTGCTAGGCCTTTTTATGGAGTAAGTATTTCCCACACTGATGCATTTGACTGCTTTGTATTGCTGTGCTGCTGTGAGAATTCAGAGCTGTGTGCACATGGCTGTGAAAATGCATCTTTATCACCAGTAGCCTCATTTTCTATATTGCACATAACAAGATAAGGAACAAAAAAAAGCACTACAAGTACTTATTATCCAGGAATAAGAAAAGATGAGCTCAGACAATGCCTGTTCTATTCAGCTTTCTCTTTCATTGTAGGGGAGTAGAAAAATAAGTTCTGATTTTCAGGACAAAAAGGTCCAATAGCAAAATGAGTCACTTCAGTTTCTGTGACCCTTGAAATTCAAAAGCTTAGACTTTACGATGTTACTTTTATTTTGGTTCTTCACTCAAGAAATGTTGAACAACACAGGTAGAAAATACTGGGTTGCTTTGGGGTAAAATCCTTCAGTTCCCTGCTGGTGCTCCATGACCAGACAGGGTAGCACAAACCTCTCCAGGGAGTTAAAACTGACCAGTTCTGAATCATTTCTCCCCCAGGTTTTGACAGATGCAGTAATTACTCAGAGTTTGAAACTCATGAATTGTACCAAGGTTCCTCTGTACTTCAGGCTCTTTCTGTCTACACCCTCTACGCCCTTCAGCCTCTCCAGCGCAGATCCCAAAAAGAGCACCAGAACATCCCACAGCAAGAAGGAGGAAAGGGAACAGCAACCGCAACATGTGCTTTATCCACAGCAAAACATGCTGGTAGGCTCAAAAATAATAATCCTGTGCCAGAATGGAGAGTTTAGTAATTGGTGTGTTAGTGTGGCCCAGACGAACCACAGAAAAGCACAACCAGCATAGAAATCTCCCAGTTACAGGGGAAATAGTGGTGTATTAGCAAATACTAATTACTGCCATTTTGCCTGCTATATTGCAGGTGCAGATTATTTTCTCTACAAATAATCTTTTTCTGTTCCTGATGTGCTTTTCCCATCAATTCTGACCTGTTGCAAACTCCTGCAGAAAACCCTGTGGGTTTTGGAGCTCACCTAAGTCAATAGCCATATATATATGTTGGGCAAATTAAAAGATTTCCGAGGACCGCAGTCCTCCCTCATTTCCTTGAATTAGATGCAGGCAGTGCAAGGAGATGAAAATTTGATTAGTTTTGGGTGTACAAATTACATTAAAGGAAACAAAGTCCTGGAGTAGAGAATGAGGTAACCTGCAGACAATGAGTAACTGTTGCATTTTTGAAATGTGCTTCTCATTTTGCTGTGTTCATTTTGACATGGAGACACACACATCTCAATTCTGCATGTGTGGGAAGAAAGAGGATTTACATGTCTAAGACAGCTTTGGGAATATGGCATTTGTACCCTCAGGAATTCAAAGCCTTTATCTTGCTAGAGGTTGTTTCTCCCCTGTGGTTCAGAGATCAGCTGTTCACCTTTACACTCCATCTCCGTGTACTGGATTCATAGGAAATAGCTGTGTTTTTTGCTTTAATTATAATGCTTTGTTCCAGTGGGAATTTGGCTGCTGGCACGACACCTTTGGGTTCCAGTGGGAAAATGTGTGCCTGGGCCTTTGTGCAATGTGTACTTTGGATTTCCTGCACACGGTGTCGTCTTGTGTGACGGTCATCGGAATTCCTCTTCCCACAGGTGAAAGTGTCATTCCACACAACTCTGGAGTTACTTAGGTATCAACATTTGCCAGAGACCCAGCTGCTTCCTGGACTCCAAGTGCTCCAGCTGGAGAATGGAGAGAGAAAGCTGAAGTTCAATCAAAATCTGGTCATTGAGCACAGTAACTACACTACCCAGGTAAGGTCAGAGCAGGATCCCTGGGCCCTGGGAAAGGGCTGTTTCAGCAGCATCTCTGACTCTGATTAGGATTTACTCAGCCTTGAATTACAGGCACCTCTGGACTAAATGGGCTCATCCAGGTAAAGGAAATGGCTGTGGGGTTCTCTCTGCTGAGGCTGCAGGTGACTCCCAGGTGGGCAGTGCAGGTTGGGCTCACGCCCTGGTGCTGGTTCCCCAGCTCTCTCTGTGGCAGCCCGGGTGACACTCAAAGGGCCACACGCCCAGTCACAGGATGACTCTGAGACAGGGGTCAGAGCTGTCTCAGTGAACAAGCCATGCCTGAGTCACCAGGCACTGCCTCCTGCAGCACCCACGGGCTTCTGGAAAGGCTCCTGAGTCTGTTGAGCTCCTGCGGTGTGGTCAAAGCCCATGTGCATTTAAAGACCAATCTCTTCCAGTCAGAAATCTATAACTCCCTTCCCAGCCTGCAGCAGCCCCAGTACACTGCAGGCACTTCTGTTTTCTTTTCATACCAGGTATTTCTGAGGAGTGACCTGTATAAAACTGAGCACCATATCTAAGATACAGTCAACTGAATCATAATCTTGGGCAATCGGCGCAAACCCAATGACTCACAGTGGGCCATATACAGTCCTGAGGGACCATGAGATGCTGTAATGTCTGCAGCTCCACAGAAAACCCTAAAAACAAATGAGAACGTTTACTCCATGTTACTTCATTAAGACCACAGTGTCTGGTTTGAAAACCTGTCCCCAAACAGTAACACACAAGCAACATCTCAATTCACTCGAGGCTGTTGAATAGGAATTGACTCTGTTACGAAAGAACACAGAACAATGATTCTTGATTCAGTGGTTGGGGTTAAGAATGATCCAGCTGGAGCAGGAATTACTAAAGCTCTAAAAGAATAAGGTGGGTTTTATTCTCTTTCTCTTTTCCCCTGTTTTGCAGCTGGTCCCAGTGACTGCCTACCTCACTGTTCCAGTCCTAGAGCTGTCCTGTGACAGGGTTGATTTCCAGACCTGCTTTGTTGCACAGACCAAGACAGAACATGTCTTCCTGTATAACAGGAGCGGCTGCAGAAGCTACTGGACTGCTTTGCTGGGTATTCTGGTTTTGCAATTGATTTCCTTGTTATAGAGTTTCACTAGTCAGTGTTTTTATTAAGACTGCATGCGCTCACTCAATATACAGGCAGTATGTGATGATCTTGGGTGCAAACACATGGTCTGCTTTTGTTCTCACTTTTGTGGGCTTTTCCCCCCCTCTCTTTCCCCTCCCTTTTTTTGACATTATTGTACCACTACTGATTTCAGCAGTTACTCCGCATCTAACCAAAAGATTGATTCTCAGCCCTCACAATTCTTGGATGTGCTCTGCTCATTTATAAATCAGTCCTAAGGAGCAGCAAGAAGCAGCAGCTCCTCGTGGGGTAGTTTGAGCACGAGCCTAATGCTGTTAACAACAGATGGGTTCCAGAGGAAAGATGATCAGGGCCTTATTATTTCAATGTGGAGACCACTGATCACTGCCCTTGAGGAGAGGATGAAAACAGAGTCTGGGCACATGCACAGAAACCCTCTGACAGTGTGAGACGTGATTTATTGGTTGTGCAGCAAAGACGTGCATTGCCACGAGTGCTACCTGCTGCACACGCTTACACAAAGGGGCTTGTATGGCTTTGTTTGATATTTGCCCCTTCCACTGCAGATGAACAGAAAAGGCCTAAGGCCCTGGAAGTGTTTTCCATCTTCCCAACTAAAGGCATTTTGGAAGCACGTGAAGGGGAGGCACCCACCAGAGAGATTCTGCAGATCAGCTTTGCTGCAAGGTACAGTTAACAGGACAAACTGTGCTGTTGACAGAGGGCTGGGGTTGTTCAGCCCGGAGAGGAGAAGGCTGCGGGGAGAACTTAGAGCACCTTCCAGTGCCTAAAGGGGCTCCAGGAGAGCTGGAGAGGGACTTTGGACAAAGGCCTGGAGTGATGGGACAAGGGAGAATGGCTTCAAACTGACAGAGGGCTGGTTTAGATTAGAAAGAACTTCTGCACTGTGAGGGTGGTGAGGCACTGGTACAGGTTGTCCAGAGAAGCTGTGGCTGCCCCATCTCTAGCATTGTTTAAGGCCAGGCTGGAGGAGGCTTTGAGCAACCTGGGATAGTGGAAGGAGTCCCTGCCCAGGGCAGGGGCTTGGAACAAGATGAGCTTTGCTGTCCCTTCCAACCCAAAACATTCCATGATTCTATGATGACCCAAAGACTTTAATTTCTTTGTTCTGATTAGGGAGATGCAACTCTTGTAAAAAGAAAAAAAATCATTTTCCATTACAAATTATTTTTTGGAGGTTATGTGGTGGCAGGAAGTTAAAATAAGTCAAGTCTATCCCAGTGATTTCAGTGAGCTCAGAAAACTGCTGACAGGGAAATTTCAAGAAGCAAACTGTAGGTGACTTGAGTTATTGTCATAACTTCCATCTCCTTGGAACACAATCCAGTGATTTCCATCACTGGAGCTACTGCTACCTCAGTGGGATGGAGCCTTGAGCAGCTGCTCTAAGCTGTCCCTGCTCAGAGCACTGTGCTGGACCAGAAGCCTCCCCAAGCTCCCGACTGCCTAAATTTTTCTGGAATTCTGCTGAATCTGCCTGAAGCACTTCTTTTTGTCTGACAAACACTAATCAGCATGGCTGAAAATGCCTGGAAGTACCAGAAAGCACAGATGTTGCTGTGCAGCTCATCTGTGTGGCCCCATGTAAGAACTCCCAATTCACCAGAGCGTGGGATCAGCGTGGCATTAGGAAATAATTATATGCAAGGTGTGAGGTGACTTTAATAATTCACCTCCCCAAATCAGTGGTCTTCCTGCAGGGGAATTGTTTTTTGAGAAGGGAAAACAAAAAGCTGTCTGGCAGAACAGGCATTTGCCTCAGGCCCTTACAACAGCCAGCACTTGGACACAGAGAAGTCCTTCACAAGAACAGTCTCAGGAGCACTGAGTGGCATTAGCCTTGGGCAAATTATGCTCTTCAACTTAGTGCTAAACTACAGTCGTTGTAACCTTTTTGATGTTAATTTACAATCTGGACTCCACTGACTGCCCTTCGTCTTAGGGGAGTGACAGAAACTTTTCCCTTCAAACTTTGTCTGTCACAGGGAGGAGTTTCCACATCAAGGCAGTGCAGGTGATACTCCCAGCAGAACTTCATTTATTTACCTAAAATAGAATTTCACAAGTAGGATGATATTCTCATTCCTTCAAAAACGAATCCAGTGTCTTCAGGCACAGACCTGACCATTCTTTTCCAAGACCGTGTATTGTACCCGTGGGACACAGCCCTGTGAAGTGAGATCGTCACCTCGGCTTGACACTACCATTAGGGACCTGTGCTTGTGACTTGGAACACTCTTAGGACACCGTTCTCCCCTTTTTCTCCACAAAATCATCTCATCCCTAAATACAGGACTACACAGAGCTGTAACTGAACTTTTTGCTGTGCATTTTAGGAGCAACACCGACTACGAAGCTGTTGTGACCATTTCCGGAATGCTGGGAGAGAAGCCTTGCAAGCTGCACCTCAGAGGGCGAGGAATGCACCGTGGGAAGGTGCATTGAGCAAGACAATGTGGGACAAATGTCAAGGTCAGGTTGGATGCAGATGTGCCATCAGCTGAGCCTGTTGTTTTAGTAGGGACTGGAATTCTAGCAGAATGAAAATTTAGGTTATGAGGAAAGAAATTCTTGTGGTACCTTAACCAGTCGTAATCGCACTTCGTACTGTAACTTTTATTGCTGTGATAAGCTTAGCTTTAGTCACAGAACAAGGTTTTAAATTGCAAAGCAGCTGTGTAAGTCAGGCTGAAGCCCTTTGCAGAGCCCAGCATGCCTTGAATTACAGCTTAAGACTGGTTCATACCTTAAAGCAGCTTTTGTTTTGCCTCATTTATTTGTTTGACCTTAAAATGGACATTGACACATAGTAAAAGCAAGAATTGGTGAACAGGCCAGCATTCCCCAGGCTGTTTTCTCAGTGCCTTACATGAAAAGGGGAAGAGCCAACTTTCCCTGGTCTCCTTGGAAAATTACCAACCTCTGTGTTTCATCATGCTTGGGCCTTGGGAACATCCCCTTCAGCAACAGAGGGAGGAACCCTTCTTCCTTTTCATTCTTTCCCCCCACATGGTTCCCATTTACTCACACTTCTCTTTAAATTATTTTAGTATTATTTTAGCTAAAGGTCGCTGGAATTCCCACTTCTGAGTCTGTTAAGTTTTCCACTCCCATTAAATAAAAGGCTTTTGTTAAGGCCTCTTTACCCCCTCTAAATAATTCCATTTTTTGGCTCTACCATACTGTGTGATTGCTGGGTGAGACAGGCTGCAGCATGGGATTGTGAAAATATTGAAGAGCTCCAGCTCATCGTGACCTTCAACTAACACTCATCATAAAAAGGAAACAAACGTATTGCAAGAACCCAATTGTATTATTGTAAGTGCAAAAACAACAGTCAGGACAAAGAACTTCAGTTTGTTACAAATTTAAACCAGCGATGAGTACATTTCTTTTTCAAGCTGAGTTTCAGTCACGGTCCTGTTCAAACACAAGACATTAGGGATGGCAAAAGACACAAGATGGAACACGTCTGTATTAGCACTGAAGGACTGAGCTGTCACTGACGTTCGTGTAGTGCTTGCAGTAAATGTAATGCTGCAATTTGCTTTATGTTAGGTAAGTAAATAGGATTAAGCACGAGATTGTCCTTGGAGTCACACAAACTGATAATCAGATATGTATTGTAAAAGATGGAATGGCCACATCCAAATTCCTGGCATCTAGCAATTCAACAGAACCTTTCTGTTCAGGCATTTCCTGTGGAAATTACATTCCAGTCCTTCCACTTTCCCCCACTGAAGGCTTCATAGCAGCTCCACGGACAGCAGCGAGCTCCAGCCCATCCTCCAGTGTAGGGACAATTTAAGACACAGACAGCTTCTGACTGGGCTAGGACAGACACAGTAGTGAAGAACAGGATGGAAAGTCTTTGCTTCAAAACAAGCTCTTTTAAACTTCTTGCAAAATGGTGAAACCTTTTAAGAAAATGCTGGAAAAGTCTTTTCATGTGGACTAATGTTTTCATTGTGAGTGACCGTTTTTGCCAATCTGTCATACAAAAATACTGTCCCGTGAACTATTTCTCTCTGGTAATATTCACAGAATAAAGAGATCAATTAAATTAAAAACATTCATTCATAATTCACCACATCAGGGCCAGGGCCTGTAGTTGAATTTCAGCTGAGCTAATTTCTTATGTCAGGAAGCCATGTGCCGGTTTTGCATTTCCTCCCCTTCTTAGCAGAGCTGTACCATTAATTCTACTTCACAATTTCTGCCTAAAATTTGTAGATCTAGCAACAAACCCCAGAACCCACTTGATTTCAGTGCAAATCACTTGCTATGACTAGGGAAGGCAGAGCGAGCTGTGTTGGTGTTCTGTCAGCACTGGAGCTCACTTCCCCGGGTACTCGAACACGGCTGCGGCGCCCATGCCGGTTCCAATGCACATGGACACCACTCCGTACGCTCTGAAATAAAGAGCACATGGAATTAAGAAAAAAGAAAAAGACAGCTCGGGCTTACATCATCCAGGTAAAAAGAATAAAAATAAAGAATAAATTTGAGCTGTCCAGTGCTCTCCTGTGTCGCTAGGAGAGGCCCCAGGGAATTCAGGTTCAAAGTCATTCACGGGATGGAGAAAGCTTCATCCAAATGGATGGTTACCCCATCCAAGGGATGGAGAAAGCTTCACCCAAATGGATGATTACCCCATCCAAGGGATGGAGAAAGCTTCACCCAAATGGATGATTACCCCATCCAAGGGATGGAGAAAGCTTCAAGCAAATGGATGATTACCCCATCCAAGGGATGGAGAAAGCTTCACCCAAAGTGGTTCCCCCTGAGCCTGTGGTAGCTGCACACCCAGCAGGTGTGAGGCCAACACCGATGCTCAGCACTCACCGCTTCCCTCTGCGCTTCAGCTCATTGAGCAAAGTGACGACCTGCCGAGCACCAGTACAGCCCAGCGGGTGTCCCAGTGCTATGGCTCCTCCCAGGGGGTTCACCTTCTCCATGGGAATGCCCAGCTTTTCAACACAGTACACAGCCTGGAAAGACACGGGGAATGGTTTCATGGAGATGCTCGTCTTCCTTAGTTCTCAGCTCTCCTCCAGTTCAGAGGCCTGACTCCAACCAGACCATTGGAAAGGAGTGGAACTGATCCAAGGCACAGAGATGTGAGCTAAAACTGTCCACTTCATCTCAAACTGAGCCCACACACATTCAGACAGACAACCTGACAATAAATCACAGCCCTGCTGAAACAGATGTTGCAAGTTTCTATGAGAGTACAATAGCCGATTCTTAGTGGACTTTTTTTTTCTAGTATTAAGCTGTATAAGCAATGCCCTGCTCATTTTTATTTGAAGGAAAAGGAAAATAGTCTGCACATGTTATGAACATTTGGCTGAAGATGTAATATGTGGAACAAGTTAAAAAACCTTAACCTGGAGACCAAGTTGAAATACACTCAGTTGCCAAGCAATGCAGCAACACAAACACGATGCTCACTCACCTGGCTTGCAAAGGCTTCATTAATTTCATATATATCAATGTCATTCAGAGTCAGACCTATGGGCCAGAAAAGTCAGGAGTTAAAAGGAGGTATTTTTGCCTCATGACTATATCAAAGACAGTCATTGCCTGACAGCCTCCCTCTATGAATTCCAGTTCTACTCCACCTAAAAAAGAGGAACCTCAGCTCCATGTGGAGTATCTACACTTGAACAAGTTTATGTACAGCAGTGTCTAAAGACTGCAAAACTGACACTCGTGTCACTGAGTCTGCCAAGTTTCCTCAGATTAAGTGTGATTTCTCTGCAGAGGGATTAAGGACTGAAGGGTGTTTGGAAAGATACAGTTACAGGTGGGCATGTGACTGCAGCCAGGCCAGGCTAAACCAGCCCATCAGCTATAAAAGCTGTTTAACCCAATGAGCGTGGTAAAAACCCTACATAGGATGACAAAATTGTAAAGAGAAAAAACATCAAAAACCAAACACAAAACCCACCCCCTCCACACTGGTCATAATAAAGAAGAGAAAACAGCACTAAGTGAACACTAAATCACTTGCCACATGTCAACTCTTGTTGAGCCCGTGCAGGGATTTACTCCTGAGCTTCTCAAAGGTGAGTGAATAGCAATTTATACATCAGTACAAGGGAACAGCATAGCAACAACCCGAGGCAGGACCTCTTTTAAGGTTTCAGATTTAAGTTCACTCTTCCTGGGGCCAACAGCTACACGTGTTTGAATAATATAACCTTAAATCTCCACGCAGGGAGTCTGATTTGCTTGTGCCAATGAATGAGAGGTGGTTCTCACCTGCCTTTTCCACAGCAACAGGGATGGCATAGGCTGGCCCTATGCCCATCACGTCAGGTGGGACCCCCACCACAGCAAAGGACCTCAGCACCCCCAGCACGGGCAGCCCCAGCTGGGCTGCCTTGGAGCGTTTTGCCAGGAGAACAGCAGCTGCTCCATCGCTGACCTGGCTGGCATTCCCTGTTGGAAGAGACCTATTAACATCCTTTTTGTTCTAGGAAAGGCAGGTAAACCACAGGAACGACACAAATGTGACAGCTGAGCTGACCTGCTGTAGTGCTTCCATCCTCTTTGAAGGCAGGTTTCAGCTTTGCCAAGCCTTCCAGCGTCGTGGAGGGCCTAATCCCTTCATCTTGGCGCACAGTGATTGCTTTTTTGTTGCCATTGTCATCTGCAACAGTGGTCTTCACCGGAACAATCTCAGTTTTAAACAGTCCCATCTGCTGAGCTTTTGCTGCTCTGGTAAAAAAAGAGTACGAAAGATTAAAATATTCTGGAGGTGAACTGCAGGAGAACTAAAGTGAAGGAAACCAGTTAGACAGAGAATGAACTAAGGTGGAACTTGGTACATCATCACTGAGTAGTGGTCAAGACAACAGGCAAATTCTTATTTCCATTTATGGGAAGACCAACTTTTTACCTCTACATCAACATAATGGGCATTGTCTCCAAATCTGGGTCACAGGATCACTCATTTCGGAGCAAGATCCCCTTTCTGTTCCCACCAACACCTCTGTGCCTGACTGACCGCCACCAGCCCCCAACATGGAAGTTTTATTTGTCCAGGGGTACAGTCACATCACAACTGTAAGAAAATAAATGGACCTTGAACTAGCAGTAGTGAACAACTGCCATGACCAGGCAGAATACAATTAACTAAACCACAATTAGCTCAAGCCACGTAGATTTAATCTTCCCTATCAACAAGATATTTTGAAAGCCTTCAAAGCAGAGCTGATTTAGAAGATTTACCTTCCAGAGGTAAATCCTTCACTGAGAATACAAATTGGAGACTAAAGGCTTGGTTTACCCCTTCATCACTTTACACTTTTACCAACAAAATGAAAATATTCGATGCTCCCAGGTAAGCAAGAATTAGAGCAAAGTGCTGAAGGACAGGTCAGTAACTCCACAGATATCCTGAGACCAAGGCCAGAAAGTCATCCCTTGCCTCCTGTGAGCGTGAGGATCACGTTCACATACCCTTTTGGTTATCAGTTCCATGGCAGTGAGAAAGGCTGGCATGCCAAGTTCCCTGAGCAGCGAGGCCGGAATTTAAAGGTTAACTACCCTGTGCAGTGGCTTCCTGTGTTAGATAAATAATTGGACCGGGCCGATGCTTAAACAGAGCTCTGAAAGCAAGTTTAACTCTTTGATGGCAGAAACTTTACCCTATCGCCTGCCCCTGCTCTGCCAGCACAGCCCCACGGGTTCCGGGGTCAGTTGACTTTGGCAGCGATTCAACCCAAGAGGAAGGGTATCAGAGGTAGGATTGGACTCACTCAGAGCCAAACACCTGCAGCGAGGACAAGCCACTCTTCTCACAAGCTCAGCAGTTCTCTACAAACAGCCACACTCAACTATTCCCTCATGGGAAAGGTTCCTTCTGCTGCTGCTCCCACGTTCAGGTTCCAGTGATCCTGAGCCAAAGCCACCACGAAAATACCTCACCACGCACTCGCTCCAGAACCCTCCCCGAGGTTCCATCATAGAAACACAGAAGGGTTTGGGTTGGAAGGGACCTTAAAAATCATCCAGTTCCAACCCCCCTGCCATGGGCAGGGACCTTTGGATGCTGAAACAAGCAGGGCACTCACTGTTCAGACTGTTCACACTGTGTGCCCAGTGATACTTGTGTGAGGTCAGTCACACAATCCCAGCACAGCTCTGGACTCGCGTTCCCTCCTCACACACGACGCTGCACAGGCACTGAATTTCGGTCTGACCCCCTCAAGCTTCTTTGCTCACTATTGAGGACTGGAAGGCAACACAAAGGCTGCACTTCACCAGGAAGCAGCACTGTGTTTTGCACCTGTACTTATTTCTTAACTAAAAGATTAAAAAACCCAAAAGGACTAACAAAAAAAGCATTTACTTTTGTTGGGAAGCCAAGGCAAAGGCATCTTGCTTCTTCCGGGAAACTCCAAACTTCTCCGCGACATTTTCTGAGGTTATTCTGGGGAAAACAACATCACAGAGTTAATCCAAGGACATATCTAATGGAGCTGCAGTTGGCTTCTACTAAGACCACACGAGGTATAAGCAACGGCTTTAGTCTCAAAGCCAACTGCTGCCTTCTCAACTTAGAACTGCTGGCAGAAGCAAATCCAGAATCAAATCTAGGACCAGAACAAGGTTCAAATCCATTCTCCTTGCTCAACAAGCCACTGAGCTTAAGACAAGAAAATCTTTGATCAGGGTTGGTGATCTCCACCCATTTCACATCATTCATCTTCCACCACAACCAAGGATGCCAGCACACACGGCTCCAAGCTCACCACATTCAGGTTGATTTGTAACTATGGTCACTGAGGAGACAGAGCATCTATAAAACCCTTAAACCGTGGGAAGGGGAAACACTTACCCCATAGGAATAAGGCAGTCTCGAGCTTTGGGGTTATCCATCATGCTGGAACTGATATCACCAGGGTTATTTGCCTTTCTGAGGGACATTGTTTCCACGCTAAACACAAGAAAAATTTGAATTGCTCCATTAAGACTGATCAAAACTCAGTATCCTGACAACATGCTTTCCTATTATCCCACAGAAACGCAGCTGCTAATTAGGAACTGGCTGAGGCAGAAGCTCTTTAATCATCAATTTAAGAATTATCACGAAATGAAAACAGATTGTGAGATTCAACTGGTTCTTGCTTCACTAGAACAGGATACCAATGTCAGCAGTTAATTTCTTGTGTTACCACAGCTAGGAAGGAATTGCTATGATTCTGGCACATTTATCCTCAAACATAATGAGAAACCCGAGGTTCAAGGGCTGGAGTTTTCAGTGAGATTGTCAACTGACATAAAAATACCGCTCAGATCTTAAGAACAGATTGGCAGTAGAAAAAGAGAAGTATTAAGCAAACCATGGCAAAGAGATTTCAGTGAGTTGCACCATTTGTGTTTTGCAACACAAAGAATTTCAGACACGGATCCCACAGGGTGCAATCTTTGACCCACCAATGAATTAACGCATTGAAGATACTCAAATTTACTGCAGAAACACAAAGCCATCACTTAAGACTCGTGAGCTTTTGTAAGGTCAGTCTAGATTATGAAGCCTACAATGAGAAGAGGGTTTGAATTCTACTCTGCACCACACAAATACCCTCACGAAGAATAAATAACAAAGAAACCATTCCTGGAAAATGAAAGGCAAGCAGAAAGTAAGGCAGCTTGTAGTAAGTGCTATCAGCAATTTAAACTAGCTCTAAGATGGGACACTCCATCACTGACTTCAGCTGCATCTGCTCCTGAAGGAAGGCACAGGACTGGGTTTTAAGTAAGAGAAACCCCAGCTACAGTCTTTTGTGTCGTCATCCATTGTTTCTCCACTCTGTGGAAGAGTAAGACTTAGGATAAACCCCGCTCCCAAAACCTGTTTGTAACTTATGGGTTGTATGTCTTCATGGAGGACCCTGCAGGGCAGAGGCCAGAGAGCTTCCCACAATAAAACCCCGAGTCTGGCACACCCAGGGGTGCAAAGGCTGGCAGTCCCTTTAAGCACAGCATCTTGGTGGACACTGCCAAGCAACTTCTTGAAAGGAGTGTGTTAAAGTGAAGGTGTGAAAAGCATTACACAAGTGCTGATCACGCCAGGTGCTCTGCCTACAGCAGAGGAACGCACCTGTCCTGCTGAGCTCTTTATTTTGCAGCAGTCTGGGAAGGGAAGAGCATTCTCAACATCTGATCTTGCTCAATGTGTGTGTACAGGTGCTGAGAAGTTGTAAATATAAACCTTTTCCTAAGGACTAAAGGGTAACTGTGGGCAGTAATAAGTAATGAAAGATTAGAGCCATCAAGGTATATAAAAAGAGAAACCCAATATTTTAGCCTCAGGATTACTGAATAGGTTTTTTTTCTCTCATTCTTCTGAAGTCACTGTGTATGTGGTCACTAGTATTTCCCCAAAACCAACCTAACATTTACATAACCCTCCAAAAAAGAAACACTGCTTGTGATGTTAGGACTGAAGCACAGAACAGCTCGTCTGACAGCACAGAACACATCCTGTAAGTCTGCAGAACACCCATTAGCACAGATAGGACATGAATTTCTTCATCCAAGAGAGCTGCTGGTCTTTCAAGAGGCCAGTTAATTGGAGATTAGCTAAAAAGCTAATTATGGCAGGCGATTGCAGAAGGACAGAGTGTTACCTTCAGGAAGCCTAAGCAAGCACTATGAAAATACTTCCTTACCCACATGCCAAGCCAATGTCATACGATCCATTTCGGATGCCACCTGTAACAGCAGTGCATAAACATTCTTACTGTCATCAGGAGCAAAAGCATTTCCAGCCCAGCTGCAGTTTCCAAACACCTGAGCACCCAGTACAGCCAAATGGGCATCTCCTCACCCTCCTGCCAGCCAGAGTGAGAGCCAGGCCAAGGACTAACATGGGGCCAGAGAGAACTGGAGGGACCCTTCTGGAAGCTGCCTGATATGGAGGTGATGGTAGAACTTGTCCCCAAAAAACCAAGCTACTTGTCTAGGGATTAGCTCGGCCTCTCAAGGATGTAAAAGTATTTAGGTAACATCGCACTGAAAATTCCCACCAGCACAAGACATTATCACTGTTTTACTGCTCAGAGAGACTGGAGGACGGGAGGAATGAGCCCTTGCAGTGGGGCAGGCATTGACTCTGATGCCAGTGCCCACAACACCTACCAGCTATGTTGATAATGGCCTGCAGCCCCGAGGAGCACTGCCGGTTCACACTGGAGCACGGCACCGTCTCTGGAATACCACTGGAAAACAAGACAGTGTTGGCAAAGACTCAGGGATGAAAACCAACAACAACCCAAAGCTCTAAAATTGCATTAATCCACTTGATTAAACTTTAACCCTCAAGTTCTAGGCAGATCACTTTATCCACTTCTTGATCTATTTGGTCCTGCACCAAGGGAAAACAAAGTTCAAAGATAATTTCCACACTTTATTAGCAAGTGGCTCCAAGTGCTGTTTCCCCATGGGTCTGTCTTCAGAAGGTCCTCTGTAAGCAAGGCCCTCCCTGGGAGATCCTGAGCTCTGACCCAGGCCAGAAACCCTAAAAAGCGCTGTAATAGTCCTAATTATGGCAGGCTGTGCCTGCACCTCTCCAAAGCAGTAGCTGTGCAGTGATTGACAGAAGGAAACAATAGCAACAGAAACTGGCTGAAATACTTGGAATCTGGGATCCAGCTCAGTATGAGCCATTGACCAACACTGGGCAATGCCAGAAAGATCTGAGCCCATCCATGGTTCTGGGACCAGACACAGCAGAGAGAAGTGCAGCCTCACAGTCCAGAGAGGCAGCAGGTGCAGCTGGGAGCCCAGAGAACATCATGTCCCTTTCAGAGGCCTAATACAGGCAGCACAAACAAATTTAACAGCTTCACCTGCCTCCCTGCCCCTCTGCCACCAGCATTCTCCTAGTGCTCGATCAAAGTCCAGTTTCTAGGCAAAAGGTGATTTGCTGTAATTCCCGGGAGTGCAGGAGCCTCACTGCAACCTCTGACCCCTGTGCTGCTCCGTGGCCCGAGGAGGAGAAGAACCTCAGACTGGCTGAGAGCTTACCTTAGAAACTGTGCAACTCTTGCAATCAAGGCGCCAGCTCCAGGCTGCAGCACATTCCCTGAGTGCAAAGACACAATTCCAGTCAATTGGGTGCACACCCCTCGGAATGGGCATCGAAGGGATGTCCCCATCACCACAGCTCAGTACTGCCCAGCACCATGTCAGAGCCCCACCACCAACGGGACAGGCATGAAAACTTAATGCTACACACTAACCCCTTCCAACCCCACGAGACTTGGGAGTATGCCACAGGACACGAAGGGCCTGTCCCTCACTGCTGTCCAGAGCAGGAGTTTCACCAGGCAGAGGTTCTCACTCACCTACGCAGATGTCTCCCAGTACCTCAGGACGGAGGTTGACATCCTGAAGGACAGCTGTCATGACGGCAGCCAGCAGCTCATCGGGTGTTGTGTCCTAAAAGCACAAGGGATCAGCACCACCAGTGAACACCAGTAAGTGCCCTGTCACCAGTTCAGCCTCAGACCACTCCAGAGGGCTGGCGTGTGATGCTAAGGCAGCTTTACTCCACTTCTCAGCTGGCAGTGGTCATTGTTTTCCTACCACAACAGAATTATCCGCATGTTTTTACCCCAGGTTTCCTTCAGGCACGGTAACACACGCTGCCTTCTTACCTACTTCAGACTTACAGGAATGTGCTCTGCAGATGTCACTCATCTACAGAGATTTATGTGACAAGACCCAGCAAATGGAGCCCCTCCATTTATTTTGTGAAAGAAACTGGGGTGACCCCTCAGCTGGTGGGAAGCACCGCCAGTATGAGGAGACCTGTTTGGAAGGAGAAGGAGCGAGCACCCCTTGGTGTCATCCTGGCACCGTGCTCTTGCCCAGGACTCCGTGGATGCCACCCCCGGAGCAGCAGGTTCCAGAAGGGTGGCGGGTCCGTGCCAAGCTGTGCAGATGAGGGACACGCCGCTTGAAAAGCGGCTGCTCCGTGTGACAGGGCAGGTGACAGCGGACCGTGGCTGGTCCCCAGGCTGCGAGCCGTCTCTATCGGGGGATGCCACTGGCGCTGCCACACCGGGGCCACACACCCCCAGCATTAAACCATCACAAACCGCTGGGATTTAGACTCCTCCAGAGCAGAGCAGCTCCGGGGCGGTGTCTGGAGGTCAAGCAGGGGTGCAGCACCCGCGCGTGGGAGAAGAGGAGGCGAGGAGGGGGCACCTCTCTCCCAATGGGGGTTCCCAGCACCTGTGGGGACCCCGCCCCGCCCCACGGGGGGCAGGCGGGCAGGACCCCCCGGTCCGTACCTTGAAGCCGCCGCGGCGGGCGCGGCCGATGGCGGTCCTGCGGCCGTGCACCACCACCACGTCGTCGGGGCTGGTGGCCGGCGAGGGGCCCCCGGAGCAGGGCATGGCCCTGGGGGCG
>VZTA01002528.1:363787-474843 GCA_013398855.1 Mohoua ochrocephala
CGGCCCCCGGGCCCGGCGCGGCCCCGGCCAAGTGCCCCAGGAGCAGCTGTGCCCGCCGCGCCGCCGCCGCCATCTTGTCACGGGACGGGCTCGCTCGTTTGCGTGAGACCGCCCCCTCATTTACATACAACACAGGGACGGATCGCCCCATCATTTGCATTTCCCCGCCCCTCTCATTTGCATGCTCCGCCCCCGAACCCAACAAACCAACAAAGATAAACCAAAAAAAAACCTAAAAAAAAAAAAGAAAAAGGGGGGAAAAGAAAGGAAAAAGAAGGGGAAAAAAAAGGAAAAAAATGAGAGGAAAAGGGAAAAAAGGAAAACAGGAAACAGGGGATAAGGAGGGGAAAAGGAGGAGGAAAAAGGAGGAAAAAGGAGGAAAAAGGAGGAAAAAGGAGGAAAAAGGAGAGGAAACAAAAAGAGAAAAAAGGAAAAAAGGGAAGAGGGGAAAAGAAAAATAAAGAAGAAAGGGGAAAAAAGCAAAAAGGAAAAGGGGAGAGAAAAGAGGGGGAAATGAGAGAAGGCGGGGGGAATGAAGAGGAAATAGAAATAAAGAAAACACTCCAAAATTTTAAAATAAAAATAAATTAAAATTATGTTTAGAAGCACGAAAGCCTGTGCGTTTGGAGCTCAAGGTGGAACATCAGGACAAAGGGACACGCAGAGCCGCTGGGTCAGAGAGCTGCACAGATCCATTCGTGTTCCACAGATCCTGGGGAACCATCGACTTCTTGTCGTTCCCTGGCCCCACTGCCCCCAGGACGGCCACACCCAGTGCCCCCTGTGCCCCCACCCAGGCTGGGAACTGCCCTCCTGGGAAGGGGCTGCACTGGTGAGTAGGGGACAGGCAGCAGAAATGTGGGATCATGGAATCCTTAAGGCTGGAAAAGACCTCCGAGATCATCGAGCCCAACCACGTTCACCACTAAACCACATCCCCAAATGCCACACCCACACGCCTTTTGAACGCTTCCAGGGATGGGGATTCCACCACTGCCCTGTTCCAGTGTCCTGCTCCAGTCCTCCCCCACAAAAGGAATTAATTTCTCCACGGACACGCGGCAGCGCGCGGGGAAAGCAAAATAAAATGAAAACAAACCAAACAAACAGAAAATGACTTTACATGGCAGAATAGTTCCATTCGCTTTTCCTAGTTCCATTCTGTACATCAGAACACTGCAAGGGTTTTACAAACCAGAAAGGCAAAGGCACCTGAGGAGTGTCTCACACTCGCACTCACACTCACACACACACTCACACGAGCCACAGCCATCCACGGGAGGATTTAGGTGGTTTGAGGGCCCTGGGAGCATTTTGGGGCAGCCAGGAGCCCCCTTTGGCTCTCTAATCTTTGGAAAGAAGGAAAATACCCACCCACCACTGAAAGGCTGAGAAAACCCAAATCAGATTCAATGAAAGAAGAGAAAACAGCTTAAAAATGGTTTTGATTTTTTTTTTTTTTTAGCTTTGGTGAACACACACTTTTTTATCCTCTTCTGCCAAACCCATTCCCAGAAAACACTGAATTTTTTTTTCCCTTGTGTTTGTTTCCATCCATCCCATATTACTGACCAGACTGATGGATTTGGTCCTATTCACAGAATAAAATTCTTCATTCCCCTCAGCAAAAGGAGACTTTTCCCCCTCCCTGTGGGGAGCTGCCCATCACCACCGTGGCTGACTGACACAACCCCTGGCGCTGCTCCACCAGTGCCCCCCAGCTTCCCTGGATCCTGGCTTGGGCAGTAACCAGCCCCTGCAGCTTTCAGGTAAATTTATAGGGAATTCTTTTAGGTATTTATTTTAATTTGCTCTCATACTCACAGTGTTTATTTTTTTAAAACTGAAATCATTCTCAAAATCATAAAATATTCAAATGGTTTGGGTTGGCAGGGACCTTAGAGCTCATCTCATTCCAACCCCTTGCCATGGGCAGGGACACTTTTCCCTAGACCAGATTGCTCCAAGCCATATCCAACCCTGACCCAGAATGTTTCCAGAAATGGGACATCCACAGCTACTCTGGGCACCTTCCTAACTCCTGCTTCTCTGTTCAGAGCTGAGGACACGGACGTGCTCCCACCGCCCCACCAGCGGTGCAAAGTCATGATCTCTTCCTCATGGAAGAATTCAAGGATGTGTTCACACAAACAACCCATTTTTCACTTTCCTCTTAAGTCTAAGCAACACTTTTCATTTTCACTGAAAACCAGCATTAAAACAAACCTGTGTCTGACACACTGGCCTGAGGACGGAACCTCCTGGTAACTGCTTTTTTAACCCTGTGCTGAGCCGGTGGAAACAGCTGATGCAGCAGAGAAGGGGGAGGTGGGATGGTGCAGTTAATTTATCCAAAACCTCCCGAGATCTGATCGATTAATTAATTAACTAGCTTCCAGGGACTGTGTGCGTGCTTCCTGCCCAGGTTTTCCAGCGGGGTAGGGCTGATGAGAGTCTGTAGCCCAGCTCTGCTTTTGACTGGCCCATTTTCTCCTACAACTTCCAACCTACTGCGGGAAGGAATCTGCTTCCAGCTGCCCTCGACTGCTGCAGCTCCGCTCTCCCGGTCTGAGGCTTCGTGGTCCTGCAGCTGCTCCCTTGGGCACCACCACGGAAATGATGCTCCCCCCTTCCCTGTACCTGGGGATGGCCCACAAGGCACGGAGGAGGAGGAGGCACCCAGAGGAGGAGGCACCAGTCCTCCCTGCCTAATTTTAGGCACTCTCTTGGGTTTTACAGAGATCCCCTGGGCTCTCCCTGCAGCTCCACTTCCAGAGCACGACGGCATCCCTCCAGCCCCAGCGCAGCAGCACGGGCACGGCTCAGCAGAACTGTGGCTGTGAGCAGAGCCGCCCTTGCCGAGATTCCCTTCAGCTCCCACCTGAATCCCGATGGCTCCCAACACAATCCGGCTGCTGCTCAGCCCTGCCCACCACCGCCATCGACAGCATTTAAACACCACCATCATCGCTTCACCATCCCTCAGCCCGTGGCAGGGGTCCCGGGCATCCGTCCGCGGGTGTACCCGGCACAGACCTCCTGCACCCCGAGAAGACCCCCTTGTTCCCAGACTCACACACGCACACACACACGCGCCAAGGCAAAGTCAACACGGCTGCCGCATCCTCACACCAGATCCGAGCCGAGCATCACTCCTTGATTGTAACCGCGTAAGGCACAGGACAGTGTGAAACGCCGCCCCGCCGGAGCCGCCAGCTACTCCAGCGGGGGTGGTCCCCTTGTGAACGGGGACGCCCAGGTCCCCCCGACTCTGTGGTCTGAGGATCATCTCCTCCGGCTTGGCTGAAGGCCCTGTCTGTTCCTCTGCGAAAGGTGGTGATGGCCACTGAGCATCCGATTCCCCCACCGGTCCCGGGGATGCTGCCAGCACTGCCGCCGTGCTGGGGGGGGGGCATTTCCCGCTTGCCACGCTTCCCCCGAGAGAGCAGTTCCATGGCGAGGGGGGACGGCCCCGGTACCGCTGGCGGCGGGGAGGTTCCGTGGTCCGGGAAATCCCTCGCTCTGAATTCCCGGCGCCAACAGTCCCGAGCGCAGCTTGAAAATCCAACAACGCGGCGGGGGCCGGGGAGCAGCGAGCGAGAAGGGACTGTCAGGACAGCCCCGGGTGAGGTCCGACCCTCCCGCCGGCGCTTCCCATCCCCGCTGCCAGGGCTCAGAGCCCGCAGTTGACGAAGGGGTGTCTCAGCAGGTCCTCGGCCGTCGGCCTCCGCTTCTCCTCCACGAAGATCTGCTTGAGGAAGTTGCGGCAGGAGCTGGAGACGCCGTCGGGGAGCTGGGGGTTGGTCGGCTGCGTGGCGATTTTAAAAATCGCCGCCATGGCCTCGAACTCTGCCCAGGGCGGCTTCTCCGTTAACATCTCCACCACGGTGCAGGCCACGCTCCTGCAACAACAACGCCAAGCGCAGGGTGAGGGACTGCGGTGGTGGCCCTGCAGTTTGAATCTAATCAGCTCTGGGATTGCACCTACCTAAAGGGACTGTGCAGGGAGCAAACCTGCAGGAGATGGGCACACATCCCTGGAATATCTGGTCCCCTGAAGCTCCCTGGTCACACAGGTCCTTGGCACTCGCTGGACTTTCCACTCCCATAGCAGGAGTGAATGCACAAGCCTTGCCTTAAAGCTGGTGGCTTGTCTGCCTGCCTTAACTGGCAGGTACTGAGTTCCATAAAAGCTCACTGGAGCATCCCCTGAAGGGAAACCCAAGCGCAGGCTCAGAGAGCACAATTTCAGCAATAGATGTAGTTCCCCGGGAAGCTGAGCCAGAATGAAACATGTTTGCCTACGTGCAACCTAAGCTCTGAGGTGTATCTGAGGAGGAACAGGTGGGATGAGCAGCAAAGAGCTTGAGAGGTTTCCCTCAGCTTGCTCAAGAGTCCTGGTCTTGGCAGAGATACTCTGCCATCTCCATTCATAATTGATCCTAAAAAATTAAACCTATCCTAAACCTATCCTATTGATCCTAAAAAATTTAAAAATTAAACATTTGCCTCCCATCAGCCAGAGCAGGTAGTGCAGGGTACATGGACACCTGCTAAGGACTTTCTAGGTTTTCCCGCCCAAACAGGGTTCTCTTGGATGGATTATTTTTTGTTGACCCTCTTTGCTTGGGTGCCCAATGGAAAGCACACTGTGAGGACAATGCTTCCTCCTCATATCGATGCCTTAGGTTTTAACTTTTATATTTTTCAAACCCTGCCCTGCCTGGTGTGTGACTCTGCAGTTCCTTGTGCCCTGGGAGCTGCTGTTCTCTCCTGCTGCTCACACACAACAAACCTCTGTAGGCTCCCACTCCAAGGACACCAGGCCCCAAATGTGTCAACTCAAAGCCTCTCAAGGGGGGCAAACTCGGGGTAATTCCATCATGAACTGAGGTGATCATTGGAGAATGAACCCTGATGTGCAAATGAACCAAACTGATCAAAGTGTGAGGAACCCGTGACCCAGGGTCCATCTGGGGTGGAGCCTCTGGACTGCCCAGGGTGAGCCTTTGAAGGCCCTTCAAATAAATACCTCCTTTTATTCTCTTAATTCTTGTCTAGTCTCTGTGTTTTAGGTGGCCACTTAAGGCATCAATATACTGGGAAGATCAGTCGTGTTATCCCAACTCTTCCAGGTTCCATCTGTCATCCTCCCCAGATCAAAACATTCACAAGCAGCCAATGATTTTGGTTGTCTTTGTGCCTGAGCCACATGCAAACATCCAGCAGCAGATCTGGGAAGGCCACTGAAGGTCCCCTGAGCCTCTGAGCTGGGCTTAGTGAACCCAAAGTCAGGGCCACCAAAACTCAACAGCTCTTTTAGTGAGCTTTGTTACCAACCTGCTTTCCAGAATTACAAAGCAGTTACAGGGGTGAGCTGGACGTGAGACTCACACAAGACAAGAGCTTCCAAAAGCAAGCTGTGATTCTGAGTGCTCCTGTTTTGGGAACTTAGCTACAACATGTTCCCTCTGGGTATCTGCACAGTTGATCCTAACATGTATCTCCTATTTTCCATCCCTTGCACTGCTTCCAGCTACTTGCTACACCTGTTGCTCCCATTACAGCCTCCCAAAGGGATTGTTTAAGTAGCAGTGGTGGGGTTTTTACTGCGTTCCTTACCACACATCAGCTTTCCTTCCATAGCCCTCTCCACTGATAACCTCTGGGCTCATCCAGTATGGTGTTCCCGTGACAGATTTAATCCCAGTTCCAGACATGCAGATGGTCTGGATGCGTTTGCTGGCCCCAAAATCTCCAAGTTTCACATTTCCAGCAGAATCTCTCAGAATATTGGCACCTGGGGTGAAAAGCAAAGACAAGACCCCCAAGAGATGAAGCAGCAACCTGAAGTGAGGAGAGCAGGCAGGGCACAGGCAAAGAGCCAGGCGGGAGGGAGCCCAGAGGGCTGTGGTGGGTTGGACTCTGCATCATATCAAATCCTTCTGTCCTAAGGCAGCTGCTCTCCAAGAGGGTTGACTCCCACCAGCATCCCCTCGCTCAGTGGGTTTCCCAAAAATGAGCAGCGCATGAGGGCCAACAGATCATCCTCCCCACCCACGGACACCAGAAAGGAGCCTCAGACCTCTCCGAATGCCAGAGCGTCTCAGACCTTGGCTGTGTCACACCAGGCTTTCAGACATGTAAGGGCAGTTAACAATAATCCCTCAAGAGAGAAGACAACGCAAGATTTTGGTTTCAGCTGCTTGCTCAGGATTTTCATGGTTCAAGCTGGTGAAGGGCAGGGGCAGAAATACTTCCAGTGGATCCCAGCGCTGCGCTGTGCACAAGGATTCGTACTGGGGCAGGGGGAGGCTGGGCTGAACAAACCCAAGCAAGCAAGAAGCTTCTCGGTACTTTCCACTCACCTTTAATGTCCCTGTGGACAATCATATTGCTGTGTAGGTAGAAGACCCCCTGCAGGATCTGCCTGGTGTACTTCCGTGTGACGTTCTCGGTCAGAGCACCGTAAGCTTTTAGCTGGTCCTTTATGGAGCCCTGTTGCAGAGAAACAACACCCACCAAGTGTAAGCACCAGGGGAACCCTCACCTCACAGCAACTTCTCAAACCTTCCTGACCCCTCTATCTTCCAGCTCAAAACCAAACCTCAAACCATTCTGTGTAGAAACAGCAAGATAAAAATTGACCAAATGCTGAATGGAGCAAAGACTCGTCCCCGTGTCCCAGATCCCTGGGGAGATGAAGGTATGGCTTGGTGCCTGTCAGAGCTTCCTCCTGCCAACACCACAGACCTTTTTCCCCCTCTAGTGGCTGGAGGGGTGTCACCGACAGCTCGTGGAGAAGGACCAAACCGACAAGGAATTCCAACTCAAATGAGAAGATCAACTCGATTAATTAGATTCATAGAATCTTTATGGTTGGGAAAAAACCTCTGAGACCATCCATTCCAATCATTAACCCAGCACTGCCAGGTCCACCACTAAACCATGTGGGTTTTTTTGAGCATTTTCAACGATGGTTATTCCACCACTTCCCTGGGCAGCCTGTTCTGACGCTTGACAACTCTTTCAGTGAAGAAATTGTTCCAAATCTAAATCTCTGCTGGTGTAACTTGAGGCCACGTCCTCTTTTCCTATCACTTGTTACCTGGGAGAAAAGACCAACTCCCACCTGCCTACAATCTCCTTTCAGGGACTTGGAGAGAGCCAGTTCTTGAGGGCCAAGCTAATGAGTCAGTTTTCCATGAAGCCTCCTCCCAACACTTCACACGGCAAGGAGCACCTACAGCCATGAGGGACAACCAGCCCCACAAGGGACTGCTCCAATAAAACCACCCAGGACAGGCAACGTGCAAGTCCTTGAATTCCTGACCCAGGCATGCAGGCTCAAACTGGTCTGATTGCGTTGATCAAAGAGGAAAAAGGAAGCAGGGGTGAAGACATTCATCATCCCCTTGGTTTCAGCTGTATTTTCAGGCCACTTGGAAATGGGCGTGCCTCGCTGCACCAGAGCTGCATTTCAGCAGGGATGAACCAGAGGCAGACTTGGGGTTCACACTCAGCTCTACCTCCAGTATTCAGGTTAGCTGGGAAGCAGGAGGGGAAACTCATCCTGTTTCTGCCTGTCCTGCAGCTCTGGGGTTGATCCAAGATTGCCAGTCCTGTTCTGGGAACAGTGGCTGCTCTGCTCCAAGCCAGCCCGTCAAACTGTATTAGCTTTTCCACATCCACCCATCTCTGCTGTTGCTCTGCCCAGCTACTGTTTTGGCTTCTTTTGAGGCTGGTGGTGATCCTGTGGATGGGCCTCTCCTTTTCCTTTCTCAGCACTGCTGAAGCAACCTGAGATGCTCCAAATGACCCCCTCGTATAACCTGTATGCAGGGGATGTTCCCTCGCCACAACCAACATAGATTTCTTATCCTGCCCTCCCTCACCCTGATGAGGGGATATCAAACAAGAAGGGGAAACAGGTTCTTTGAGGCCTTTGAGGTCAAATGGACCATTCTGTTTTCCAAGCATAGATTAAAAAAATAATTTATGGGGAGGACAGAAATGACAGAGTCAGCTATTAACCAGGGGCCATCATAAGAATGGCAGGCAAAGGGTGCACCCAAACTTGGCTCTGTGAAGATTTCGCCAAGCTGACTGCCTTAAACTGGAAGCTTGGCCAGACCCAGCTTTGCAGAGCTACTGTCCTGCAAGGTTTGGGAACTCCCTCACTTCCACTGGCCTTGGAAACCAGAGCCCCGAGCTGCTTTTGTGAAACGAGCTGTTGTTGCAGCAGCAAAGTCAATCTGTATTTGGTCAGAGCTCGGCTTTATCATTAAAAAAAACAAACACTGAATTTCCAGCCCTGCTGGACACTGCCCCAGCATCAAATGCTGGTTTCCTGGCTGCTAACAAACATCAGCACGCTGCAGAATAAGCAGCAAGGGGACTGCTGGAATTCCTGGGATTTACTCCTCTGGGTCCATGCCTTGTGGTAGGTCCTGAAGGTGAGATGCCCACAGGGACAGAGGGAGGACAGGGCTTGGAAGGGACTCAGAGGCGTGGAAGTTCACCTGATCCCTCACATGCAAGATGTGTTCGGAGAGCCTCTAGCACGTTTACTAACGACCAAAATTGTTTGCAACCAGATGACTTAATTGTCCCTTCTGACCTTACAAATCTCTGTATAAACAAGGGTTTATTCTCCCACACTCTGGGGAACAAATCCAGCTGGACAGGAGGGACTCGGGAGAACAGATCCTCCAGCAATGTAAATGCCATTATGCTGTTTTACACCATCAGTCTAATGGCTGATGTAATTCACAAGCTCCCAAACACAAAGAGATGCTCAACTCATCCGTGTACATCCTCCAGCCCCTGCTTAAACTCCCTCAAAGCATTCTGATCTTTTTCCCCATGGCTATTTCATCCTATATCGGCAAAGCCACAAACTGAAGTGACTCCTGCGCAAGAGGATAACGCTGCTCACAAAAAGCTCCGTCCTCAACAGAAGACTCTAAGTGAATAACACTGGTTTTAATACACACGTGCTGAAAGCCACAAATAATTGGTGACAGCTGTGGGTGGACAGTTGTACTGTTAGCTTTTCCTGCAGGGATTTGCTGTAAATGCTTAAGGATGGGCTCAGGCCACAGTGTTTGGAGCAAGCTCTGGATCGTGTCCCACATTCACCAAGCTCGGATTCCAGACTGTGAACACACCCTGCTTCAGGATTCAAACCTAAAACCTGCCTGCAAGGCTTTTCATTTCACCCAGCGCTTGTTGAGGGGCTTCACCATGACATCTGACTCACATCCTAAGCTTTCCCAAGCCTTAGGGATGCAGCCACTGCTTCGGTTTGCTTCATCAGCTATACAGCAGCTCAGCTGGATTCGAATTTCACCAAAGTCCAGGGCACTCTACATCTGTTTTCTGCCACTCAAGACAATCTCCAGCAGGAACCACACTTACCCCTGGCATGTATTCCACAAAGATGGACAGTTTCTTCTCCTCAGGATCCCGCAGGCACCCGTAGTACTGCACGATCCTGTCGTGACGGAGAGTCTTCAACAGCTGAATCTCACATTCTAAAGCATTCACCTCCTGTAACAAAGCAGACAGGCTTCCTGATGAAAGGGAATGGTGTCCTTGGGAATATGGTATAAATACTGCTCCATGCTGAGCATGGTGTTTGCAGCAGCTGTGAAGCTGCCCACAAAGCCATTGGCCACACAAGGCTCACAAATGAGGACCACTGCCCTAAGAGAAAGGCAAGGAGAAAGACAGGCCTTGTCTTTGAGACAAATTCACTTATTATTGTGTTCAAGGAGTTTTTCTGGAAAGGTGTCAATGAAGTCACTGCCCAGAGTGGGAAGAAGGTGAAGGGAGCAAGAAGGACAAAATTAAGGAAGATCAGACAGACCTGCAAGAGATGATACCTGAGACAGAGCAGGCAGAACCGGGAGGCAGAGAAGTCACCACAGAACTCTGAGTAGTGCCACGAGCCATTCAGGACTACTCCAGCGAGGGAAAACAATACCTGCCTTCCATCAGGGTCACGGCCCCAGCCCCCAGTTCCCCAAGGTGCCTCAGAGCAGCCCTACCCTTGTACTCACTTTACTCGTCTCCTGGCTGTCAGGGTCGAAAGGCACCTGCTTCACTGACAGCTCCCGTCCAGTGTCAGCATCATAGCAGAGATAAACTTCCCCAAAAGCTCCTCTTCCCAGCAGCTTCCCCAGCCTCCAGTTCACAGGTGCCTGCAGGGCTGCAGGGGAGAGGAGAGGGTTGAGAGAAGAGCACAGCAGGGAGACTTCATCATCAGGGTCCACCTGGCACTACAGAGCGCAGGGCAGTCAGTGAGCCACTCTCTCCCAGGGGCACCAGGACAAACCAGTTTTAATTGCACTGGTGCTACTGGTGTGGGGGAAATGTCTCCCAGTCTGCATTAGCATAAAGCAGAAACAAATCCCAGAAAAGTACTTATGTCATTAAGAGTCTTTCCTCTAAAAACTGTTTTCTCAGCCAATGTTGGAATTTCCCTTCTGCTGTGGGAGCATTTAGCAGGATACAGGATGGCTGAGCAGCAAGCCAGACAGGGACCAGTAAGGAGTTCTATGTCACTGGTCATTCCTAGGATGTTATCCATCACTAAACAGGCCCAAAATGCACCAGCTTCTACATCATGGGCAGCCTTGCAATAGCAGAGGAGCCTGCAACACCATCTTTGGGTGCTGGGGTGACAGCAATGTGAGCTAAGAACAGAAACCCTGGATGCATTTGCTCCCATATCTATCCCAAGTCTTCTGGGAAGCTTCTGCTGTGCGACCACACTGACAGTGCAACACACAAGCAAATCATCTGCAACCCAGCCAGTGCTGAACACCAGCTGACCCCACACAGCTCTCAGCCCAAGGCCAAGGTAGGGCACAGGGTGTTGCACTGAACCTTTCTCACGAGACAGAAGCTGGTGCAATGTGCTTTTTGTTGGGGGTGCAAAGTTCACCCACGGCTGGCTTAGCTGGTGCCCAGTAACTCGGCAGGTCACAATAACTCAATTTTGTGCCAAACCCCAGCTCTGCTGAGACCTCAGGCACTCTGGGGTTTGGGTCACTCACAGTTCCTGGCTTTCGTAGGGGAGGTGCTGAAGACCTGCAGACCCTTCTCGCAATTGTTCCAACACTTGGGCCTGTACTCGTCGTACTGCAAGGTGCTGAGCTTGCTGTCCCCAGTGAAGCTCTTGGTTCTGCTGGAAGGGACAAGCTGAAACAGGTTCTCCTGTGGGAAGTAACTCCTGGGGAAAGTCCTCCGGCCTGCAGGGGAAAAAGGGGGAAAGTTACAGCCAGAACACATGGATCAGCTTGGATCCACCTCTCACCACCTTCTCGTGTCACTGCCCAGATCCTCACCTCTTCAAATCAAACAAAGCAAGTGTAATGAAACTGAAGCAAAGCCCTGTGAAGATTTTAAATTCAATTTAAGAGTTGATAACAGCAGGCATTACATCTAATGCAGATGCTTCCAGAGGGGTTTGCAACAGTTTAATTACATCAGGGGGTTTGTTGGTTGTTAATCACAATTAAACACTGAACAGGCAGGGATTTACATTGCAAATTATCCCTGCCATCCCTTAAGTCCACATGCAAATGACCACGCAGCAGGGCCAGGCCTGCTTTCACAGGGGTGTCAGTGAGAGATGAAGTTCATTCTGGAAAGCTCAATATGCTCTCTGCACGTTCTCAGTACATTTTTCCCAAGGGAATTCTTGCCTCCCACTACTTGCAGTCTCACACAGTGAAAGAATGAGCAGGAAAAAGGTGATGGAGTGGGCCCCAAAGCTCAAAGCTCACCAGCTTGAAACAGAGAAGCAAACAGATACTGCTACCCTGAAATTGCTTGGGGATTTCCTACAGCTCTTTGAGAAACCTGCCGTAAAGGTCACAAAAAGCATCCTCAAAAGAAAGCAATTTAGGGGAATAGAAAGGTTGATACTGCCAGGGATGAGAAATGCCAGTCATCCCCACGGCTAAATTAAAAGAGGAGGTGTAAGCAGAGGACAGGCTGCAGGTGCTCAGCACATCCCAAGAGCATCCCAAGATACACAAGTGAATCCCAAAGCACCTGGCGCTTCTCCCTTTATTAGAAACCTCTCCTTCCCAAGTCTTTCCAGTCCCAGGCATTGTCCCAAGCCATCAAGGACTGATCACCTCCCTCCCGGGGCCTCCATCGTTTCCTTACCGTCGCTGTAGTCCTTGCGGCTTTGGGAGAGATGGTACTGCCTCGGGAACGTGCCGCCTTTCCCAAACCTCTCACAGAATGGGATGTCAAAATCTGCCAGGAGGGAAGAAGACACAGATATTTCTGAGATCGGTTCAGTATCAAATGCCCAGAGTGTTTCTTATGGGAAACGCAGAGTTACAGGTGAGAAGGAGGTGACAAAGTGTTCATTTACACAACCCTACATTCCCCAAGGCTCCCTCTGAAATCTGCCCACAGCCACAAACTCCTCAGTGGAAAATCAGGATTGGGCACACTGCCCTTGGTGCCCCTAAAGCAGAGGTTTAACTGCTGACTTTATGGACCCCGGCCCACATTGTTCAAGTGCAAAGCAAGGGATTAACACAGACCACGCCTGGTTTCCAAGGCAGAGCATTGAAACATCTTATTTGCACATGAAAAATACAAAAATCAGCATGGAAACAAAACTGCCAGGCAGGGTCAGGCCTAGATACATCTACCCCAAAACCTTTGCTCTGATATCAGCTATTTCCAGGGCAATGCAAAAATCCAGCACTTGACTAACACCAGATAATCTCTCCCCTCTTTCTTCTCAGATGAGACTCCTCCCCTCCGAAAGCCAGGGACCAATTTACACCTCCAGAGCTCCAAACTTTTATATTTATTTGCTTAAATGCTAGAAAGATAGAATATACAGGAGGGATTAAAGACCATCAGAGTTTAGACCCCGGATGATGAGAGAGATGGATGGGCATGCAAGATAAGGATATATTTTTTTTAATAAAAACCACAGCACAGGAAGCCATTGCTGGTAGCACCAAATAACTTGAGATTAAAATATCTGTCATTCCACCCCCTTCTTTCACCTGCTGTTTTTCCTCCATCCAATTCTAATGACACAGCCCCTTCTGATTGTTTGTTTGTCTTAGCCTGGGGCCAGCAGCCGCTCCTCGGAGGCCGTTCCTGGCCTCTGCTGCACTGCGGTGTGATTGCCAAAAAGAGCACATAATGGCTGAAATATGGTCAGCAAGAGGAGCAACAAGGACAGGGCAAGAGGTTCTCAGTGAGCCACGTGTGAGCGACGGTGCCCAGAGGTGTCTCAGAGCAAAGTGCCACGGGGGAAGCATTAAAACCTTCAGCAACGAGGGCTGACTGCAGCTCCATCTCTGCAGCTCAGTCTAGAAACCCTGCCTCAGGCCAGCAATGAGTTATCCTGCCACAGGCTGGCTGCCATTTGCTCATTTTTAATAGTGCAAGTCATTACAATATTACAGAGTTTCCATTATTTAACCAGCTGGATGTTTATAAGTGATTAAGCAGTAACCTATGATCTGTGCAAGCACCAATACCGTTTCTCCCACTGCATTTGCACTACTGCAGATTATTATTCATGCAAGTGGAAGAAGCACAACTCCCTGGAGAGCTGGGGTTTGCTATGTAGGAAGTTGAGATCCTGAAGGGGCAACTCCCAGGTACTAAGAGAGACAAAAGCTGATCCTACAAGGCTGCTCCCAGCTCGTCAGCACCTGGCGGTTGTCTGCGAACACAAGAGCACGGCCCCCTCAGCAACATCTTCCATCACAGATCTCTCAACAGCTTGGCTTGCTTGCACCCATCCACCTCAGGGCCCCAGCTGCCCAGTCTGGGCTGTTGTTGCTGTCAATTGATTTCCAAACCAGGCCCAAAGGTTCTCCAGTGCCACCTCTATTGCTGCAGAGTCAAGAAGGGTTAATGAAGGCAAGAGCAGCCCTACCTGTGTTTGATGCTCTGGGCCTTTTGATTTTAGAGAACATTCATGTTTGATCATTGCAGGGTCAATTCTGAAGGGTTACATAAGCCATTCAGCTGGTTTGCTTGATTGCTTTTAATTACTTTTCATGCAGTGCCACCTCTCTAATAGTCTTTATCCAGCCTCTTTACTACATGCTTTTTATACTTTTCAGCAAATATAAACCACCAAGAGTGCTTACCCATGCAATCAAGACCATCTTTGGGATGGCTCTTCCTTCCAGGAACAGGGGTTTGAGGAAAGGGAGGGCTGCAAAGGGATGGGAAAAAAAAAAAAAGGATTCATTTATTATATCAGAAAGGCTGTGGAATTAATAGACTAGGGAAAGGACAGGATAAACCACAAGCTGCACTGATCACTGAGCTCCCATCCTCATGCTGCACGAGAATGAAGATTGGTTTTTTTGGATGGATCACACAAAAGGGATGCTGCAAAACCCACAGTCACCGGGCTGAAATGAAGCAGCCAAAGATCGTCACCCCTGTGCAGGAGGCAGCACAGAAGCAGGGCCCAGGTTCCTTTTCCCTCAGCATCAAGTGTTCAACCACACACCTCTGCTTTCCATGAACACCGCCCAGATGCTGCAGATGCACACACCAGAGTCCTTCAGTCACACTCGGTTCGTGCAGGTTTCCCTTCTCTCCAACATCACCTCCCACCTTCCTCACACAGAGACTCTGCACCACCGCTGGGAACACGCACCCTCCCAGGAGAGCAGCAGGGAGAGCGTGGGATTGGTGCCTCAAGGCTCAAGGTCTTTCAACCACACTGAGAGGATGAAAAAGCACTGCAAGGGGATTTCAGCAATCCCAATTTCACCCCAGACTCTTCAAGAGTGACCTGGGCATGTGGGTTTTCCACTCTCTCTTTTAACAATACGGGCGCAGAGTAGAAATCAGCTTTGTAAAGGGTTCTGAAACCTACTCATGCCAAAGCTGATCAGTGCTGTGGCAAAGAGGAGTTTGTGGTGCTGTTCCTAACCCTCAGCCTGGTCACTGAGCCTGGTGACTCGCTCTGTGCTCTCGGGCTGATGCCATCCCAAGCAAGTGGCTGCAAGGCCTCTGCCAGCTCTTTGCAGGAATAGTCCTACTTACTCCTCTTCCTTGGAATAATACAGCCCTCCTTGTGCCTTTTCCAGATCCCAGACCCACGACTGAACACCTCTGCCTGCTTTGCACGTGAAATCAGGCCATGCCACCCTCTCACAAACAGAGAGCTAAAAGCCTAAAGCTCTTCTCTCAGTTCACAGCAGAGTTACAACCAGCCCGTGATCCTTCTGCTGCGCTTCCTGGCAAAATCTGTGTAAGAGCAAAGCTGGGGCAGAGAGGTTGGGAGCACAAGGAATCCAGCTTCGATACGGCCGTAACAATGAGCAAATACATCACAGGAAATTATTAAAAGCCACGAAAAGGAAATGGACCTCGATGCTGAGACAGATCCAAGGCGCACGGAGCTGCAAACCCGAAGCACGCCACACAATCAACCCAAGGCAGGCCCGCTGGAACGCAGCCTCGGTGCTGTATGGCAACAGGAACGGCGGAAAAAAATAGAAAATCTTTGATGCAGACGGAAAAAAAAATAGACTGCTTCCCAAAAGGACACTGTGTCTTACCCACAGCTCACCCTGCACAGCAGCAAACACACGGTTTCTGTGCACGTGCGAGCCGGGACCGAGCTCGATGGCACTGAATCGCAGCCTGGGTTAGTACAGCCTGTCCCAGTTGCTTCCTGCTGAGTAGCTAAACTTAGTTACTGCTCATCTGGTGTCCTCAGCACCTTGACTGACATGTCTGTGGCTGCTGGCACTGCACAGGGGCGGCTGAGTTTGCCAGTGGTCAGTGGAGAGCAGACAGCGTGCCCGGGGAGGAGGAGGCACGGAGAGGCTGATGGAATATTGACCTGGTGACTACAGAGAGCCAGAGGGGGAGGAGGTGCTGTGAGGGTGGTGAGGCACTGGAAGAGATTGCCCAGAGAAGTTGTGGATGCCCATCCCTGGAGGAGTTAAAGGCCAGGCTAAGTGGAGCACTGAGCAAACCTGGTCTAGTGCAAGGTGTCCCTGCTCATGGCAGGGGGGTTGGAACTGGATGATCTTTAAGGTCCCTTCCAACCCAAACCTTTGTGTGATTCTGTGAGAATTTTCATCTCAAAAGACAAAAAAGAAAACCTGGTCACACAAAACCAGGCTGTCTTTGTCCAGCTCAGATTGCTACAATTCAAATCATGCCATTGCACAGACATCTGTGCTAGGACCTGGTTTTCAGCCATAAAGATAAATTTGTTTTGCTCAGGTGCATCCTCATCCCAACAGAAACCTCAGGGGATGCCACTGATCCTGCTATGGAGCAGAGGCCGCAGTTCAGCTCGTGAACATGGTGACACACACAACTCACCTGTCCACAGACCTGTCCAGCGACTGGCAGCTCCCAGACAGCGAGTCGTCGGGGCTGATGAAAGCTTCAAGCATCTGACAGAGAAAGAAAAGGGGAAACAATAAAACCATGCACTGTAGCTCTTCAAGCTCCAGAACGAGCAGACCTCTGCAGGGTCATCCATTTATGATGCCCTCCCTGCCTTATTGCTCTTTCCAACTGCTATTTGCTGGTAGGAAAACTGAAGCAAAGATAATCAGCACCCCGATGTTCAACGCGTGCGGAGAAGTCAATGAGATTCAAAGAGCCCAAAGTATTTGTGAGAAATAATACTACTACTACTAAAGGAAAATATGTATCAGGACACAAATGATGTGCCCAAGGCCAAGTGGATATTGTGTACCACAGCCAGGATTGCAGCCCTGGACTCCTGACTTCCCGAGCTGCCCTGGCACACGAGCCCAGCCTTCCTCTCTGCTGATAAGCGCAGCATCATCAGGGTTTTTGGCTGGAGGAACCGGCTTGGCTCTCACCAGCTCAGTGAGTCAAAAGCTGCATTTGTGTTGCTTCCTGGATGAGACATTGTACTGGCCAGGGTTATTTATAGCTGGTTAGTAACAATAGAGGGTTTGTATGGAGTGGTAAAGCCTGGGGCTGTGTGCACTTCCACACGGAGCAGAGCCTGCTCCGGGCCGCGCTGCGCTGCCGCGGTGCCGTGCTCCCTCCTGGCTGCGGACGCTCACCAACCCCTGCCCCGCAGCTCAGTCCTGGGAAAGCTCAGCAACGAGGGTTAAACACCACGTGGAGCCACACTCTGCTGCTTCCCACATCGCTGCTCCTTCCCCAACAGCCTCCCTTTCCACAGGCTGCTCCCGTCAGCCCTCCTCAGATGGTTGTCATAACAGCTCCTGCTGTTTTGGCCAGGCAGCCCCAACTGCAAAGTGCAATTTTTCTCTGCTTCCTAGTTTTTACCCCAAAACCTCCTCATTCAAAATGCACTAGGCCAAGGAGGAGCAAGAACTCTGCTAGAACCCACTCCCCACCTCTGCCAGCCATGCCAGCAGGTCTCTTCCAGCAGTCAAAGCTGAAACAGACTCATTTCTCAAAAGCATAAAACTGGGAACTGGGGCATGCTCCATACTCAGCTTCTGTTCATCTGCCAGGCTGGTCTCAAGACCACAGTTACATCACAGGCTTACACAGGGGCATTCCCCAAAAGGCAGCGAGCTCCAGCTTCTGAGGCACACATGGAAGGTTTTCCATGAGGCACACATGGAAGCAGCAGTACAAGGACACTCTGAAGGCAAAGCCCATATAGAGAAATGCACGGCTGCTCAATGAGGAAAGACAAAAAACCCCAAATCATTCCCCAAACCCCTTTTCCCTGCATTTAATTCGCCAGCAAAGAGCTGCAGGCCACCCACAGCGTGATGTTGGAGAAAAGCAAGGAGAGCATCTGGGAACCTTCACCAGGAGCAGGCTCAGGGCTCTGAATTAATGGAGCTCCATAAACAGCCGGTGGAGTTGGGCTGATTTACACCCAAGGGGGTCACGGGGACCCTCCCCCTGCACGCACACGCATTTTGTCTTAATCCTCCCCAACATGTTTGGGAGGCATGTGAAAACAATGGAGAGCCAACTTTTGGCTGCAAGGAGCACACGATACATCTGCACTCTGACGCTGCCAAGACTCACCCGGAGTGACTTCTTATTTTATTAATGGCTGTACAATAAACTGTTGAAAACACAACTTTGCCATGGAAACACTGGCACAGCCTGCATGCAAATGGGGAGCTGGTGGATGCTTTTTGAGTGTAGGAAATGCACATCGCCCCAGGGACATCCTTGGGGGCCAGCACAGCAGCCTGATGGATTGAGCTTAGCACCTTCCAGATGTCCCTCCATGCCCCTCCTGCAAACTCTGGATCCTGGTCCTGTGTTTCTAAGAGCTCTGCAAGAATGACATGTGCCCAGACAGCCCAGCTGACTTCACAGGATCTACTCTAAGCTCTTCAGAGCTATAGATTGAGCAGAAATGCAAAGGGAGAGGGAGGTGTAAGCTGCTGCCGCTCTGGTCCCTCGACACTGCAGAGTTTCCCTCATCGTGGGTGAGGGAATCGACTGAAGGATGAGGCACTGCTCAGCACTGAGGAACTTGCTGCTCTTGTATCACTGAGGGACTGGAATACACAAACTCCTTATTAAGAGAGTTAGGAAAAATATAAACGGGGGAGCTACAGAGACACAAAACCACAGAGGCTGTGGGCAGAGCCGAGAACTGTAACCGGAGCTCAGGCAGAAACACCACATGGGAAGCAGCCAGAGCTGCTATCCCCAGGCTGTTGCAATCGCAGGCAATCGGTTGCTTGGCACATTCCCTCGTGGTCCCGGGATCTGGGAATGCTGCGGCCACGAGGGCCTGGCAGCTGGTGCACACGTGTGCCCCAGATCCGTGCTGCTCCAGAGCTACCCGAGGTGCCCGGGCACATTTGCCATCCCCACTGCAGCTGGCTCTCCGGGTTCCTGGAAATCAGGCCCGACTTTCCCAGGCAGGTCAAGCCCGGGGGCACCCATTGCTGGAAAAAGCTGGCCTGAGTTCCAAGCACAGGCACTGCTGGGAATTCAACGGTGGGAACGGCTCTCACAGCGCAGCCGCCTCGCACCCAACGCTGTCCCAGTTCCACCCACGCCCCAGCCCCACTCACGTTCTGGTCCATGGTCTCGGGGATGAACTCGCCCTCGCTGTTGATGCTGGTGTAGGATCCCTGGCGGGCAATCTGCTGCTGCTCCTCGGGAACGCTCCCCGGCGGCGGAGAGCTCCGGCCGGTGTGCAGAGAGCCTAGGACAGGGATGGACACAGGTCAAGGAGGGAACCTGCCAACCCAAATCCTTCCAGAAACGCTGTTCCAGCGATCACAGAGCTCCTGGAGATGCTGCTGGGTTTGAACTCCTGGGGATGGTTGTGATACTGTTTATGGGCATCCTCCAAAGCTTTGGCAGCAGGAAAAGTTTGTTACCGTGGGACCACACAACGTGTAGCAGACTTGGCCTTCAACACACCCTGGATCCTAAGAGCTGCCACTGTAATCCAGGTGCGATGCCAGAAAGAAAAGGGTTCTGGAGTTCTATTGTGATACAATCAGTCAATCTCAAAGCAAACCACAAAGTCCAAACCCACCTCCCATTTGACCTCTGGGCATTCCATCTCTGGAGCAGTTCACTGCCTTGTTCAGCCATCTGGGAAACAGCCCGGCTGTGCTCAGTGCAACATCACTTAAATACTTGTTATATGGAAAATTATTTGCACTCAAATACCCTCTTCTCCCCCTTTCCTTACACAAAAAAGGAAGGAAAACTAGCCCTCAAATCAAAAAACCCCAGGGCAGGAGTGACCTATGGGATCAGTTTGTCCTATCTTAGGCCAAGGGAATTGTCCCCCTCTCCATAACCCCAGAGCCTCTACCCGTGCATCCTGTGCACAGACAGCAGAGCTTCCACTGGCTCCCTCACAGGGCTCGTTTAGCAGAAGGTGATTTCCAATTTGCACCTGGGAGAGAGCTCCACAGCTTCTTTATGAAGATGTTCCATTCCTCCCATTTATTCCCCCAAATCCACTCTATCCTCGTGCCTTTCCCAGCTTTAGGGATTGCTGCCCTTGCTTGGCCCAGCTGCACAGTCCTGGCTCTGCTTGACTCCCTGCAGTCCCTCCCCTCCATCCCCGTGCTGTCATCACTCCATGGCAAGGAACTGCTGACAGGGATCCGTGTGGATCCACGCTGGAGCTTCAGCTGGTCAGCGTCGTGCAACGTGAGCTTTCACACAACACAACAACTTGTTTCCACACAGGCTTCTGAAAAGCACACGTCCTTGAGGAGATGGAAAGCACGTGGGGATGCGTTTCCTCACACTTTGTATCCATTTCGTGGCACTCTTGCCACTTCCTGGGGTCGCTACTACCATTTTCTAGCAACGTGCCCAGGCTAAGCGCAAGAGAAAGGTACTGGGAGGGGGCCTATCCCATCATGGAAAGTCAACACTGCTCTATCAACACAACACTTCTGCCTCACAGTCACTGTGCCAGATGGATCTCTGGCATAAATCCATCTGCATGATCAACACGACGAACCCGAATTCCCACCTTTCACTTAAGCAGATACACATCAGGAGCTGCTAATGTTAACAGTGTCACGCCAGCATTAAAGATCATTAAATCAGGCCTTTTTGCTGGATTTATACCAAACACACAGATTTGTCTGTCCCATGCTACATCTTCCTTCTGACTCCTTGCTCAGATTGTAAAAATAAAAGTCATATGGCTTTGAGTTACTTTTTTTTTTCCCCTCTTCCTATTTTCTCCTTCACAGATTTCCTGCAGGATAAGAACACAGCGAAAAACTCCAACTGAAGTAATGCCAAGATCAGGAGGAGAGAATCTCTCGAGTGCTGCAGCACTCATAACGAACTGGCTTTCCACCAGCCCTAAAACAAAACCAGTTGGGAAGTACAGCATCCTCTCTTTGAAGATAAATAAACAAACTTTTAACTATTGAGCAGTTCGGGCACCCTGGATAAATCACTGCACCAGCAGCCCCTTGTTTGCTTAGCAGATGCCAATGTGGAATGCAGCACAAGGACACTTGGGTGGCTCTTGCCCCAAAAAGCTGCTGGAGGATTTAGGGTGGTGTAACTGCTGTGTCTTAGCTCTGCTGAGCATTTCTGTCACTGCTGCAATGAGGCGTGGGTCTGCTCACGCACTGTTGGGATCTCTTGCTCCAACAACCCATTTGTTACCCAGAAACCCTTTGACTGTGATTTTACAAAGGGCTGTACATGCCCTGTTTGACTCCGAACCCAGGGAGTTAAACGAGATTTATCACAGGCACAGAGACTTTGCATGATCTCGCATTAAGCCTTTGCCTGTAACAACTACTCCCAGCCATAGATCAGCTGTGTTTGACCTTCCAGAGCCACATTCCCTGCCAAAAAACTTTAAAAGGGGATAAGACACCAGCTATTTCCCAGCAGGTAAGGAAATTAAACAAGCTTAGGCTTCTGCACGCTTGGGAACTGCTGGAGCGGAGCAGATCCCTTTTCAGCCAGGCTGTTTGGGCAGAAGTGCTGCCCAAAGCAATTCATGCAGCTTCACACCTCCAGGAGCACTGGTTGCTGCTGCTTTGCATCCCTGCATGTTCTTCCACCTGGGAGGAACATGGGGAGGCCCTGGGAGCAGATCCTCTCAATTCCCCACTCCAGCCCTATCCTGCCCTGTTAACAAAACCTCAGGCAATCCCAGCGCTGCTGGAGGAGGGCAGGAATGGAAAATAGGGGTCAGAGAAAGAGTGCAACAGGGGCACTTAATGGCAGGCCTAATTCACAGCGGGGAAAACATGAGGCACATTGGATATATTAGATAATGCTGATCAACCCACCCTGAGGCAGAGCAAGAAACAGACAGAAAAGCCCAGATGGGCCTGTTTGACACATCACAGATGCTCTTCACACTTGACCTAATACTCAAGAAACAGCAGCAGCACCAGGCAGGGAGAGGAGGCCCCCACGGGACTGTGCTGGGGTCTATGGGGTTACATGTCAGCTCCAGTGGGGATGGGGCAGGCTGTGAGGCACTTCTGTACAGGCAGAGTGCTGCTCAGATCTGTTTAGGATTCCTGAACTCAGGGGAACTCTGCAAATTGGCACTGGTTGAGCATCTCACCTCGGTTACCCTCTGCAGCAAGGTGCTTTGGGAGGGATTCCTGCTCCCTGTTACACACACAAATGTAAAGCCATATATTTGAGACGGGAGCACAGCGTGTCCCGAGGACAGAGAACCGGGACAGCACGGAGACTCTCAGCCACTGCTGGCACCCACTGGGGCCTTTCATGTTCCCTTCTGATATTTTTATGTAAGAAGTGCCTTTCATGCAGTATGTGCAGAGCTCGTGGTGCTGCACGTACAGCCCGTTCCCCTGTGCCAGGCTTGGCTTCCCTCCGCCCCCGCATTCCCTGGCTTCATCTTCCCCTGCTCTTCCCAAAACTTCGCCCATTACTGACCAGCATCACGCAGGGAAGGAGAAGCCCCTTAACAGCCAGGGCTGGGGAGGGTTTGCTGGCAGCTGCCACCGCTCACAGCTGCAGCCACGGGGAGCCCAGCCCTGGGATGACGTTCCCGAACGAGGGACACGACGTCAAGATGTGCTGGCAGAAACACCAGGCTCAGGACAGGGCTGCACAGGAGGGAGAGAGAAACCTGCTGGAAATTTCTCACTCTGGTCCTGTCCAGGGGAGCTGTGAGCAGATGGACCAGATCTCCCTCAATTCCTTCTTTTCCAGTGGGATGCCTACAAGTCTCCCTCCTCTCCATGCTGACCCCTCTGAGGACAGATTCCTTGTCTTGATTTAAGGCAAATTTAGGGTACTTTTAAACTAATAAGCAAGACAGAGCCTATTTTCTAGCCCTGAGGCAGCTGGCATGATGCACATAGATGAATTTTCCTCCTCTTCTCAAAACAGCATCGGTCTCATCCATCCCAACTCCTGCAACACTCCTGGCCTGGAGAGGGCTGGCAGGCACATGAAGCCATGGCTCAGCAGCCTGGTTCTCCATGAAAAAAACCAGTAAAATAAAGCTTCTGGCAAATGTTTCCATTGAAATGGTGATGCTAGAATAGGCCTGTTAAATAATTTCTGGATAATGTCCTGAAACACGTATTTCTTCAAAGTAAATAGAAACAATCCTCGGTTATCTGAAAATCCGGAACCCAAAAAGATTTTAGTCCAAGTTCCCTTGCTCTTTTGCTGGCTACCAAAAAACTGGAAGGGGATTTCCACTGAAAAAGTTTATGGGGGGAAAAAAAAAAAAGAAAATATTGACTTTGCATAAGGTTTTTCAGGGACACGGAGTGAAGACATTTTCTGCCCAGAAGAAGCAAAAATAGCTAAATCTTCCCCAGAACATCTACCTCCCTTCCAGTGTGCCTGTGCCAATAACATACAGTTTTATTATTTTCCGCTGCTGTTTACATGGCAGAGTCAGCAGAAAAACATGAGACATCTCAGAAACACGAACATGACCCTGAACTACCTTTTATTACAAATTAATTTTAAAACTCCTTTTAAATGTGGTTTCGAGAGAAAAGCTGAACTGAGTTAAGATCCTCTTTTGATAGCAACCACTTTGATGACAGCAGAAGGAAAACACTGTGAAATGCCTTGTGACTGCAAGTGAAAAGTAGTTTCTTCTACAGAATTCCCAGCCTCTTAGGATGCCTTTTGACTACGCACCAAGTTCAGTGAAATCCCCGCTTCGGGAAACCAAAACAGCATCATGTCTGTCTGTCTGTCCATTCCCTGACGCTGGGTTTTATGCTCCATTTGAAACGCTGCTCTCCCTTTCAGCTCGCTGGAGTTTCTGCCCAGCTGCTGCATCGCCCACTTCTGACTCAGGAGGTCAAAAATGCATCTGCTGGATTGCGAGCACCTCCTAAGCAGAGCTGCAGCAGCTTCGTGCAGACCCCAGATAACCCAAAGAGAGGAGTGACCTTCTGTTGTCATGCAGAGGGCTCGCTAAAACCTCTCTGCAAGACTGATGGTTTACGTGGGAAAAGAAACAGAGGCATGACTGATGCTTGGGCTGGTTACCTGACCACGAAACAGTGCCAAAGACTCTGGTTTTGGTGCATTAGCTCCTGAAAATCCCGACATTAGCACACCCTGCATCCCACAGCTGGTGCTGCCCAGTGCTCCTCCTCTGTTACCATGACTAAAGCAGCACGTTATGCCCATTCCTCCACTCTGCTCTTCAAGCATTCCCTCAAAACCCAGTTGTACCTCAGGCTCTCACCCTTGCAGAGCTGATATCTCACCCTTTGTCTGCCTTGCTTAAGCTCAGGCTGTTCTTAAGGCAGCAACACCTCACAGTCGGTGGTGCAAACCTGGTCAGGAACCAGCAGCTCCAAAACAGTAAGGATGGGCCAAAGTGTGGCATAAAAGTTGGTAGGAAAGTCTTAACTTTGCGAGAACCCATCTTCCCACCAGCACAGCTACACATGGAATCAATTCTGCCCATCACGCTCGGCTCACGCGTCAGTGACAGCTCCCAGTGCCACAGCTCTTTGCTGGCTCACATCAACAGCTTCACACGTGCCAAAAAAAGGGCAGCAGAGATGTTTTTCGCCAGCACAGTTTCTGCTGAGACTCTGTGCTTCACCACATATTTATGTGTGCCTTTCATTCAGGGTCCTCTAGTGACCCTGCCATGGCTCAAGAGCCATGTGAGCTAGGAAAAAAAAAACAATAGAAAAAGACAACCCTGGTACATCCCAGCAGCAGGCCCAAAGACAGCCCCTGCACATGTGCCACCCATCCCTGGCATCGATAAGAGTTGGGCATGGCTGCACAAGGGGTATTTTGGACCTACCCTAGAAGAACGTTTTCTATACCTCTTGTCTGAGATGCAGCAAACCACAGGATCTTTTATCAAGGCAGCACAGGCTATGAAACACAGAAGGGGCGAGTCCTTGGAGAAAAACACTCTTTTGTTGCACAGAGAAGAGTTTGGAAGTATTTACTGCCGTATAAGCACAGAGGATCTTTAGAGGATGAAGTATTTCTCCATGTGTGTTTCTGAAGGAGGGCCCCACTTTATTCAAGGCTGTTCTACAGCTGGTGAATACTTGCATGAAAACGACAGGGATCTCTAGGAATTACCCCATAACCTGCACCCACAGACACGGCAGAGAACATTCTCTGTGCAAAACAATCATTAATCCTGCCTGTAGGTTGGAATGTGAATAATTATACCCCTGCTATACAGTCCTACATATTGCTTTACCAGCTCTGCACAAAGCACCCTGCTCTCTACAAAATCCTACAAGGTTCTTCACACAAAAGCTCCTACAAACAGCTGATCAACAGGATATCAGAAAGCTAAGAGTATTTCAGAAAGCAAGAAAAGCATAAACTCAAGCCCAGAAAACCAAAGAGAAAACCACAAAAGGCTACAAACTCCAGTCCCTGCAGGGCTGCAAGAGGAGATCAGGCATTTGCCAGCCTGGCTTCAGGGGTTGCTGGTACCTATTTCCAGCACCTCTGAAGGAAAGGGATGCTCTCCTTCCTCTGGAACGTGAGCACTATAAAACACTGCACACATTCATTCCCCTGAGAAACCCCAAAACCAGCTACCACAGATGTCATTTCACCAACAAGCACAGAGACACTTATTTGGTCACTATGTGGTGAAGCTAGTGCCAGCCCAGGAGCTCAGGAGCCCGAGCCCACTTTCCTACATTATTCTGCCACCTGGGAAAGGGGGGGACAGACACTGAGAGAACAACAGCACATGGTTAAAGGAAAAGCCAAAGGTTCCAAACAGCCTTGGCCTTCTACAGATTCTCATTCTTCACTTTGATAAAGCTCAGTGGCATCAAATTCACTGGAAATTGTTATCACTGCATTTCCCACCCCCAAATTACATCCCAGGCCCCCTGTTCTCTTCACTTTGGTGCTCAAAGTGACTCTGCTCAGCACAACCTTGCCCGACCTGCAGAGTCTCTTCCTCAGGCTGAGGACCAGCAGCAACTGCACTGAATTATTGTGGGGGACATCAGGGTGGCCACCCAGACTGTAACACACACTGGGCTGTGACAAAAAAAAGAGGAAGGGGGTGGTGGCCAGGTTGGAAAAGCACAAAACACCCCGCAGAACGCTGCCTTTCACTGACCTGTCGAATACTTGCGCGTCCTCTCGGCGTCTTTGTACAGGGAGCCCATGATATCCCCCATGGATCTGGAGATCCTCATTTCATGCTGCTTGCTGTTGTTCGGCTGCAGGAGCTGGTAATCAGACAAAGGGAATGATCAGGCTTGGCCAGAGCCCTGTGCACACACCATCTGAAACCCTGTATTTGGCTCCCCGTGACCCTATTACCCAAGAACTATTAAGAAAAAAAAAAAAAAAGAAAGAAAGAAGACATGCACGTAATCTAGAGTGATCCAAAAACCATTCACAAACAATTCACATCTGCTAATAAAACAGTCTAATAAGATTAAGCTCCCACTGATAACGGCAAATACAGATATTTGACATAAAAGGCTGTTCCTGCACTGCATCATCTCCAGAGAGATACAGAGACTGATCGCTGGACTGAAAACACTTGCAATCCCCAAACCAGCACCCCTGCTCCGTGCTCCCTAAACTGCTGGTGGCAGCCCAGGCACTGGAGAGGTTCCTCTGCAACAGGGCAGGGAACAGAGAGTGGAAGGTCAGGGAAGACAGGTAAAGGAAGAGCAAAAAAATGCTTATCCAGCTGGTAACTTGGTAGTGCCCAGGTTTTATCAAGATACGAAGACCACATGCTCCAGTGAGCTGTGATTTTGTGACAATTTTATGCACGACCTCGGAGCCGTGTGCTCTCACCCACAGGAGCACGGCCACGTGCTGCAGGAGGAGACGGGCCTGCTCTCAAAGGCAGGCAGGAATCCACCCGGCTCCTCTGCTCTCAGCAGCTGCCTTGCAGTACTGCTGTGTTCCCACAGACTGCCCCATCTGCACGCAGGGTTTAGGAAACCCCAAATGATGGCTCAGCTTCCCCCCTGGCACTCCGGTCCCTGCACTTTCCAAGCCTCTCAAAAGGAGTGGAGGAGCTCCAGGGGCTCTGAGCACCAGCAGTAGCATGAGGGTGAGCACTGTGAGTTTCGAGACTCCCAGTCTCTCCAGTACTTCTAGGAAATACACAGAAGAAACAAGAGTTGCAACATCTACAAATCCCTCACTTTACAGCCTGTGCTTGGGGCAGCACGACATGTGCTTTGGCAAGACACTCTGTGCAAGCGAGGTCAAGCTAACAGGCTTAACTGCAAAACCACTGAGCTCAGGAAAAACTAATAAATAAATAAAGATGGAAAAAACCCAGACAGTTCTGCATGAGACCGAAGGATTCTCCAGTTTGCTCTTCCCAGCCTTTAGCACTGCAGCAGCACGTGGAGGGAACAGCCCCCACGCTGCCACCGAGCACAGCGAGGGCCAGGGCATCGCCCTGAATACAGAGCAGAGGTGACAAAGGAACGGTGGCAGCACCCCTAGGAAGAAAGCACAAGGGGTTCTCTCAGGGTTTAACCTTGTTTGAGGGTCAATCTGGTATTTAACCCTTCACAGGATGCAGGAGGAGCCAGGGGGAGCTGAGCTCAGCCTCTGGGCTACCATCACAGGAAGATTTCTGAGCAGCTGAGCCAGAGCAGGGCTGACCCTCCTCATGACCAGCTTGCCCTCTGCTCTGCACCGTCAGGAGACTCTTTTCCACTCCCCAACACAATAACAAGGCATCTGACTCCGGACACAAAAGAGCAGAGAAGGTGAAGGGCTCACATTCGCTTTCTTTGGAGCGCTCACAAGGATCCGCAGGCTCTTCAGGGAAGGGCTCAGCTCCAACTGTTCCATTGCTTTGTCCAAATCTTCCTGGGATTTCAGTGGGATCAGGAGCTGGAAGGGATTAAACAAACACCGGAGGATGGCAATGTCACACTTTTGGGTAAACAGAAGGAGCCAGATTCTTACAGGGAGCAGCTTGGGAATCAGGGGACGAGGGAGGGACCCAAGCAGGTGATGGAAAACAGAGCCCCTGTGCCCTTCAGCTCACCGAGCTCTAACATTTTCTTCCAAGACCTCATCTACCGAGGAACAGATGCAAAAAAATCACAACAAACAACATCTGCAAGGAGAAAGCTTAAAGGTCACACCAGCAATCCAGCTAGTGGGAAAAGGAGAGGGCTGGGATGAAACCTCGGGCTTGCTGCCTGCTACTCTGGGGCTGCTCTAATTCTGCAGGCAGGACCTACTCAGCCCCAAAACAACCCCACACATTCTTCCTGGGTTGATGGTCACGCAGTGGTGCTCCAAGACTCCAGTGAGTCGCACCCAAGGAGTTACTCTGGCAGATGCTCCGTGCCCTTCCCTACTGCTGCAACCTGTGCTCCTGCACACTGACACAGCTCCCTAGTGTGTCTGGCCATCAGGTGAAACCAGGGAACATCCCACAAATAAGAGTCTTTTCCTTTTGATGTGAAAGGTGTGCATTGCTCTCCTTCCAAGAACCACTTCTTTCGCTCCCAGCAGACCAGATTCAGCTTCTGCTCTTTGTAAGAACAGAGAACTACACAGTGCCGTGCCTGTCAGGCAGCAAAAAGTCCTGATGTTTTCCTGGGAAATGGCAGACTATTGCCCTCGTGCCTCCACGGGGAATCTGACCCTCCCAACACTGCTGTGTGGCGTACCATGTCCTGCAGGCAGCCTGCAAAGCCTCCAACACCCGACACAGCTGCACTTCAGAGGAGCTCTGTGGCCTTCTGCTGCCCTGGGCTAAGATTAAAAGCACAACTTCTTGCCCCTCATTCCGGGATATTCTGCCTAATCTCATACCAAACAGGCCTCAGCCTCTGCAGGTTGCCTCGGGCACTGAATCCGGCCAACACAGCACATGTTATTCTCATGCCTGTGCCAAAGTACACTGTAACTCCGCTGACCAAAGGCACCGAGCAGCCACAGCTCCCAGCAGGCTCTCACTGGTCTTACTGGGAGCCACGGCTTCCCAGAACTCCTGAAAAGTGGCTCAGCCCTCTGGGTGACCATGGCTCCTGCCACCAGCCACAGCAAACCCACCTCAGAGCAGCCGCCACACAAGGTGACACTCACAAGCCGGCTGGGACAAGCTTTTTGATCCCAGGGTGTTGCCAAGGGTTTGGCTGTTGGCCCGTAGGCAAACACACCTCAGACTGTGCTCTTGGCCTCATGGCCAAGAAGGCCAGCGATATCCTGGGGTGCCCTGGGAACAGCATTTCCAGCAGGTCAGGGAGAGGATCCTGCCCCTCTGTTCAGCCCTGTGAGGCACATCTGGAGTGCCGTGCCCAGTTCTGGACTCCTCAGGACAGGAGGGACACAGAGCTCCTGGAGTGGCAGCAGAGGCTACAAGGAAGATTAAGGGAATGGAGCATCTCTCTTATGAGGAAAAGCTGAGGGAGCTGGGGCTGTTCAGCCCTGTGAGGCACATCTGGAGTGCTGTGCCCAGTTCTGGACTCCTCAGGACAGGAGAGACATGGAGCTCCTGGAGTGGGTCCAGCAGAGGCTACAAGGAAGATTAAGGGACTGGAGCATCTCTCTTATGAGGAAAAGCTGAGGGAGCTGGGGCTGTTCAGCCTTGAGAGGAGACACTGAGAGGGGGCCCCATCCCTGTGTGTCCCTGTCTGCAGGGAGGGCTCAGAGCACGGACCAGGCCCTGCTCTGTGGAGCCCAGCAAAGGGACAGGAGGAACGGGCAGGGACTGATGCCCAGGAAGCTCCACCTGAACATGAGGAAGAACTTCTTCCCTGGGCAGTGACCGAGCCCTGAACAGATTGCCCAGAGAGGGTGTGGAGTCTCCTCACTGGGATATTCCAGAGCTGCCTGGACACAATCCTGTGCCTTGTGCTTCTCTCTCTTCTTGACCCTACTTAAGAAGGGAGGCCAGACCAGATGACCCACTGTGGTGCCTTCCAACCTGACCCATTCTGTGATTTCCTCCCACTCTTCTCATTCATATTTGAATGAACAAGCTGTGCTCCCCACAGATATCAGACAAACGTGGCATTGAATATGTCTCCCAAATGCAGTGCTCAGCCTGCTCCCTCAAGCAGTAGAGGTGGAGAGATTCCCTTGGGGAACCCTCCTGAAGTTCACAAAGGCTCCACAGCAAGGTTCTGCCTCACCCAGACAGAACTGAGAATGGTGGAGAGCTGCTCTCCCTTGCTTCACCACCAAGCAGAACCAGACTCTGAACTCCAAGCACAGCCCCACTGCTCACCCATCCTTTCACTGAGCTCCTCACAAGTGTTCAGAGCAATCTCCCAGCTGCTGCTCCGAACAGAATGTTCTGTAGGTCACTCCATCTCTCTCCAACATCACAACATGAACACGCTTGTCTGCCTCCTCCAGAGGAGCCAAAAACATCAGGGAGAAATTGCCCTCTTGTAAAAGGGACTGGAGCCAGCATTTAGCTTGGCTTTACCCATTATCCACATCTGGCAAGAAAATTCTGCTCCGTTTGGCTTCCAGACTGTGGCACATATGGATATCAGGAACAGGTATCTGCTAGACATGAAACTCAATATAGACTCGTGCAGAACCATGGAAGTAATTGCCAGGGTGGATTTCCAGTAACTGGGTTTATTTGATCTAAAGACTGAGCAGCTGTGATTAACAGCAAAGTTTACCTACACAGAAGTTGCACTAAATAGAGCTTATTAGATTTTTTTTTTTCCTGCTTTTAAATAGTATCCTCCCCTGCAGCCTGATGTTTTAGTGGGGGACTCAGTGGTCTCTCCACTGCAGCTTGAGAAAGTGAGAGCAAAGGCTGAGGTTTCACCAACTGCAGCAGCCCTGCCAGACCTCGCTCCGTAAGACACTGCAGAAAGCCAAAGAATTGTAGGAAGCAGGGTTGGGGAAAAATCTGAGAGGTCAATTAGTTCATCTTCCTGCCCAATGCAGGACCAACTGGCATCAACAATTCTCGACAAATGTTTGTTAAATATGCTTTTATCTCCTCCTTCCCCTCCATAATGGTGCCTCTACCATTTCCCCAGGCTTTAACTCTCCCCAAGCCCCCAGATCGATGCTGAGGGCAGCCTCAGAGGAGACGACGGGAGGTCAGAAGAGAAGTGGTGGCACATCAAGTTTCAGTGAACTTCTGCCCAAGGTCACATCACAAGTTGGTGTCTGTGCTGCCCCTGGCCAGGCCAGGTTTTGCTGATCCACTGAGAAAGATGAGCCCAGCCTAGAACTAACACAGACATGCCCCATGGGGGACACCCATGGCCAGGCCCTGCTCTTATCTACACCAGCCCCAGCCTGCTGATTCCGTGGTCCCACCAGGATGTGATTCATGCGTGCCCCTGCTCCACCCAGCTGGCATGCTCATCTCACTGCTCCTGGCTTCAGGACTCCTCCTCCACCAGGGTAGGAACTGCCACTCCGTGAGATTTTTGCAGGGGCCTGCTGACCTCAGTGTAAATTTAGTCTACGAGGTGCCACAGCAAGAGAGATGTCTGATGGCAGCGAAGAATTACTGCTCAGCTCCCTTAGAGCACAAAGACAGGGTGAAACATTTAACTGCAACGAGTCTGTGGTCGTGCTCCCTCTGAGACTTGCAGTCCTGACGCCCCAAACGCTGACCCAGGAGTCAGATGCTGGAGTGTCACCATGTGGACACGTAGGCTGTGCCCCCAAAGATCCCTCTTGTCTGTTTATAGTGTTTCCACAATGACAACCCTGAATCACTGCCTCTCAGACATCTTCCCAAAGCTGTGGGTTCTCACGAGGTGGAATTTTTATGTATAGGAAAACAAAGCACTGGAAGTCATCCCCAGCTCTAAGAAGTCAGGAGTACCCAAAGGCCTGCTCATGGCCCTGCTATGTGCTGTGCACATGCCCAGAAAGACAGTCTCTAACATGGCATAAAATGCATTATTTAAGCTTCTGTTTGCTGTTGTTGGAAAGAAATCCTCTTCCAGTGGGAAGAAACCTGGAATGAAGTGAGTCATTCCTGGAGAATTCAATGGCAGGCTTTTCCCAGGAGGGCTGTCAAAGAATGCCCGAGATTAGAAACCTGACTGCATTCAAAGTCAAAACCCAGTGGACACTTTGGTATCATGAGGTACCTACTGTAAAAGAATAGGAACTTTCTTTCTGGAGCAAATCTCTATTGAAACAGAAGGGAGAAAATAATAAATGGGGGGGGGGGGGAAGAAGAAAGCTCTCTTCAGGACCTCTCTCTCCATTCATACTTTGATTAAAGGCTGCAGGTCATCTGCAATTAATACTTGAACAAGCCAGCTGCCAGGACAGATCCAAAAGGATCTGTGTTTAAAAGCCCACCTCTTTGCCATTTGGCCCACCCTGAGAGCCCAGTGGCTCCAGAAGCCTCACAAGAAAACACTGAGCACACCAAAACAGATGCCAAGGATTTCCCCCTTCTGCCAACAGCCCTCAGCAGCACCCTCCTTTCACACACAGTGCTGGGCTCAAAGAGAAAGTGGGAAAAACACAGAGGCCTGTGTGATGAACGAAGGAGGAGAAAGATCTCCAAGCCTTAAAACGCAAGGATTGCAGAGGGAGGGTTTCTTGGCTGCTTTTATGTGGCCACAGGAGCTGCTGGAGGAATGTTCGGTGATGCACATTTCACTGCAGCCCCAGCCACGAGAATGTGCACGTCGTGCCGGGGTTTGGGTGAGACAAAGCCAGTGCTGGATAAAAGAACACTGTGTGAGCAGCACTGTCCCTCCTGCTCTGCACTTCACGCTCCCACAACTGCCCCCAAGGTGGGAAGACTTCACATCCCCGACTGAGTGAGAGGGATCTTTAGTTCCGGGGAAAAGACAACGTTCCTGTGCAACAGGCCTTACTGGAAATGATTTTGAGAAGGGAAAACCTGGCTTGGAGTCTGAGAATCCATCTGAGCTGTGTCCAGACAACAGCTCTGGTGCACTCACTAGCTGGGAACCACAAAATAAGGTTATTTTTCTTCACATCCAAGCAAAACGCAGAATCAGGGCCTGCAGAGCAAACCGCTGCTCAATTCTGAAGTTGGCACCGGGCACCCTAAAGCTGCCCCTCAGCAGTAAGGAGAAGAGTACCTCATTGTTCACACAGACCAAGTCCATCGTCTGTCCAAAAGCATCCGTGACCTTCTGCACCACTTCCTTGAATTTGACTGGTCTTGGAAACTGGATAATCCTGTATACACAAACAAATACAGCAACAGTCTCAGCTTGGTCAAAGCATACTGGAATTTGGGATTCGACTGGCAGTGCAGAAGAAAGGACCCGAATTCCATCACAGAGCATAAAGCCTGCTCCTTGCTTTTACACTCACAGAAATGCTGCTCCTCTGCTGTGCCCAGGAGGGGACTGGACTACCCTGCCAGAATATCTACCAAAAACCCTAGTGCAGCTCCTCTGCTGCTCCCTCTAATGTGAGATACAGGCAGGAAAAAAAGCAAGTCCAGCCGCCCTTCACGGGAGAAAACCCAGAGCAGGCAATGGTCAGTGATTTATCACCTCTGTTTTCAGCAAGGGGCTCTGAACAGGGAGGAGGGCTGGAAGTGGGGATGGTGCAGTTTTGCACCCTGTGGACTCTCCTGTACCATCACATGCAGGACCTCTACAGGTATTTACAGCAGGTACAGTCTTGTCCTACAATAACACTACTTCAATTTTCTTTGGCTTTAACGTGCAGCTTGGACCATCAGCCCGTGTCCTGCCCTGTCGCAGTCACCGAGCACCAAGCAGAGGTGATTCCATGAAAATGTCAAGCAGGGAAGGGCGGACAAGCTTTAACTCCCAGCCCTATTTTTATGGGACCCATGCCCAAAATCTGGTTATCTTAAGTAGGTGTCATGGACTGCTAATCAAAGGACACGTTTCTGTGGAGTTCCAGCTCCACTGGGGTTCAGCAGGGCTCAAGAATTAACAAGGGAAAAGGATCCAAGCGTGCACCCAATGTCCCTGGTAAAAGAGGCGTTTAATGACTTCCAGCTTGGAACCATTTTGCCTGCGTGCAAATCCCAGGAGCTTCTTGTGGCAAATGGGATGACGAGGCAAGGCTCTTGCACATAAAAGTGTAGCTGATTTTAGGGGAATGAATCCTGCTGTGAGCTCATCTGCAGCTGGCTGAAGTCAGCAGGACGGTGTTGGGTGGAAAAGGTAATTTGTCCCCATATTTATGGGGGACTGGACTGGATACCTACCTTTTCTCTCCTTCATATTCAAACTTGATCCTGACATTTCGCTGCTGAAAGAAAAAGCAGAGAATGGTGAGGTCCCAAACTGCATCCTGGACTGAGTCATAGATCCAAAGCTGACAGGTGTTCTCAGGGAGACTCTCCTAACTCCATCAGGCATCTGGTTTATTTAGGGCCAAGCTGTCTGGTGGACTCACAGACTTTGGGACACTCCATTAGGCATCTGGTTTATTTAGGGCCAAGCTATCTGGTGGACTCACAGAGTTTGGGACACTCCATATTGCTGAGGAATGTGCTTGTCAAAAAAAAAAGTTCTCCTGTAAGCAAGAAGACACTCACCTGTACAACTGTTTTAGTAAAATGCATTCATAAAGAGGAAAATTGTAAATGTCCTGAGCTCACTTGGGAATAAGGCACTATTATCAAAGAGGCCAACGTGTTAAGTGTCTGATGCCTGTCCACCTTCAGCACTTCCCACGGTTTCACCCCAGTACTTTTCTATTAGAAACCCAAAAAACAAAGCTCAGAGGATGTTTACCGTAACACAGAAATATTTGGGGCAAAGAATTAAGAAGTAAAAGCAAGCATTCTCTAATGCAAGTGGAGACAGTCTAGGATTTTAAAGCCAACAGTGCTAGGACGGTTGTAGGGCTGGTTGCTATTTTGTCAGGACCTACAAAATGCAAAGTGTATCAGACCCAATACACGATACACAGCAAATGCCCACCCTGAACTGACCCATTGCTCACCTCAAGACAAACCACAAAATTTGCCCAAAGAAGAGCCAGTGCAGTCACAGGCACACTGGGCACAACAGCTGTGCAGGGACCAGTAAAAGCCACTTCTCCCATCCTCTATTTGTGTATATTTAGCAGCAATCAAGGCCACAAGGAGCCTTTTCATTCCTTCAGCTTCTCAGACCAAGTCTGAGCCAAGCTTCCCTCTAGCATCCCTTAGATCATTCCAGGACTTTCCGCTGGTCTCCAGCACAGATCAAAACCCTCTTTACTTCCCAGACCAGGTCTAGTCACCCCACTTAACCAGCATTTTATCCCCCACAGTGCCCACGAGCCTCCTCAAACAGTTCTCTTCCCATGGAGAGAGAAGTGCTGGCCACCTCCCTCCGAGGTGTAACCCCAGGGAGGGCTCGGGCCCGCGCCGCCGGCATCTCACAGGGATAACTCCCAGCTGGGTGGGTGACAGCCCTTCCTGAGCACAGGACTTATCTCTGGGCCTGGGCTGCCAGCGTGTGAAGGCACACTTTCCATCCTCTCAGAGGGAAAGCAGAGCTGCAGTGCAACAGCTTTGTTTCTAATGAGGAAAACGAGCTGGATGGGCGTCCCTCGGTTTATTTTTAAACTGACGGCTCCTCGAGTTCTGCGAACACCCACCGAAATTCAGGAAGTCAAGGCTGGAGGCGATTCTGTTGAAAAGCTTGAGCAGATTCAGGGTAAACACGCTGGATCACCCGAAATGCATCCCTGTTATCTCTGCTCACGGCATTTTCTGTGCTTCCGGAAGGGCTGGGAAGAACCAGGGCTGGGACAGTCACCAAATGGGGCACTCCAGCAGCGATACAGGCCTCTGTTAAACAGGCACTTACATCACCTCGGTGGCTGCAGCCAGTTCTCCAGACCCACAAAGTTTGGACAGTCTCCAGGTTCATTTCCAGAACCAGGCCCAACTTGTAAAAATACCAGATTAATTCCAAACCAGTCCAAAATTCAAAAGGAGAAGAGATTACCATAACCAACCTAGTGCTGCAGGTTCAAGTCATGCTGGAGAGACAGGCAAATACAGGTGGGGTTGCCACCTTGGACTATCTGTGCTGGAAAAGAAAAGATACAGGCTCTCTCATGCCAATTTTTATTTGCACAAGCCTCTCTGAGCAGGCCTGGCTGGTTCAACCCTCCTGGATGCTGGCAAGAAATTGGCCAGTGTGGGTTCACTGACTGTGACACCACAAAACCCTTCTCTAAAGAAAGAGAGGAAAAAAAATCAGGGCAAGGAACTTTCGAGGTTTCTCCTTACAAAGGAGCAGGACGTGGAAGGGGAAGAGCTCACACAGCTCTGGCCTCGCTGCAGGAAACCTTTCAAAACACAGGTTTCACTTTCAGCACAGCCCCGAACGCTGCACCGAGCTGGGATGTAGCACACGCTGCCTGGTTGTGCTGAGCAGCACAGATTTCACAGACAAACAAATTTTGAAAAACAGCTTGTGGCTGGAAAATGTCAGAACACTCATCTAAAGCTCCAGAGAGAGAAGAAAATGAAAAAAAATGAGCCACGACCCTGCTGCATCCTTTTCTTCTACATCAACAACAAGGCTGATGTGCCATGGCCCGACGCCAGCAGAAGGACGCCAGCTGCCCCGCACTGCTCCGCTTCTGAGCAGAGCTACAAACACACTGGCTGCAACAGGGAAATGAAAACCCACTTCATTTCTTAATTAGATAACATTTTTCTTCAGTATAAAGCACACTAACCTCTTGCCTCCCTCAAAGAAAGCAAGACCTTTAGCTCGCAAGCATTTGGAAGAGGGATAAATTCATATTTATCAGTCTGAGAAGTTGATTACAGTTTAATTTTTCAGGCTTCCCTTGGCTTGCTCATGTTTTTGACCCACAGCTCAAGCTGAATTCATCACTGCTATCAGCAACAAATACTTTTTTCCTTTTTTAAGGAGTGGGCAGTGCCCGAAGTACTAGGAAATCTCAGGGGATGCAAAGCACTTCCTAAATGCTGGAGCAGGCTGTGATTTTTTACACCCATGGAAGTCTGGTTTGGAGCAACTGGTTTAAGATTACACAGGGAGCCTGGGGCACTGCCAAGAGCTGGAGCAGAACCTCATGTGAGTCTGCACCCAGCATCTCAAATGAACAATCGGGGGGAAGGCAGGACCGGCACCTTCTCTGTCAGGAACTCAACACAGCGCGCAAATGGTGAGGTGGAAGAGGTGTGGGTGGTGGAGGCTGCTGGGTCCTACTCACTTTTGCAATTTTGTGAGGAATGTGACTCCCCCTTGCACAATCCAGGTTGTGCTATTTACTGTCCCTCCCATCAGGTGTCACCTGAGGTCAAGGGCAGCCCTGTTCTCCTTCAATCAAGAGGTCCACAGTGGGTGTAGGAGAACAAGCTGAGACGTCCAAAGCCTTGTGTTAAATACAGTGCAGGAGAGGGGCAAGGCCAGTCACAGGCACCAGCCTTAAACCCTGAGCTCTGGCAGAGCATTTAAACGACATTTTCATCAGCACTGTGAGAGCTCAGGCAGGTAATGGAGCAAGCAAGGGAAACTGAGGCAGGAAGGCAGTAGGGGCTTTGGCTAAGGATATGAAGATAAAGCCCAGCGCGGGGAGGAGAAGGCTCCATGGAGACCTTATTGTAGCATTTCAATATAAAAAAGGGGCTTTTTAAGATGGAGAGAGACTTTTTACCAGGTCCTGTAGTGACTGGATGAGGGCAACAGTTTTCAACAGCAAGAGGCTAGATTGAGGCTGGATATAAGCAAGAAATTTTCTACCGCTGGGGTGATGAGACACTGGAATAGGTTGCCCAGAAAAGCTGTGGATGCCCCATCCCTGGAAGTATGCAAGGCCGGGTTGGATTGAGCAACCTGACCTAGCGACAGACTCCCCTGCCCACGGGGCAGATGGACTGGACTTTAAAAGCCTTCCCAGCCCAAACCATTCTGCGATTCACTCTCTGAAGCAGAAGAGTGGTCGAGAGAAGCACAGAATTTAGGTGTTTGGCCTCCTGGGCTGTATGTACCGAGCAGCTCTCCCTCTCCGCGTGCGTTTCCGCACGACGCGGGGCACGGAGGAGCCCACGGCCCCGCTGGCGCCTGCAGACCCTGCTGCGACACAAACAAAACCAGCGACAGCCCTGACAGGAAATACCACAGTCATTCCCTTCGTTTCTACAATAATTTCTTCTCCAAAATACTTGTACCGGCATTTCCTCCAGCCCTGCAAACAAATGGCATTTTACTCTTTCTTGCCATATTCCTCTGAAAGGAAAAAGCAAAGCCACTGCCGCGGCCACAAACCCATCGCCATCTTTCCAGGCTTTCCTTGAGGTATTTTTAGCTCCTTCCTCAAAATTTCTGATTCCACGGAGAAAAGACCACAACTGCTAAGCTTCAGAGAGAGAATTCAGATGGGAATTTGGGGGGAAAAGGGGCAACTGCTTTTGCCTCTTGGCTGGGGACCACGTACCCCAGCGGGCTTGGCCAAGCTCGGCCCTCAGAGCTGGAGCAACAGCCCTGTGTGCTGGTTTAGATTAAGGAAAACGTTGGGAAAAAATGGAAAAAGTGTTTCCAAATGAGGTGAATCATGATCTTATACAGAGATCCCTGAAGAGCTGACTGCTGTTTGTAATAAAAGCACACACGGAGAGCAGGAAAACAAGCGGTTAGTCCTAAAATGGAAGCAGCTCTGAAGGAGCAGAAGGTGCTGAGCACCCTCTCTGCTGAACAGCCAGGGGGTTGCTCAAATTGGGGTACAGGTCCAAGCTGAGCCTGTGGAGAAGGCTGTCTGATGGCAGAGGCAGGCAGGGAGCCAGAAGAGGAGCCAGCCCTGCACTTCCATGCCTGTGTCGCTGAAACACCTAAAACTGCCACTCTGGAAAATCCCAGACTAGCACAAATCCAAAGATTCCCCCCATCATGTTCTCTACTCCTCCTAAACTCAGATGCCATCAGAAACAGCGTTCTGCCCAGCCCCCACCTCTGGGGCTTGCTTTAAAGCTGCTCCTGTCAAACCCAACCAGAGGACAGCTTTGCCCATGCTGAGACATCACAGGGATGGGGCCTTTGGAGCGCTTCTTCCACCCAAATCCACAGCTGCCTCACAAACCAGCTGGGACAAAGCCTCTGACTTCAGCATTAACCCTTCTGTGGTCAGGAAAAATCATCGCAGGGGGCCTCCTATTCCCTTTGGTGCTGCTCCAGGAGGGGCTCATTCCAGCCTTGCTCATATCCACCCACGAAACCCCAGGCACTTACTTTGCCTCAGTTTCCCCCCCTGGGTAATACAGGGGCAATGAAATACACCCACTTTTGCGTGCCACAGGGTAATCAGAGAGATTGTTTTCACTTCTCTCATTTTCTACTCGCTGGATTAGGAAACAATGAGAAAACCCCGCGGAGCCGCGCAAGCATTAGCACTCGAGTTACTCCCTTTGCGCAAAGCCACAAAGCGGTGGGATTCCTCCTCGGCTCCTGGCTCTGGCTAAGAGGAATCAGCACCACAGGGCCAGGCTGAGGGGACTCCTACACTTCCCCAAGGTGCAGGTTGTTTGCATCAGCCCTGTGCTCGCCCCTGCCCTCAGCAGCGGGACGTTCTTTACACACCAGACAGCTGGAGCGCGGCCCCAGACCGCAAGAGGAGATGACTAATCCACGTCATTGGGAATGATCTGCACAGAACCCCCACGCACGCCGCGTTATTCGGCAATCAGACGGAAAGGAGTTGGTCTGGCATTGCCCCCTTCTCGTTTCAGGGGTGGAAAGCACGTTACATCCCAGTCCCTCCGGATCCTTGCAGCTTTTTTTTTTCCTCTGAAAGCAAGTCCAGCACCTGACCAGCTCAGAGGGCAGTGGGAAGATGATGTCTGGAAGGGTCGCTGCTGCCTGTTACAGACACTGCTGTTTCAGACAGCAGCAGAAATCACAGGCTTCAAAATGTTTGTCTCAAACCACCCACCTGACAGGTGGATTTCTCATTGGGATCACCCTNATCTAAAACCACCCACCTGACAGGGAATAGCTCTTTTCCAGCTGGATTTCTCATTGGGATCACCCTCTTCGCACCCAAGTCAGCTCCACATGCAGACATGGGAAAGCCTCTGAAATCCTTGGGATTCCACTGCCTTTGCCATCTCCAGCCAAGGCTTTCCCAGTCAGTGCTGCTCCTCCCTCGGCCCCTTGTTTCTGCTCCCCAGGTGGGGAAATCCCTGCAGATCCCCTCACAGAGATTCCCACCTTCCCCCATCATATTCCCCAAATGTAAAACAGAGGTGATAAAGCCAAACTCCTTTTTCAGGCTGCTCAAAGGCCCACAGAGAGCCCTACAAAATGAGCTGCATTTTACTGGAGTTACGAGCAAGCCTTGTCTTGCATCCAGCTTGCCAAATTAGAAGAGAGTCCAGAGGTAATTTACTAAAAGAACAACTTTTAGGACAGTCTGACATTTGAGGTACATGGAGAAACATTTCCTACAAATATTTAATTGCCGTGGGAGAACTTGCCATCGTGATTAAGGTGGCAGAGGAGTTGCCGGCTGTCATCGGCCGTGACAGAGGCCCACTGACAACCAGCTTCACGCTGCCAGTTGCCAAGTGCTATTTATAGAAATGAATGGATGTGCACAGAAATAGATACAAAATAAATGCTAACTTAATTGCTCTTTTCTCCCTCCATCCTTTTGTTCAGGATCTCTTAATTATTTGGCGTTTCCCTTCTCATTCTTTAACGAACGCAACGCAGATCTTCATTCTTCTGTTTCCTCCTTCCCCTCTTCAGAGACATTTCTATGAACAAACTCCTCTGTTCAGTCCAAGAGATGGCCTGAAAGGACTCCTTCCAGCCATGCCAGAGGATGCACAAGGAATAACGGAGTGATTAAAGGAATAACAGAGCACAAGTTGCTCTAGGAATCCTGTCAGAATGACCCCTCTGTTCCCAAAGAACGGCTCTGCTTTAACTCACACGGGGAAGGAAAAGGGTGTCCATGTCTGCCCCTCTAATTCCCACAAGGCAGAGAGGCAGGACAATGTAGTGGCTGCCACACCTGACCAGGACTCAGGAGATTCCAGCTCAGCCATCACATTTGCTGCCAGCTGCCTGGGCAATTCAAGGCAGGAAAATCATCCACACCGTGCCGTGCTCATTTCCAGCTCGTTCTGCCACGAGGCACTGCACATCCAGAAACCCAGCCTTCGCCCTAAACTCATTTGTGAGGGAAGAAAACTAAGAAAAGAAAGATTTTCACAAAATTTGCCAGAAGACGTTCATTTCTTAAGATGATCTGAAGCAAAACTATCGATATTTTGGGAAAGAAATATTTTGGAGCACACGCCACCACAGGCTGTTTTCTTGTGTGGCCCAGGCCTACCAGGAATACAATCTGGCAGGATTCAAATTTCAACTTGTGTCAAGAGAGCACTAAGGAAGCCCTCCAGGAGACAGGAATGAGATAGCACTTCAGTTGTGTTTCTCTGTGTACCAAAAAACTGCTGCAAGCCACAGAGAACTGGCTAGCTAGCCAACACATTCTTGTTTCGCTCTGTCTTTCAGTGGAAATTTGGAACACTGACTAAAGGATTCCCATGCATCAGGAAAAAAAAAAACATTTTTCCACAGAAAAAGAAATATTATTTTATTAATCTAACAACTGAACTCCCAGACCCAAGTAGTTCAACGTGAGCGTGTTGCTGCAGGGCCTTATGAGAGGCACCAAAAATGAGATGATCAAGAGGATATTTTATCACTAGAATGCCCCCGTGCCTCACTCCCCCTCCAAGAAGGGAAACTGTGCAGGGCCTCCCTCAGCCCAACCAGCCAACCTAATCACAGGGAAAAATAAAAAATAAAAAGAGAAAATCAAGTGCCAAAGGAACAACAAATCACCAGCATGACGACAGCAGTTCCAAAACAATCTCTCCCCCACATCAATTTCTGTCCTAAAAAACAAGGAAAAAAAACCCCTAAAACTGACCCAAATAAGTTGATTAAACTGAGCTGCAAACATCAACCAAGTCCCCACTAATTCCACCTCCTCTGGCCACTCCCCGCCTCCCAAGCTCGCCTCCCGCCGTCCCGCGAGCCAGACGTGTTCCAGCCAGTCCAATTTAGTGAGGCAACAATTCAACATCCTCCAACGCCCTTCATCTCCTGGGGCCTGCTGGTCTGAACCCTCAGCTCCGGATGCGCGAGGAGAGCGGGATCCTGACCATCCCCATCTCCTCCATCAGAGAGCTCTGAGCATCCCTGAGCGTGCAGCTACGGCTGCTCCACTTGTGGGTAAAAAGAAAAATCATGAAGGAGGAAGGGTTTCTCCAAGCATCAGTGCTGCGATAAGAAGGAAAGTTTGATTCCTGCTATAATAAAATTAAGCACAAGTGGCAGCCAACTATTCTGAAGCCGATATCAGAGCACAGCATAACTCCATTGGTGATTTATAAATGGAGATGCAGAGCGGATGGGCTGTGGGTATGGACTTGATTGCAAGAGGCCAGCTTTATGCAGATAATAATTCAGTCAATGAAAACCATCATTTTCCTTATTTTTGACTAACAATCTGGTTAACTGTGTATGTGCTGCATCAACAGCCCAGGTCTCAAAAACGACAGCAGGGATTTTCCCCCATTGAGCAGAACAAATGTGTTATTTAAGAGGAGGCTGAAAAGCTTTGCTACCCTGAAAGCCACCCGAGCTGGCTCGGCACGGTCCCCACCCACCACCGTGCACAAGATGCTGCCCTTGGAGCCATCCAAAGCTGCACTGGGTTTTCTGCTTCGCCTGCAGCTGCAGGGAGCCAGCCCCGAATTTCTCTGGTCAGTTCTGTAAACATCTTGGACTTGTTTCAGCATGAGCTGAACACAAACCCAGTGATTCAACTTGGACAGCTGCTACCGCCAGGACACACTTTGAAACAAGACGTGCGCACGTGTTTTCGTCTGCATGCGGCTGGGAAGTCCAGAGGGATTCGGGAAGGGATTTTTCCTCTCTGCACCCCAGACTTCTTTGTTTGTAGCACAAGTGACATTAAAAAATGCATGACGACAGTAAATGACAATTTGTTTTCTTCCTTGCGAGGCATCCAGCAATTGCAGAGTTGACTGCAAGCTCGTCCTAAACCATAGCGCCAGAGGTGGAATTCCGTGGATTTGCTGCCATGCCTCTCCAGCAGCTTCCCAGTTATCCTAATCTTTTTCTCCCTTTTTTTCATTGCCATTTTGACAACTGAATTCTTTCTTCACAAGCTTCACGTTCACATAATATCTGTTCCATACACAAACAGGCTACTAAAGCCACTTCAGCTATTGTACCGATGTCAGCAAATAATTTCTGACATTGCTCAAGGGACAACGTTTTTTGCTCACCAAAACAACTCTGAGCGTGCAACAGGGCCAAAACGTTTGGGTTTAGGAGCATAAAGATAAACAGCAGTAATTCATAATTAAATACTTTATATAAGAATGACATTATTCCTCCCCAAAGAGCCTGGGTGTCTACAGCTCAGAATTGGCAGCCTGTCTTTCAAATATCTGAAGTAAAATGCGCACATAATAAATATTGTATTTCATTAACACTGTCAATAGAAAACAATTGACTTATCCAAGTCTTAAAGCTGCACAGCCTGAAACAAGTTCTGCTGCTTTCAGAGCTAAACAACAGTTAGAAGTGCCTTGAGGTGAGAATCGAGATTTAAACCCAGTTTCAGGCTCAGTTGTTATATCTGTGAATAACTTGGGGCATCATTCTTCTCTGCCCCTCTGTGATACAGGGATGCCTGGAACTTCCTTTCAGCCCTTCAAAAAGAGGTCATAAAGCCCGTAACTTGGTAAAATGATGATATTTCTGATGTGCTGAGCACCTGTTAACTTCAGTTCTAACATTTAAACTCTGCTCTGCCAGCATGGCAAGCACCACGCCCACCTCTTTGGTCTGCTGGAGTTTGGGGTGGACGGAAGAAGCAACGCCTTACCTGTTTGTTGGAGTGGACACTGTTTTTATTCCTGTTGTTGTCCAGCAGCCCCCCACATTTGCCCAATGCTGCCAAATCCTTCATAATAGAGTGCAGAGCTTCTTCTTCATCTGCAAAAGAAGAAGAGACAACTGTAGTGTGGAAGAGAACCCTGCCCTCAGATGTGCATAGTGAAAATGCAGCACTGCAAACATAAACTGTCAACACAAATGGATCAAAAGACACAACGTCAAGCCTTCCTATAAAGAGAGGCATTTCAAGGCCACACCACAGTCTCTCTCAGCCCATCCTGTCTTGAAAATACAGGTTCCTACATCACAGGTGAGACGGATAATGAAATCTCATTGCCTCCACCTGAAAGTGCTTGCAAGAAAGCTGGAGAGGGACTCTCGATAAGGGCATGCAGTGATAGGACACAAGGAAATGTCTTTAAATTGAAAGAGGGCAGGTTTACATTCGATATTAGGAAGACATTTTCCTCTGTGAGGGCGGTGAGGCCCTGGTTGTACAGAGAAGCTGTGGCTGTCCCATCCCTGGAAGTGTCCAAGGCCAGGTTGGGTGGGGCTTGGAGCAACCTGGGATAGTGGAAGGTGTCCCTGCCCATGGCAGGGGGTGGAACTGGATGGGCTTTGGGGTCCCTTCTAGATGCACTGTCCAGGGGCTGGATCCACTTTGTGAGGTGTGAGGTGATGCTCTACAGGACAGAAACCTCCCAGGACATGGCAAGCTCACGGCAGCAGGTGAGGGAGCACAACGCAGTTCTTCATCTCTGCCTCTCCTCCTTCTTCATTAAAGGTGAATCCACAACTGATTTTTGAAACCAGGGGAGAGGACAAGGAATCCATGAAAAGCGAGAAACTCAGCAATGCTGGATAGAAGACACTGGGAGCCTGCATGGGATTTCTGCAGTAACAGGAGAACTTTGAGGGACTCATTGGATCTGAAATCAATCTCCTCCTTTTCAACGCTTTGGCATCTGTGGTTGTGGCCTCTTTAAAGCAGCTACAAAGTGTTGCACTGCAAACTACCAACCACAAGAACCAAGAACCCTGTCAAGACCTAGGGCAGGGCACACTCGTTAGGAGGGTGTGAGAACCCTCTGCACGCTCCATGTTCCTGATACAGTCAAGGCGAGTGTTAGGCACATGCAGCTATTACTGTAAAAAATACAAATACAGCTACAAATCTTGTCTAAAAATGAGTGTCTCCAGGGACAGAACCACCCCTACGCCAGGCCAGCCTGCAGATTTAACTCAAAGTCCACAAATATGTGAAAAATTACAAAAACCATATGAAATCAGACAGGACTAGACCCAAATACTGAGGCTCTTTCTCCAGGGAGGTGTATGTCCTGGATCCTTCTGCTCAGATACAACATCATCTCCTCTTTTTCTGCTCCTCCTGCTGGTTTCTATCAGGATTGAAGTTATGAAGAAAACCCAAATATGTGAGAAAAAAGACTTCTCGTGCGTGCTGTGCTCCCAGAGTATATTAAAGAAATAAGGGGAAAAATTGGGGGAAAATGTTTAAAATCCAGTCTCACATTTCAGAGCTCAGAAATGATCTCCAATGCCTACATCAAACGATTAGGAAAAAGCCTACATTTTCCTGTAGGCAATGTGTGTATACATATTTCATACATAAACATATATCTGTACATCAATATTAGACATATAATTGACAAAATAATAAAATTCATACCAAAGTACATTAAAATGCAATCCCTTTTGCCTTCCACATCTCCCTACTTACTAAAAGCACAGGTATGTTTTTTCCAGAGGGGTGGCAGGGAGCACAGCCTGAAATGCTACAGGAAAAAGCTCAAGAAAAAGACAATTTTCAGTTCTGGTTTAGGAAAAAAAAAAAAAAAACAACAAAAAAGAAGCGCATCAAGAATGTCCTCGTGGTTTGGGTTTGGGGTGTTGTTGGTTTGTTTTGGTTTGGTTTTTTTTAAAGGACCTCTAGGACAAGCACAGTTTTCCACATGGATTTTGTAGTAGGAAAATACCCAACACAAAAAAAAAGGGAAAAAAAGCCTTTTTTTTTGTGCATGGGGAAGGGAACAGGGGGAGGGACGAGCTAAAACAAACCCACAAAAACAAAACCCCCTTACGCCGCCCTCCAGGAATTTTCCACCAAAGCTCTAATCTCCACGGTGCCCCTCACCCTTTTCTTTTTTTTCCAGCGAGCGACAACAAAAGTTTCCTGAACTGCCTGACACAAAACACAATCTCTCATGTCACGGGCCAACAGGGCCAGCAGGCAGAGGCAGAGCCTGGCTTTGGTAGCAAAACCACCCTATCCACCCTATTCTCCCATCTCCAAACCCTCCTGGCCATGCCTGGCAGCATCTTCCAGGAGAGGAATCCCTGGTTAACCCACCAGTGCCCTGATTTATATGGCACTGTCTTCCTCCTCTATCTACACACCAATTTTGCCAAAACTTTTTGTAACAGACTTCCGAGTCCACCAAACACAGGTTTAAAAATTCCTGGTGCTCCAAACCGAGTTCATGATAAGTCACATTTCTTAGGAAGTCAGGCTACAAATCTCTGCCAGAAGTGACTTTTTGCATCTCTCCAAACACAGCAAAGCAAGGAGAATCCACTCACTGTCAGTAACTGCTTAAATTCAGGCAGTTTCCAGAAATGCCCAACCATCAACTTAAGTGGCCCAGAATCAGTGGTGTAAAACTGAGCCCCAGCTGTCCTGAACCAGGTACTGAAGAGGAAAAAAAAAGGAAAGAGAAGCTATTTCTTGTATTTGACTGTCAAATCAGCATTGTCATTCCTCTATCTACTAAAAAACTGATGCAAAAGAGCATTCTGAAAAGCTTGTGAGGATTTTCAATTACAAAACGTGAGTGTTCGCTGTCAAAAAACTAAAATACTAAATGACACAACTGCTACAAAATAAGATAAGAAAACTCCTTCCTATACAAGCAGGGAAGGTTGTTTGCTGCTGCTGCTGGAGGGTGAAAGATGACTCAAGCATAAGCAGAAATACAATATTTCCTTGAACTAATGTATTTCCACGTGCTTAAGTATTTTTCAACTGCTTCTAACAGTGCGTTTTTACTCCAAGAGAACTGCAATTTCAGAGAGGCGATGATCAAAGCCACCACTGTTCAAAACAAAACCCCCCACACCACCAGGCTCTGAAGCAACTTCTGAGCAGCAGCACAATTTGCATCATCGGTTGCAAAACCGACGCTTCCCAGTCCTCTGCAGGACAGCTTTGCACAGGGACCGATGCTTTCCAGACTGAACCTCTTGCCCATCCTAATTACTGCTCTTGGGGTCTCCAAGCTGACTCCCAAGAAGGGTGGAGAACTTTGTTCCATGGAAATACGCAGCCAGTTCAGCCAGTGCAGTCAAAATTCAAACAAGCACTGAAGCTAACTGGATAATTAAATCCAAATGCCACTCCCAAGCCTTTCCAGCAAAAGGGGCGTCACAGGCCGCTCCTCCTCTGCTCGGCTTGGTTTGAGCCAGGAGAGGGTGAAGGATGGACGGCTCTCCCAGGGACAAAATGCCACTTGTCAGGAATCCCGTGCCCAAGGGAGAGGAAAAACCCTGTTCTCCTGATCCAGCCCTGGCAGGACCCAAATACTCTTCAGCCTTGCGAGAAGGCAGCATTGAGGCTGCACAGCAAACACCTCCCCAGGCTTTGCCAGGGCTCCAGAACAAAACAGCTGCGAGTTGCACAACACCGATGAAGTATCCTCGGAGCTCGGATGGGCTTGGGAGACTCCTGGAAATCTCTGTGCAACGTGAGCAGGTTCCTGCTCCCGAACGACCTCCTGGCCCAGCTCCACTCGGGCATTGTTCTGTACAAATTCACTTAAGGTGCTGTGGGTTGACAGGATGAATTGTACAACAAATCCCACTTGATCTCCAACACAACATGTAAACAGGATTATTTCTACCATGGAAGATGAGGACAGAGAAAAGCTGATTACAGAGACAGCAAAAATGAAACGTAAAAATAAATTGCGTTTAGTGCTGTCCCTCTGTCCCCAGTGTCTCTTCTTCCATCCTCAGCTCTGTCTTTATTTTCAGCTATTTCCCTTAGTAGGAAACTCATTTCTTTCTTCTCTACTTTCCACCAACACACTTAATTTTGTGCTTTTTCAATCAGCTTCCTGTGACAAAGCCTGTTTGATCACACTGCCAGCCCATCCAACCAAGGATCACTTCCAACCAAAAATAATAGATGTTTCAAAAGATATTAATTTCCCAGAGGTTTGGGGGCGGGGGGAAATATCCAGAGCCACATAGAAGAGAGGAACACACAGGAGCAGAAAGCCAAGAGCACTCCCAGGAAGCAATGACCAGTGGAGCTCCAGTAGACAGGGTTCATATTTTTATTAAAGTACACTCATCCATTTTGGCAGGATCTGATATCAAAACCAGAATGCCTCCTTCTCTCATCAGGTTTTCAGTTCTGCAAGATGTTAAGACTCACAAGTCCCAGGCACTACCAGTATGAATCTGGGGCATCGAAATCAACCAGGGAGTGAAATCAAAAAGCCAGCAGATGACACATCTCTCTGCCCTTCAGAGACACGTCTCCAGCATTGCTACATGGCCTTGGTTCCAGCCCGCGTGAGGGAGAGAGGAACCTGGACTTTCAGTCTTAGTTCAGCGAGTTCACTGCTCGAAGAGAGGAAAAAAAAATTTAAAGGGAGAAATAGAAAGCCTGAAGGTCAACAGGGACCACCCAAAACAATTCAAGAGTCAGGAGAGAAAGCAAATGAAGAAGGGACAAAGGAATAATTTAGCTGTGTTCAGATGGTCTAGACACTGCTGTTATTGTTGGCTTCACTAATAGGTCATTGCTAAGAGGCAGCTTACGGTAGTTCCATGAAGCTGCTTCCATCAACACTGCAAAAAAAAAAAACAAAAAAAACCAGCAGCAGCAGCTGGAGGAAGCCCACAGGAAAGCCTGCAGAAGGAAAGCAGAGTCCTGTAAAACATGGTGAGTTCTGGTTTGGGCCTCTCTCACACACACACCAGGCAGAACCAGGGCTGGGAAGAGTCCGGGAAAAGTCCTGGGTGTGTTGAGGAGGGAAGAATATTGTCCTGTGAGTCATTCCTGAGCGAGGCTGGAGCGTGCAGCTCCAGGGCCCTGCATGCACTTGGATCCAGAGAAAAACCACACATGCGACCACTCGCGGTCACTGAAGATCCCACTGTGCTTTTCACAGCCCCGGTGCTGACAGTGCAGCTGCCTGTGTAAACTCCAGCAGCACCCTCCACCACCAGCATCCACCTCTCCAGAAGGTGATGCAGCCACTGGGGACATCCCCAGGCAGAGGGAAGAGTTCTGTGAAGGCTGAGAGGGGAATGAGGAGAGGATGGGGAGCCACACAGAAACACGGTCACCTTCGGTAAAAGCCCTTTCAAAGGCAAGACTTTGAACATACAGTGACAAAAATACTGAAATGTAATAAAACACGGTGAAAATCAATATGGAGCCACATGATGATGACACTGACAATCCTGACTTTGGTCTGAAGAGACATCAGCCTTCCATTTTCTCTGCATTTTTTTTTTTTTTGAAAATACACAGTTTTTGGTTCGACTGGTATACAACATTTATCACTTACCAAAGGGAACCTGAACTGGAAGACAAGACTCACTCCCCTGGCATCACTCAGTACCTGCCAAGGGCAGCCCAGATGGAATTCCTGATGGAATTTCAGCTACACTGTCAGGAGGAAAGGGAGATGGGCTGGGTTTTATGTCTCATTTGATGGACAGGAATCTGAGCCTGACAAATGCCTTGCTCGAGACCACACGAGTCTGCAGCCAGAGCTAAACACATTAAAGGAGCTTAAATTCAGAGAGGACTTAAATTGATCTGGCCTTCCTGGCTGTATACAAAGGGCACAGCAACTCATTGAGCAGCCTCCACATCCCAAACTTGACCTGGAATCGCACAAAACAGCCTCTTCAGAAAGCCTTAGCTTGAAGAGCTCTTGCACTCACTCCTGTAACCTCTTTGCAACAAATATCTCAATTCCAGTTTGAGAATACAGCTTGTTTTGCATTGCACTCATTAGATCTTGATACCCCTTAGGGGATCTCAGAGACCCTTCTGTTAACAGACACTCCCCATCTTCTCCAGGTACTCACAGACTGTGGCTTCATCTCCTTTTAACCATTCTTCATTTAAGTAAATGGAAATACATAGCTTCTGCCACTAGAGTGATACCTCATTCATTTCTGCAGCTCTTTCCAGTGGTTTGGTTTGGTTTGTTTTTTCATCAAGAGGAAACACCAAAGAAGCACATCATGTTCAGTGGCCAAAGCACCTTTTCGTGTCTGTTTGCTGTGTGAGCAGGGGGTAACAGCAAACCTGGCCCACGTGTTACAGTGGAAGTCCACATCCATCAGAGCAGCAGCCACCTGGGTTGCCCACTGCCTTCCCAGAGGGTCAGTGCCAGACCAGACCAGGTCTTTTCTGGTCCAGGGAACAGGACAACGCTCACACATGTGAGAGCAGGTGTCAAAGAACTTGCTTGTGAAGATAAACGCTGCCTTTTCTCCAAAAGCCAGAGGGGGAAAAAGCTTGGAGATGAAGAGAAACCCTGACCCGGGGTTTCTTCAGTACCTGCAAACACCACGAACAGGCAGGTACAGCCACCAGGACTCAGGCCACGCACAAGACACCAGGGGCAGAGGTACCAAGCCAGCACAGGCTTGATGATCTTAAGGGTCTTTTCCAAACTAAAGGATTCTGATTCTTAATAGAAGGGATCAATCAGTAAGTAAACACCATCACTGACTGTCCCAGTCAATACTAGGAAGCAGCCCAGTGAGCCAGAGGCTCAGGAGCCTGACTTGGACCGTGACAAAAGCCCCCAAGCAAGCACAGAAGGGACCCAGACACTCTGACAGGCAGCTGCAAATACTGTTGTGCAACTCACCCCTCTTGGAAGTGACTGATCTGTAGCAGAGTGCTGCCTGCACCCACCTAGTGAGATCCAAACCTCCCTGTAAGTTCAACCCACACGCACAAAGCTTTTTGCCACTGTCTGGAGCCGTGTCCAGAATCTGATAAAGAGAAAAATGATCCCATTACCCTCCTCCAGAGCAGATTGCAGTGCAGCAGACACACCAGTGGAGCACGTTCCCTTTGCAAGTCAGCAAAGGCTCACCAGCAGCTGGATCCTGCTGCCCTTCTCCCTCCTGCAACCCCACCCAAGGGATGCCAAGGTCACCCCTGTGTAGGACTCAAGGGCAGGGCACAGCCCAGCAGGTCGAGCAGAGCAATTATACAGGAGGAAGTGAGGAAAGACCCTCCTGATACGCAGGACTTCTTGGCAGGAGTTTGCTCACTGACGTCTTGAGCTCGGGACACACAAACTCACAGAGAAAACCAGTGCTGGGATGTGCTGGGGGTTCTTGTAAGCACATTTCTTCTTATCAAAGAATTATGACGCCAAAGCGTGCACCAGGTAGAGGAGATTATTCATCCTTAACCTGACAAATCAATGCTCAACTCTTGCTCTCCACAAATGACATCGGTTTGGATTTTTAATTTCACTTTTATGGCACAAGCAGTAACTGCTTTGTGAAAAGAAACAAAACCAAACCCATCAGAGGCTTTTGACAGCTACAGATGTCCATCACACCAAGTGCCCAACAGAACATCTGCGAGTTTAGGGCACAGCTACACTATCCCACACACCCCTTTTCTTGGGGATAAAGCTGAGTTCCTGCCTCCTATTCCCCCTCTACCCCGTGCTATCCCTCAGATGATCCATACAGCTACTGGAAAAATTGCACAGCTGAATTGGAGACCGTGCTTAGATCAAAAACAACCCTTCCCTTTACATCCCCCTGCAAAAGGGCTGCAGAAAAGAAATCAGAGCTCAGGAATGGGCTTGGAGGGGAAGGCAAGAATCTGTTTTAAAAAAGCTAAGCCAGTTATTTTTAAAATCATAAATGTGTGCCACATATATAACTAAATCAAATCACCAAGGACAGGACCCAACCAGCCTCCAAAATACTCATGCACACAAACAAGCAAACACCTCCAGGGTAATACAGACACGCTAAGACTCTAATCAATTAATGAGAGCATTGAGGAAACAGCAAAAGAGACTAACCTGGCACATAAATCCATGTGTTATGGCAGAACCTATTTGAGAGCCAGGGTGAGGTCATGAAGAACTTCAACTGCCCTCTGAATTTCCCCAGGAAAAACCAAAAGAAAAGGCAAAGCTACTGGGACTGCACCTCCGTTTAGGAGAGGTGAGAGCGATGCCCTTAAAACCTCGAGTGATCAGTACCTTGCAAACACCAAAACCAAAGCATTTGGGATGGCAAGTTTTATCACATGTAGAAGTTTCAGTGGTCAGGCCACAAATCATACAAGAAATTTCTCCTGACGAGTTGCGAAGCGCTGTGGGCTCGATGCCGATGTTCCCTCGTCCCGCAGGCTTACCAGGGACTTTTGCAATGGAAAAGGATTCGGGATCCAAAAGGTGTTTGGCTTAGCTCAACGGGGAGGGAAAGCGAGGTTACGTCTGTGGTTCACCACAAGCCTCCACTCCCAAAATAGCCGCCCCTGACAGCGCCGCGCGCAGTAAAATTCCACGGGGCTGGAGCCACTGGCAGAGCTTTCCCAGGCTCTGCGCACCCTGCTCCCCTCCACAGCCCCATCCCTGGGCACACTCGTCACCACAAGTCCCCTGTGCATCCCCATACGCTTGGAGGGTGGCAAAGCCCAGCTAAGAAGCCCATTTTCCCCCGGGTGCAGCCCATGCGACATCCTGACAGTCGTTCTCCTTCCTTCTCTCAGCTCTCCACCTCCAGCGGCTCAGGAGCACGACCTACGGAGGTGCAGCCACCTCGTGCAGCCATCTCACAGCCTTCACCCCTTCCTGGCCAATGGGGCAAACGGCTGGGTTGAAATTGGGTGGCATTTGGTGGGGGGAAGATTTGCTGAAGAGGGCAGAGCTGGGGGAAGCAGCTGCTGCCCCTCACATCCAGCCAGTGACTGGGATGCTGGAACAGGAGACAGGACCTTTGAGCCCAGCCATAAACCTAACACTGCTCGTAGCAAATCTCTTGTTTCTCGTTTGCTTTTGCAGATTAAAGTTAGTCTAGGAGAGCTGCAAGCAGGGGCTAGACCCTTTAAAAAGCAAAAGTAACCACATTTAAGAAAATTTTGCACGCCTGCAGCTCTGCTACTCCTCACCACTTCAAAAGGTACCAGGTTTCTCTCTCATCCTACAACAAACTTTCACAACTTTTTTGCTAACCCTACCCCTTGCTCCACAAACACTAATTTTCCTCTAATGGATTAACATAATTGAATTAAACTTGGGCCAATTATTCCAGCAGTTTCCCCGCTAAGCTTAAAATTTGCTCCTTCTGAAGAAGGGCTTATGTGCCTAAAAGGCAGCCTGGTTTTTTCCACCTCTATCATTTGGTCTAATAAAAGATATTACCTCTCCCCACAACCTGTACCTCTCTCTTGAGCACACTTGAAGAGAGAAAAATGTTTACCCAGCAAAGAAATGTAACTGGCAAGTTATTTCCCCTGGCTGACTCCGATACCTTTGAAGGTTATTTGAGGGATCATAAAGAACTCGTTCTCCCTCCCAGCCCAGCGACTTCCAGCGCTCAAAGCCTCAGCCCAGAGCCCGTGAACTCCTAACCCATTGCTGCAGCAACGGCTGCAACATCCCAGGTGTGGTGCAGGTCCAGTCCCACATTCCCCAGGTGCCCAAAGCACCCTAAATTTGAGCCCTGGGCACAACAGGCGCAGTGCCAGGAAAGGGAGAAGGAGACCACGGGCACCTTTTAACTCAGACACCTCTCAAAAATAATAAAACCTGAGCTAGAAAGCCTGATGTGTCTTATTACAACGTGAAGTGCTGCAATTTAAGATGAATTAATTTTTCCTTAAGAGCTGTCAGCACACAAAGAGAAAGTTAAGAGCAATAAGGAAGTGAAGAGCGAAAGCGTTGCCTACTGAGGAACGAGGAAAACACGGCATGGGAGGGCTGAGACATCAGTGCCTGCATCCATGGGACAGGGTCTGTTCTGCCCCCTCCAGCTCCAGCAGCTCTCTCTGTTTCAGCAGCCCCCCAAACAACAATTAATCGAGTTAAATGGCCATGCCATGGCTGTTCAAACCAGCCTTCAGCAAGCTGCTGTGCCTTGTGCCAGCCCGGCCTGCAATTACACACACTCTGTCAAGTCGATGCCATAAACAGTATCGTTCTCCCATCTCCCACACCTCAGATGACCTTTCTGCTGAAGCAAAAGTCACACTCGCTCCAGCAAAGCACTAAAGACCTAAACCTTTGAGTTGTATGGATGTACACTGAGCAGAAAAGATCAGCCTCCCCGGAATTTTTATCCTCAGAAACACACACGCACGCACACAGCTTTTCATAACCACGCTTGGGAATACTTAAATCATCTTTAAAACAAAAAGAGTAAGAGTTAAGCAACAAACAAGCTGGTGCTTTTTGTACCAAATTCTGCAGGTTTTTTAATATTACTTTTACTGTAATGTCATGTTGAAACACAGCAATTCTTAATACTTATTGGCCGCGGTCTTTCCACTGCATTGCACTGGAGATATGGACACCTTTAAAAGTGTCATAAGCACTCATTTGACCAAATTACAGAGAGTCTTGGACTCCTGAGGAGAGGTTGCAGATGGAAATGGACTGTAAGCTGAATAAAAAACCCAGTGCCAAGGACTTAGGCTGGTCCCAAGCTGGCACATGCAGAGATAGTGCAGCAGCTCCGGGGATACCAGGGCTGCACAGGGCTGCTCCAGCACTGCCTGACACGGAGACGCCAGAAGTCCCCACTTCTCGTCTTGTGGTCTCCGTGCAAGGTCATGCAACTTCCCTAGAACACGTCCAGGAGTAAACAGTCCTGTGCTGAACTCTGAGACACTGAGCAGGCTATAAATAGGATCCCGGAAAAAAAAAAGGTAGATCCGGAACGGACCGTCAGAGATCACCTCATCCAACACATCTCCTCCGCGGTCTTTTCCAGAAGGAAATCAACGATGTGACTGCAGATTCCCTGCTCTTCCCTCGAAAATGCTCCCTCATCCCAAGGCATGGAATAAACAAACACATATAAGAGGAAGAGGGAGAGAAGTGAAGCTAACAAACCCTCAAAATTTAGCCCGAATTTCTGTGCGTCAGCAAAGCTGCACCGATTCTTTAACTGACAAGCACCGCTCAGTAACACTGATGGGGATACACGACACTTCACCCACCTCATCCTGGCAGCTGAGCCACAGACCAGACTCAGGACCACGACATGACCCCGTCTGGGCACAGCCTGGCAGATCTAACCCCACGCAGGTGTGGATGCCGTTGGTGACGAGCCCCAGCAATGACATCTTGGTAAGGGGACGTGCACGGCGCCTTCCACCCACACACAAGTGCAAGCAGAACTCCAAACCTGCTCAAGATTCCTCTTGATTCAGCTGACATTCCCAAAAAACAGCCACGGTACCTCTCTCCACTACAGAATTCCCACAATGAATGCTGCCCTGGTGCACCCATATTATATTTCCAGCTGGCAGGCTGAAGGCACCTTGAGCAGGTTCTATCAACCACTCCCTGTACAAGAAGCCATCAAATTGACAATTTCCTGAGAACTGGAGCCAGCAACTCCTTCCCTGCTGGTGCTCAGGGCAAGTCTGAGCTTTCCTTCTTTAAAAAAAACCCACATTGCATTGACAAAGCAGTGGCTTTTGCCTTTGAAGTGAAAATGTTTCTAAAAAATTTTGGGGTTAGTCACCAGGGATTTTAAACTGAAATTTGTCATTCTTTATATTGAAGAAGCAGATCTGGACTTTCTGTTCCCTTCCTTTTTCTTTTTTTTTTTTTCTTTCAACCTAGCTTTAAATTAGTTCTCTCCCCACAAAATCTCTCTTCTAGGTAACAGAGAAAGAGCAAAAAGAACAGACACATAAAGCCAGGATGGGGAAAATACCACTCTTCTCTCTTCTCCATAACGGAGAATAAACATTTAAGGTGTGGCAGTAGCTTCACATTTTTCATTATTAAATTCAAACCACTACCAAACTCTGAATCATGTTTCTACAAGGCTTTTTATAAGGGTGGGTAGTGACAGGAAAAGGGGAGATGGCTTCAAACTGACAGAGAGAAGGTTCACATTAGATATTATATATATATTCATTAGAAATTCTTCCCTCTGAGGGTGGGGAGGCCCTGGCACAGGGTGCCCAGAGAAGCTGTGGCTGCCCCTGGATCCCTGGGAATGTCCAAGGCCAGGCTGGACGGGGCTTGGAGCAACCTGGGACAGTGGAAGGTGTCCCTGCCCATGGCAGGGGGTGGAATGAGATGATCTTTAAGGTCCCTTCCAACCCCAAGTATTCTGTGATTCTGTGATTTTCTGTGATTCTACGCATCTGCAAGAACAATCTCTAAATTTACTGGTCTTCCCACATATATCCTCCTTTTTTTTTTTTTTTTTTTCTTGTTTAAAGCATCATTTCAGCCATCCCTGAAAAGTTTTGGGTGAACTTATGTAAATGCTGCAAATGTGCAAGTGAAGTGCTCAGCTTCAACCAGGACTCCTCCAAGATCTCCTTTCTTGGGTCACCAGGTCAGGAAGCCATTTAAGCACTTCCAAGTGGTCCCAATTTCTTATATAATGAAATTTCTTTAGGATAAAGTATCTATAGAGATAAGATCCAAATCCTTATGTACCTCCAGAACTATAAACAATTCCCACTTTAACAAAGTTTCCCTCAGCACCATAGAGCATCTGATGCAGAACTATTCCAGCAGAAGAGGCAGAAAGTGCAAATAATCCAGGTCACCAATTAGAAAAGCAATCTATTCAAGCTCTGTTTGAAACAGAAGATTCCTTGGGAGAAGATCTACAGGGAATGGAGATGCTCTGCAGAGAAATACAAGGCACACTTGGGAAGAGACTCCACCTGGTACATGACCCACCAGATCACACTCAGAATAAGAAGAAAATTTGCCCAATTTTGGCTCCACTAAAATGCTGAACATAAATTAGAAAGCAATGTAATATTTACTCAGGGTGCTTAGCAATGTCCCCCACTCTGTCGCCACGCTTGGTAGTCCCAACCAAAATTAACGGGCTGCAGAAAATTAATTGCTCCAGGGGAATCCAGTTCTTACCCATCTTTCCATCTACATCAGGCCTCCATTCCACCGGTCCCAGACACTCGTGCCTTATCCTCCTCTCTCAAGCATCCACCCTGTAACAAACACACACAGAGGTCACAGATTAATTTTGACATGGCAAGAGGGTCACTTTTCACAAAGCCTCTCCCCACCATCACCTGGGCTGGAGGAAAGAAGAGAACCTTTAGTTAGGAACGGAGACCAGGAGTCTGCCCTCCTCTGCACACACCAAAGGTAACACGCCACAAACCTGGCACGTTAATGGTTTCAAAATCTTGGAGTAAACAATTTGTGCTTCCTTAAGAGCAGAACATTTTAATTACATGATATTTTTAATGTGTTTTTACGTGATTAATGTAACCCTAGAGCAGTACCATCTTTAACGCTTCGCATTCCGCAGCATCCCTGTGGGATAACGCTCACTTGGGGAACAGACTGACAGCAGGACATGGAAAAGCAGTCCTGACTCAAAGCAGAAACCTAAATTTAGGCCTTCCAAATGGCAGTCAAGGTTCCCCAAGGCTGGACCAGCTTTCCCCTGACTGCATGAGAACAAAGCTGAGTGCAGTCACTCCAAGCAGCAGTGACTACTCCATACATCCCTCATGGCAGGCACGTCCCTAGGAGCCCTCCCAGAGTTTCTGCCTTTAATCTGCCCCAACACCAGCACAGAAGTGGGTTCAGTGACCTCCCATCCCACCTTCAGCCAAACTCCTGCACCCAGTAAGGTTTTTTGGGGTTTTTTGTCCACCGAGAAACTGAAGCAGGTCTGAGCCTGCTGGAGCCTGTCCTGCTCGCTAATGAAAGGCCTCATTTTAGACTGAACGAAGGCAAAACCCACCTAAGGATGGGCACCTTTTAAAGAACACAGTAACAGAAGACATCAAATTCCACTTTAGCTGCCTGATAAGCCCTCAGATTTTTTGGTCATAAACTTGTGTGATAGCACAAGAAAAGGGAGAAACACCTCAAGAACTTGATCGGACTTGCACAGGGAGTAAGACATTCCTGTCCTGCAGTCACTGCAGGTTGTTGCCCTGAAGTCAGTGAGAGCCATGTGCTCCAGGACACTTACACAGATCCTGGAGTGTTAAACATGATGCACTGGTCAGAAATGGTAGGAAAAGGCACTTTGAAAACCTCCTGGCTTGGTCAAATCCATTCAAACACAGCAACAAATCTGAAGAGAACCAGGAATGGTCTCAAGCATGGATTAAAACGATTTTCTGCAGCTCTGGTGCCTGGGTGATGGCGAGCAGAGGGATATTTATCCAACCTATTTTGAGAGAGACGAGCAGGAAGGGAAGGCGATAAGAGAGCAGCAGAGGCGGAGACGTCCATGTGTCCCCGAGAGCGTTGTTCCTTCTGCTGCTGCAGCTTCCTCCCAGGGCAGCACCACTCAGCCTGAGAGCCCAGGGCCACCAGGGACTCTGCTCTGTCCATTTTCAAGGCCAAGGAGGAGGCAAGGAAGCAACCAAACAGATTGAAAGGTTAAAAATCCTACCTCGAGAAGGAACTGGTCAGTCTAAGCAACGCTGAAACAAGAGGGAGCAGAAAACCGACAAGAAAGCAGGGTAAAAATTCCATCTGATTATAACAAGAGCAGGAAACGGCCCAAATCTTCACTTTCGCTTTCAAAACTGATGTGACACTTCCAGGAATTAAGCTGTGTGCATAGTTTGCAGCGGGGGCCACAGGCAGATAGCCTGGATTAACTGTAAATTCCTGGGATAGCCCAGGTTAACTCTCCTATCAGTGCAATAGATTTTTCTAATGGCTTTCTGGAGACCTTCCAGACCTTTCCAATCCGTATCCAGTCACAAAAACATGCACCTAAAGGAACTGTGCAAACGAGCCCTGGAAAAAACAGGTGACCTTTCCGTCAGCAGAGCCCTCCCCTGTGCTGCTCTCCATCACCTCTGCCACAGCAAACCCCCGAGACCCCACTGCCCAGCCCTCGTGAGCAAACCAGCCCCTGCACACAGGGCAGGAAATCTCCATGGATACACGAGAGAAAGGAAGGTTTTCTGTTTTAGCAGATCTCTTCAATCCTGAGGACAGCCAGCCTTCAAATTGGACTGCAAACACTGGCGATTTCCGTGGCTTCCCAAAAATACATACCAGCAGCTTCCTGTTACAGAAGGACAAATTCCTGTTTCTAGTACAAATTCTGCCCTATTATTATGTCCCTTAAAAAAACAGGGAGGGGAAAAGGGGAAAAAATAAGAGGGCAAAAAAGGGGGAAATCTTTTTCCTCTAGATGCAGTTCCAAGCAGCTTCTCCTCCCGCAAAGCTCTCTGATCAGAGCCTCCAAGTGCTGGCAGTTTTTGACACAAAACCAGTTAGCATCTGAAACTGGGCTCCCACCGGGCACTGCGCTGCTCCCACAGCCCACAGAACTGTGCAAATCTACTCGAAATCTCCCTGGTAGGCACCTGCCAAGCAGTGAGAGAGCTCAGCAAGGTGTTGGCTCCCAGGGGTGCTGGGGCAATGTATTCCAGGTTTGTGCTGTACACGCAAGAGACTCTGTCTGCTCCAGTCTGCTCAGGGAACTGCTGGAAGTTAATTAACCTGCAGGAAAGCCCAGTTCAGGTGCTCTCACCTAGGGGTAAAGCAGTTTTGATTTGCCTGAGCTGAAATTTGCAGACAGAGTGGCTCAACTTCATCACGGCTCCATGAGTGTATGGTATGAGTATCCACGTGAGAGATGTATGGAAGGTTATTAATCCACTTTGAAAATTAATCCCAGTTTTTCCCTTGTCTTCCCATACTCTTGGCTGGGAAGGGATTAAGCAAGACTGAGCTCAAGGGAGAGAGCAGTTCAGCTGTGACATGTCTGCGTGTCCTGCCTCTGTGGGTCCGAGTTACAGAAAGCAAAGCAGGGGAGGAGAGGATGGAGAAATGTGACTTTTCCCTGGATGTGAGGGAAGACAAAACAAAGTGACTGGGAGATTGACTGGGAGGAATTATATAGGATGAGGGTTAGGAAAGCAGGAAGAGTGCAGCCCAGCATCGAGAGCTGGAGTCACCTACAGTCCACTATTGATAAACGGGATTTACGGTATCACCTACCCCAAAAAGGGTTGTTCTTACCCCACAGAGGCTCAGCAACCACCATAAAACATGGCCTTCAAGTCAGAATCTCTTGCCACTACTGCAGCACAAGCAAGTGGCATCTCCCTCTGCAGTTTATCATCCCCAGGTTTCCAGGGAAAGCAGCACCTACTCATTCCTGCCTGAGCACCACTTAACATTTTGGTTTGGAGGTGTAGGGACACACCACTGTAAAAAAATAAATAAATAAATAATAATAAGCCACAGTTGCCCCTGAAATAGGGCTCGGCTGGAAAGCTACTCAAACTAGCATTGCTAAAATTGGGACTTTCCTTGTTTTTTCAAGCAGCAGGGAACATGTTGGGCTCAGAGAGTTTAACAAGCAAGAGTCAAGCGGAAAAAATCTCTCCTTTTTAAGAGTTGACCACATTAACTTTCAGCAAGTTTCCGGGAGTCCTGCCAGAGCACTGGAGTTTTGTATACTACGGAACTGTTAAAAATATTATTGTAAATGTTATTTTCAAAAAGCTTCAGAGGCCAGCGCTGGGGTAGTGTTAAAAACAACAGCAAAGCAAATGAGATTGTTTTAATGGTGAGAACACAAATGTATGTGTGCTGATAGCTCAGGCAGCCTGCAGCCTTGGCAAAGAGGGATTCAAAGACAAAGGGAGAGTGGTTGGAATATCACAGGTTGTCTCTGATCATCCCAACCTCATCCTTATAGTTTTCTCTAGACACCACAGAACGTTTGACCTGCTGTACTTAGAACTGCCCTGGAAACTGGATCCATATTCTGGGATACACAAAAGAATAGCTGAATTTTGGTGCCATTTCAGACACAAAAGACCCTGCTCTCGTGGCATTTTCCACCCAGTTTATATCCAAGGATGTACCATGCAAGGGAAGTAAAAAAAAATTGCCATTTAAGACCGTGCATCTATGTAGATGTGGCACTTAGGGACATGATTTAGCATGGACTTGGCAGTTCTGAGTTAATGGTTGGACTCTGTGATGTTAAAAGTCCTTTTCCAGCCTAAATGATTCTGTGATTCCATGTTCATGAACACACAACTGGGATGGACTTTCTGCAGACGTGTGTAACCAGGCCAGGTTTGCAGGGCTATCTCCCCAGAGGGCTCAAGGGACAAAGTTCATGAGTCAAGATGAGGAGAAAAAACCCTCTCCTGATCAGGCTGCTAAGCTGGAAGTGACGTGCACAGACCAGCACAGCTCATGGAAGGAGGCAGCCAGTGCCCTTGGAACTACAGCCCATGAAACCCAACAAGCAATTCTGTATCAATACCCATCAGCTGAGGCTTCTTCTCCCCAGTTTTGGGCGTGACACCTCAAAACTGCTTAAGAATCTTTCTCACAACACGTGTTGCTGGGAGAAGAGATCTGTGCTCAAAAGCCATCGTGCTCAGTGGAGGATCCCTTCAGTCCCTGACCCAGCCAGGGCAGCTGCACTCGACAGCTGCTTCTGGAGAAAAATCTCCTGAGCCATCCTGTTCGTTCTAGCACCACGTGTACTGAGAATAAGAGGTTTAGAACCTGCCTGAGTCCTGCTGTTAACATCCATGACAGCCCTTTAAAGAAGCCACTGAGATCTCAAAACAAATCCTCTTCTCAGAAGAAATTACTTTATAAATGAAATGTTCCAGACAGCATGCTCCAGTAAGTTATCACAGAGTGGTTTGGGTAGGAAAGGATCTTAAAGATCATCCAGTTCCAACCCCCTGCCATGGGCAGGGACACTTTCCACTATCCTGGGTTGCTCCAAGCCCTGTCCAACCTGGCCTTGGACACTTCCAAGGATTCAGGGGCAGCCACAGCTTCTCTGGGAAACCTGTGCCAGGGCCTCACCACCCTCACAGGGAAAAATGTCTTCCTAATATCCAATCTAAATCTCTCCTTCTTCTTTAAGGCCATTCCCCCTTTTCCTATCACTCCATGCCCAAGTAAGAAGTCCCTCTCCAGCTCTCTTGAAGCCCCTTCAGGTACTGGTATTTTTCTCAGTTAGTTCCTTTCCTTGCTTTGCAGTAATATTCCCTTTACCAAAGTCAGTGCAGTAATCGGTAATGTATACTGGCACATTAAATAGCTTTGATTTTCCATACAGATCTCAAACTTCTGGAACAATAAAACAAAGAAGCAAATCAAAAGGCTTAGAAAGGACTCTTCTATCAGCAAAGGTCAGACAACACAGCCCCATCAGGTCAGAGTTAATCTGTTTTACATATAACAGACAGGTCAAGCAAACAAGTATCCAGAGAACTCACGTGCTCCCCACCTGTTTGGGTTTTTATTTCTATCAGGGTCTGCACAGCACAGAACTGTGTCTCTACTGAACTCACATTTTTTACAGAGGAACCACCTCCTCCAGCAACTGGTGGAGATGAACCGATTCGCAGACACCCCAATTACACCCCAAAGCCCACCTCAGTCCCACCGTGCCTAAAAGCAAGTTTTCCAATCAGGCACTGAAGGGAACAAGTCTAAAGGATCCTCATCTCCTGCAACCCTGAACATTCACCTCCCCAGATGGAGCTGAGCCAAGATTATTTACACACAGAGCCCTGCCTGCGAGGATGAAGGTCTGCAGCTAGGGGAGAGCACTGTCCTGCATCATTTTCCCTTTCACAGGGCAAAATCCTGTCCTCAGATACTTCTCTGTGCACTTATGAATCAGAGGGAAACCCCAATGCCAGTTACACCTACAGAAACCCTCTGATTCCAATGAACAATTGCCCTCTAAGCGAACACAGCAAAGGGAAGGTATTTCTACATATAATATAAAAACCCATGCAGAAGAATGTTGTCATTTCTTCCTCCTGCAGGTTTTCATGGTCTTATTTTTGTCTTTCTCCTCAAATGACCGAAGACTTTGTGGGAGGAAAATTAAAACAAAACCGTGTATCTGGAAAAGTGAAGCTTCTGGCCTCTTTCTTCCATGTTTCTGGGAAAAACAGGAAGGAGAAGGAGCAGAAACCAAAAAGGAGGAATAGCTAGTAAAACCTTCAGGTGAAATAAGCCATCAGAAAAGTGTTTGTGTCAGAGAAAAATCTTTCCCGGGAAAAGCAATTGGGAGAAAAGCATCTGGTATCAGAAATGAAGAGTGTCCATGAATGAAGCTTCACACCCAAGAGCTGCAAACCCAACACTGTGCCATGGAGAACCTGGCCCGAGAGCTGGAATCTGCACCAGGGGCTGGAATGCTCAGTTCTCCATGAGGATAATGGCAAGCAGAAACCAAGCCTGTCTCTATCTTCAGCCTCTAAGAGTATCAAACACATAACCAACTTCATGGCTGATCCGACAGGCTCCAGCAGTGATTTTAACACCAAGGGACCAAGCTCTGGACTGGGAAGGAGGGAGATCCATCCCATGTCCTTGGCATGACATCGTGGCAGGATCAGGGCTTTCAAGCCACTGTGCCATCTCCCACACTCACCCCACCTCATCTCTGACCCGCTTTCTCTCCCTTGCAACATCCCCCTGAGAGCACAGAGGATAACACACCTGTATATCCCGGGAGCCATCCCACCAGCCTTTGTCATCCAGCCCTTACCCTCAGCCTGCCACGATCGATAGTCCCTCGCAGCCATCCCCCTGCACAGCTTCCTCTTTAACAAGCCACAGCCTCACCCCCGCAGCCTGGCTGGATTTTATTGATCCCAACGAGACTTTCTGATCGATTGCGAAGCCGAGGGCTCAGGACTAATTGACCCCTCTCTGCTCTCTCAGCAGCTACCTGGTTGATTTGCTCCTTCTCCGTGGGCAAGAAGCACAACCTCCACAGCACATGGGGAGAGCAGGACCCCAAGAGCCACCACAAAATCTGACAGGTCCTTTCCTTGCTCATGCCACTTCTGCCATGCAACTCTGGATTGAGATTTCTCCAGTGGGAGAAAGCAGAGCTCAGTGAGTGCTTAGCAGTGAGCAAAGACTAAAAGCCAAGCTGTGGTTTTGGGCAGAAGGACCATGTTTCCGCATAGCCCCAGGACTCTGCTGTCTCCACGAGCTGCTGGCTCGTGCCTGCCGTCAGTGGGGTGGTGATGGGGTTACGAAACAAGCATGTGGGGCAGCTTGCACAGAGGCTTTGTTCTTCCTGTCCTCTGGACTTGCAGTATCTCATGAACTCAAGTGCACTCGCCTTCACGGTAAAAAATGAGCCATCGACAGCGCAGGAACCAGACTGTGAGCACACGGCCACGCGCCCACAGAGCCCGACAGGTCTGCAGAGCACGCGCATTGCCCGAAGCTCAGAGCACCCAGGGCCTCCCAGGCCTGCCCTGCCTCTCCTGCCAGCCCTTCCCCACCCAATTTTCACAAAGCTGTGGTTCTGCAGAGCCTGAGCACCGCCTGTTGCTTGCTGCAGCGCACACAAGGCGGCTTCTTCTCCAGAAGAGTTGCCCAAGCTGTGCCATCACACAACAGCGGCCCGCTCCCCCAGTGCAAGGCAGCAGCTTCCTGCTGCTGCACTGACTCTGCTTCATTCCCCAAGCCTGGTGGAGGGAAGAAAAGATGATGACACTGGGGAAAAGGCATATCTCGCCTCGAAAACCAGCTCAGGGCATTGCAGAACTTGAGACTGAGAGCATGACAGCTCACCAAGGCCAAGAGCGGTCTGCAGGGGAGGCAGCAGCGGGATGAGTAATTTCCTCTCCTACGATGTCCAGCCTGGTGCAGTGCAATGGAAAGTCGCTGTGGGCATTTTGTCCAGCTCAGAGAAAGTCTGACCTGGAGACTTTCAGAAAAGAGAAGCCCATCACCCTTGAGAGACCATGAACCAGCCTTGCACCACCAAGGCAGCTGTACAACACCTCTGAACTGGCAGACCAGCTGCTCAGTTGCTCCGAAATCAGGTCACTTATTAGGCACAGTGGGGAAGCAGTCAACTACTTTTAGAAGAAAGCTCTGGAGAAATACAGTTCAGCTCAATATTGATTCCCACGGCTCCGTTACAGACAGACAGAATTAATTTCCAGGATGGAAAGAAACATATGCCTGCATATCAAAACAAAATACAGAAGCCTTTCCAGTCCTCCGGCTGCATTTCAATGGAAACCAGAAGGCTGTCATGATAGAAAGATTTCGGTTTTCTAATTAATCCTCCCTGCTGAGAGTTTAATGCCGCTAATTGATGGGGAGAGGTGGTGTCCAGACAGTGCTTGCAATTCCTTTTTACATCATTAGGCCAAGTTCTCTCTGAATTAAATAATAATAAGGCAGATTTGCTCTCTGTGTGCACTGTGCCCTGCTCCAGCTCCCTCCTCCCTAGAAGATGTCTGGTGGAGGGAAGGGAGGCGAAACCCATGTCAGAGCTCTTTACAAGTGTTGGAAGTTTTCCTGGAAAACGTCATCTGTGATACTGTCACTTCCCCAGAACAAGCCAAGAGAAAGACCAGTGGTGCCAGGGACACTGCCTGTACCATGAAACACCCTCCATGGGATCTGGGAGAGCGCTTCTCCCCATGCACCAGAGCAATCGCTCAGCCAAGAGACGTCCCGTAACACTTCCAAAAACCACACAAAATGTACCGCGGTGTCAGGAAATGGATCATCAGGCCCTGCACAACAGCCCCAGGGGCCCAACCAAGTGCCACCCCCAGCAAAAAGATGTCACCGGTGCAGAGCAGGGTTGTCTGCTCACCTGCACCACAGAATGGTTCTCGTCCTTAACCCTAAATATTAATCTCACAGTGTTGTTGACCAGGAGACACTTCTGGAGCCACTGAAGTGATCCTAAGTGCAAAAGCCAACACAGCCTCAGTAGGAGAAGGCAGTTCAGCACACGCCTGGAGAGGAAATTTCTGCTCCCATTCCCTACGAGAGCACATGCTGTAGTCCTTCCCTGATCCAGTTCAGGACAGAATTTGTCCTTTTATACTCAACACCCGGCGATTTCAACCCGAGTGCTCTGAGCTGCAATCAGGGAATGCGAAACAAAAACCAATCGTGCTGTGGTTACTAAGCAGTAATAAACCAAGCAATGCTGATGGTCCCCAGGCTCTGGCCTGACACTCCAGCACCGCTCTGTTTGTCAAGGCAATAGCATTTCCACCTGCACCTCTCTGACATCTCCGCTGGGAGCTTTCGCACACCGCTGTCGTAGATCATGGCCAGCAGAGCCCAGGCCAGCTGTGCAGAGGTCCAGCTGGCTGACCTTTCCTTTCCAAAAGGCTTCTATTTTTTTCCTCCCCCCTTATTATTATTAGTTTTCGAGCCACCTACTCCATCATAAATATAAAGTAAAATTAGCTTATTCCTAGAATGCTAAAAAAAGACAGGCTCATGCCTGCACGAACTGACAGCGAGTTAAGGGGAAGGCTCCAAACACGCCAAGAATGTCGAGCCCAGAGCTTTTGGCCCTTTTACTACAAAATCCTATTGCTGCAAGCAACCTGTGCACGTGCAGGTCGAGTCTCGTGCGTGCAGAGTCCCTCACCTGCACGGGCTGCCTGCTGCTCCTCCACAGCGCCCTGAGCAAACCACTCCTGTCTGCCCAGCAGCCTATTAATAAAAACACACCAGGGAGAAGAGCTGCTCGCCAGCAGGGAGGTGGACGAGATGATCTAATAGGACCTTTTCCATCTCTTAACTTTTCTGCTTAGTCACAGGATAAATATCTCCCACGTCGTAGAGAAACGCGCGGGCTTTGCTTGCCTGCTCGTGGCGGGAGAGCGTTGCCCTCTGAAGACATTTTGTTCTCCAGATGCTCACGGAATCGCGGAATGGTCGGGGTGGGAAGGGAGCTCTGGAGATCTCCCAGTCCAACCCCCCCTGCTAAAGGAGGCTCACCTAGAGCAGGTTGCACAGGATCACGTCCAGGCAGGTTTTGAATACCTCCAGAGACGGCAAACAGGGCTTTCCCAAGGAGAGTTAAGCAACAGAGGACTTGCATTAGCCTGGATTTCGGCTTCAGCGAGCTCTGAGGCACCCAGGCAAGTCCCCTAATTGCTGTCCCACAGCCACGAGCAGCGCAGGAACCTCATTTTTCTACTATCAGAGTGCTCGTGCTCCTCCAAGCAGTCAAGCCTGCTCCTGTCCAAGGTGGAAAAGCACTTCACTGACTTTTGCAGAAGGCAGGTTGGCAAGAGAACAGACAGCAAACACCCAGGTCAAGCCTCCTGTGACAGACTTCCAGAAAAAAGCTCAAAAAACCCCAACCACCCCAGAAAGGGAAATGCAATGAACCAAAGGGTTTGGGGAGAAGAGGCTCCGATGCAGCTTAGGTGTTTAGGTTTACATGGAGATTTGCATTGGCACTGATTCTTGCCACAACAGCAGCAAGGCTCTTTCTTGGTTTTAAAATGCCTAAAGAGTGCGAGGTTTCCACAAGAGACCATCCTCACACATAACCCACAGAGCACCTGAGAGCCTCAAGACCACAGATCTGCAAATTTCACCAAGCAAGGAGAAAAGTATTTCATCATATAAATCATAAAAAAGACCCCACACTGTAAAAAAACCACCAAAAGCCACACAATCTAAATATCTCTTGCGACGAGATGGACTCCAAGGGATGGGGCAGCATTCTCTGGAAAGGGAGATGGGAGTAGGAGGTTTTACTTCATCTTCTAGTTCAGCTGCTGGACAATGGGGTAACCCCGAGCATTGCAAATTCTCACAGGATTCTGTGTTGTTCGTAAGAACCTGGTTCCTGGAGTCACATGATTACATCAGAATCCACGCTTCCCCTTTTTTTTTTTGTTTGTTAAAAAGAAGAATTTGCAGATGTCAAAAGCTGAAGAAGTGTAAGCCATGTCTGAAATGCTCAAACAAGAAGGAATAGAAACATCTACTTTAAAAGAAATAAATCTCTATTTTTTGGAGGAAAGGATTCGATCCAGGATTCCTTTTACCCAGTACTGTACACTGGAAACCTTAGACTGGACAGGGAATTACTTCATTTCGGGGAGATGTGGGTTCCTTCAACATCTCCATCTGTAAGTTACAGATGGAAAAATGCAGCTTTCATAGCAACACCTGCCTAGAAACTAAGCAGCCCCTCTGGGGTACCCTGATCCTGGCTCTCCTAGTGAAAAGAACATTATGCTTTGGGGGACGATATCAAGGCACAGCAGTTTAAAAAAAATAAAATAACAATACAGCAGAACATCTTTCCAAATTGTGCTTCCACTTCTTGTATCCAGCACGGAGCAGGGTAAAGCCATGGAATTCAGCTAGGCCAGCTCATCTGCTGGCATTCTCTGCTCACCAAAACTACCAGATTTACAGCTGCTGGTGGATCTTGCCCAGCAGAAATTTACTTTATGGTAAAAATTAGTCTATAAATAAGGACTTGACCTTCTGAAAAAGCCTGTGCTGGATCTCACAGAGCTCATCCCGTGCTGTTGCTGAGCCTGGGGCAGTGCCACCACGGCACTACAGGCACCTGGGCTGCAGCTGCCCCTCACTTCAGAGAAACAAACTCTGGCCACATGTTCAAATACTAAAAGCACCACAAAGAGCAGACAACCTCAGGTCACATTTATTTCCTATTTTCGCACGGAACAAAACTATTAAGACCTAGAAGACGTGGATCTGTGGCGTGCTAGGCTATGCATTGAATACATTATAACCATGGAAAAAGAGGGTAAAGACTACAATTCTGGTTAAATCAGTGGTCCTTACCCATTCTGACCAAACTAAATAGCAAAGATGCAGAGGAATTCAGAGGAGGAGGAGAACATGAAGGGCCTGAGCACTTGTGGAGCTCACAGCAGCTCCTGGCACAAGATGCTTGTGCAGCAGCCCCGAGCCAAGCCCTGGGGTAGTGTCCATCACCCTCACTGGAGCTCAACCATGCCATTCCTCGAGCTCCAAGGGTTTGCTTTTCATCAGCTTTTCATAGAGACAGCAGCAAGGCAGCTCCTCCTGCTCGCAGGGCACGCAGGGGGGCAGAGAAAGGAAACCTCGTGCTGGCAAAGCCTCCGGGGTTCTGCATTATCTCATCGCCGAGATTACAGGGAAGTGAGCACAAACCTGTTCAGTCACATTGTTCCCGCTCACCCCTGGCCGAGGGCCGGGCCATTGAGCTGCTGTGTTCCTGCTGTTCCCAGCGCAGATCTGCGGCTCCTCTGCAGCCCTCGGGCAGCTCCAGCCCTGTCCCTCAGCACACCAGGACACGCTTCTGCCTGCCCTGGCTGCAGGATTCACCCCAGGCAAGCACCAGCACAGCTCATGCACAGCTTTAGAGGCAATTCACAGCTATCAAATTCCTGAACTCTGCACCGTGGCTGCACGGTGTGGAACACACCAAACCCTCGCTCCTCCCAGCCCTGCAAAGGATGGGCACATCGAACCCACTGTGCCACAAACCTCCCTATCCAAACAATTACCTCTGCCTGCCCAGGATTTCCCTTCCCTTCTCTCTGTCTGCTCTCAGGTGCCTGCAAAGGGTGGCTGGGCTTGGGAAGGACACCACAGAGGCTGCTGCAGAGGTGTCAGAACACCTGGGGACCTCCTGCCCTCTGAAGCTGTCACAGAGCTCTGATTCTCCTCTGGTTAACGCTAATCTTGCTGCACTTGGTGCTCAAGGATGTCAGTGCTGCTGCCTTTGGACTGCACAGGAAAAAAAACCAAAAGTGAATCCAGGGTCTACAAATAAATAAATAAATAAATAAATATTTTAAAAGTAATAATCAGATTAACCAAACACTAAAACACCTCTTGCTAAGACTCTGCTCTGCTGCATCACTGCAGAATCAAAGTCCTCTATTTGAGCAAACATGACCAACAACAACAAAAAAATAGGATGAAATTACAGTTTTGCTTGCAGAATTTCCTCTGTACCTCCTTCTCCTTCCCCAGAAAGATTTGCTCTAAAGGAAAATACCACTCATAATGTTTCTACCCTTGCTTATTTAAGAGAAGAAACACAGCATACGGCTCTGTAGCACTATCAGCATCTTCCCCCTTTTTACACCAAACCACAAATAAATCAGACATGCTACAAAAACTAAACAGACATGGAAGTTACAGGTCCTTTTTTTTTTTTTCATCCCCTTTTTTAAACGAAGTAAGTACTTTCTGAGCCGAGCTCTAAAAACCAGATCACACATACAGAGAAACGAGTTTGGAAATCCCCCTCCCTCCACCCCCACTGCTATTTGCTAAGGAAACCAGATGCCCAAAGCCAGCCAAAAAATGATCTCAGCCATTCTTAAGAGAGCCTACAGTGCATTTTCATGAGTCATGGAAAGCAACAACTCGTTGCTTTGGTAATGGTAGGTAAGCAACTGGTCATCCATCCCCAACCAGACTTTCAGCAGTAAGTCAAAGAGCAGCCCGCGCGCCTTGACAGATTACGTCAGAGACAGCCCCAAAATAGAGCCTTGCAGCGAGGTGCCTTGCGGGAGGTTTTATGGGAGATGCCTTTAATTGTGTCCCATGAAAGCATTTAGCAAAGCCTTCAGCAGCCAGGATCCCCCATGGTCCTGATCCAGGGGTGTTGTCAGCGCTCCGCACTCAGAGCAGGCAGAGATGGAAGAGGGAAGTGACAGACGGACGCAGGGATTAGCAAGAATCCTCCTTGGGTTGGAGACACTCCTGCAGGGGCACCACTCCAAGCCCCTGGTGACACTCCTGAACCTGGCCATGGCGGTGGTGATGTCCTGTGATGCAGCCTAGAGCCCTTCAACCATACCTGTCCAAGGTTTTGGAAATCCAGCCCAGGACAGGTGGGGGAGGTGGTAGGATCCCCATGCAGCAAGGGGAGACCCTGTCCAACACATCCCATGCTCTTCCACAAACATTTCCCACTTTCATCACCTCCTGGTGACTCCCACAGCAAGCACACAGCCTCTGCTGCCTGGGAAGCTCCCACAGGGGTGAGACACCAAACTGCACCTCTCTGGCAACACGTGGCGTGAAAGGCAAATCAGCTTCCCAAGTGATGATGAACCAGGTATGGGAAGCCTTGCTCCATCTCATCCAAGCTCAGGGTGCCACACCACCTCCCTGGGACAGCCCCACGGCGTTCCTGAAAGGGAAGCTCTCCAGCACAGCATTTCCTGGACACAGACCAAGACTAGAACTAGCTCATTCCCATCCAGAGACAAAGACAGTTACAATCTTCAGCACCTTTTGTGCTGGGTCCAAAAGCCAGCTGCGAAAACACATCCTCAGCCCCTACAGCCAACCAGGCTCACACCAGATGTTTTTCACACCTGTGATGCTGGAGGTGAAGCTGCTGAAATTTTGGAATGATTAAACAGACATTGTCTCTCTTTTTCTTGTGTCATCAGCCAGGTACATTGTGCACATCTTTAACATTACAGCACCTTGGGGAGAACACTGAGGAGAGCCTCAGTACCCTCAAATCAAACAAAAATAGGCAAAAATGGGCATGGTTCCTCAAATCCTTCATCTCAGCCAAGCAAGGTGAAGCCAAGCCAGTCTTCAGACAAAGTCCATCATCAGGGCACGCAGAAAACAACACAGCTGCCCTTTCACTGGAGCCACCTGTGACTCCCGTCAGCACCCAGGAGCACTTCCTATTCCCTGGGTAGCCCAGCCAAAAGCCACCACGTCACAAGAGGAGCAAGGAGACCTCAGCCTAGGCCAGTAAAGCAGCCAGCAGAGCCACCAGGAGCCCTCCTAGCAGAAAACTGAGGACAGGAGTGGGACAGAGCACCACTCTGTGCTGTGTGGTTCCACATCCAGGGAGCCCTGATGGTCCCCTCCCAGCCCCAAGGCCCAGCAGGCTGCAGCAGATGTCAGCAGGGCTTCCCTTGGCTGCCACTGTCAGGGGAGGAGCGGCTCCTGGGGGTTAACAGGAGCCAAGAGCAGAGTTCTCCAGTGCAAAGCCAAGAAATTAACCTGCCAGGACTTGTGCCATCGTGACTCTACCAAGGCACTGCAGCCAAGGCCACCACTCAGAAGGAACGTGGAGAGAGCACCAAAACGATGTCTTTCCCAAATATTTTCCCTCTGGCACAGCACAGCACGGCTCAGGAGCAGCTCAAATGCATCCTGCAACAACATCCAGAGCTGGACCTTGACCCTTTCAGTAAAGCCAATGATGCAATAAACTAAGCACAGCTCAACACAGTCTGTTTATCTCTTTTACTTGCTACCAGCACCATCCAAAGAGAAATAACTGGAATATCTTGCATATTTCTCTAATGACTCTTGCTATTCTGTTAGCACCAGCGCTGAGGGGCTAAGACCAAGGAGCAGCAAACCAGTGCATTCCACTGGTTTATTAACCACTGGGTGCTGAGGTTTCCCAAAAGCCACCCTCCAAGGGGGAATCAGCAGGAGGATTGCAGTAGAGGGACCAGTGCTGTAGTTCTGAGCTGAAAGGCAAACAAGAAGGCATCGAGGCTGCAGTGTGAACACTTTCCATCAGCAAGGAAAGCTTTCCAGGAGCTTGGCCCAGCCTGGGATGGTAACTGAAGGATGCTTCAGCAGCTCAGCAAAACAAGCCCTGCTCCACAGCTCCACACTACATCAATGCACAGATCAGTCCCAACAGAAGGAAGCCCAAATCTCTGATCTCTGATTTCCAGGTACTGGTTATTCATCACTCACACACTCCCAAACCACTCTGCCCCACAGACCCAGTCCACACACCTCCCTCCAGCCACACACTCCCACAGCATAGTGACTTCAGGGTTATCACCCCTCTGCAGATAACACTATCATCAGCTCCCATCGGCATCACCCAGCTATAGATAAGAGTGTTATCGGCTGCCCTTTGCAATGACACTGCACTAACCCTGCAAAAGAGGGACAGTTCCCCCCAGGGCACTCCCCAGGTAATGACAGGAAGGAAGAGGAGAGAGGCTGAAAGGAAGAGGGTACTTAAAAGAGGGTTTCTCTGCATGCACTCTCACCTGTTCTGCTGTTCACCTTCACCACCTGTGATAACAGGCCTCACCCTCACATCCTCTCCTCAAGCCATTTAACCCAAACAACCCTTCCTTATCACACCACTGCCCCATGCAGGGGATGCCCCAACCCTTAAATCTCTATCTGGGCAAGATATCTCTGTTATCAAAAGCTGGTGAGTGGCAGACGTGCCCATCACCCTGTGTCCACCATCCTTCTGCAGGCTCCTCATGGCTTGGGACAGAGCATCCCTGTTGCCACCTTGCAGAGCAAAAGGTGCAGACAGGTCACTGTGAAAGAGATAAAGGATCTGCTAAACTATTCTGGGCTCTTATTTGCCATGGATGGCACTGCACTATTTCCAGTGTACTGACCTCTGCTCAGTACAAAAACCCCAAAAACAAGAGGTTGCAGCACAGAAGTACTAAGAAATCCGAGTAATCTACCACCCTTATCACAACAGATTTCCATTCACAGAATTGAATAGCTCATTTGAAAGGGATCTACAGTGATCGTCTAGTCCAGCTGCCTGACCACTTGAGGACTGAAGGACAAGGACAACCTCAGCAAGGACAGACCTCAACAGATGTGCCAAAGTAGCAGCCTCTTCCTCTGACCCTCTGCACCAGTTCGACACAGGGTTCACTCTTGCACACAATATTCGTGCTAAGGACAGTCACGTGCAAAGCTTTCAGTATTCCCTCGGGGATTTGGGAGCACCTGAAAGCCACTGTGCACGGCACACTTGCACATGGACAAGACAAACTTAACCATGCTAAGAGAGCCCTAACAGCACAGGAGCACTCAAAGCCTTGCAGGGGCCACACGCACCCCTCAGCACTGATGGATTTAAGATGTTCCCACCTCCATCACGAAGACTCCTTATCTCACAAATTACTTTCCCAAAGCCACCGTACAAAGTCTTTTTCTCCCTCTGAATCACCCAGCTATCAATCAGATGACTTTTTGTCACTTTAGCACGCAAGTTCCTGGCCACGGTAGTATTGCCTCTAACCCACCCACCCAGGGCTATTTTTTTCAAGCAATTTGATGTTCAGTCACTACCTGAACACTGGACCCATCCTCCCACCCCCCCCCCAGGACCTGGCCTGAACACATGCTGTTTACACAGCAGCCCACGCAGGAGCTTGGCCAGCTCCTTCCAGGATATGGCCTGAGCCGCCGGGCACGGCACGCTCTGCCAGCCGGACTTTGTCCCAGGCGGCTTCTGAGCCAAACCCTGGCTCAGCTCCACCCTGGTTCACTGCTGTTACAGCTTGTTCTCCCTGGGCTGCACCGAATCATTTCCCAGAGTGGAGAGAATAAAATCAGAGGAGCTCTCACAGAAGTGACAATTAGTTCTGCATAAAATGGTGGCCAGCCTGGGGTTTAACTCAGGAGAGCAGAACCAACTACAGATTCTCATCAAATTCTGAGCCACTTGGTCTCCACTAACATTTATATTAGGATCTGCCAGCACAGAAAAAAAGCTGCTTGGGGAATGCATTTGGGAGTTGAACCCTCTCTTTTAGAGGGCACAGGTATATCTTTCACCTTTGACCTCTAAAAGCCTCAGAAAGCCCAGGTCAAACCCTCTGGGTTCCCTTCACAGACATTCCAAGCGCCCTGGGAACACAAGCTGGCACCTGAGACCAGACGCAGCGATGACATGCAACGGTGTGTCCCCACCCCTGGTCACAGAGACAGGGATGCAGAGCTGCAAGGGTCCCCATCACGGGCCAGGCCGATGCTGCTTCTTCCACCATCCTGGTCTCAGCTTGGTCCCAAGCCCTGTGGCTCCAGGGGAAGCTCCTGGAGCAACATCCCCAGGGCCTAAACAAAGCAGGGAGCCGGGTACCCGCCGCCTGCAGCCCCACCACAGCGTTCTTCCCGTGCTCCTCGTGCCCACACGACAGGTCTGCTGCAGGGAACAGCTCCCAAGGGGCTTTGAGGAGCAAGGCATTGATTTTTAAAGGAGATCTTAGCTTCTAATTTCTTGTGTTATTAAAGATGAACTGGGACAGACTGACTGGATCACAGACTCGTTAAGGTTGGAAAAGACCTCTGACATCATCGAGTCCAATCATTAACCCAGCACTGCCAAGTCCACCACTAAACCATGTTCCCAAGTGCCACATCTACACTGTTTTTGAACACTTCCAGGGATGATGATTCCACCACTTCCCTGGGCAGCCTGTTCCAATGCCTGACCACCCTTTTGATTTAGGCACCAGCAGCATTTTAGTGACTAACGGGAAGACTGCTTGGCTAGACCAGATCAGAACTGCAGGGACAGACAGAAAACAAACAAAAATGCCCACATATCCACACTCCTGCGTGCTCACCCAGACCTTCACAGACAGAAAACCCCTCGTCTTGCCTGTCTGATGCTCACCACAGCACTGACCACATCAGATGAAGGTTCGTGCCACGCGGGGTATGGGGCAAGCCTGCGGAGACAGCATGGTTCAGGCTCAACTGAGATGACATTCACCACCTCTGCATCTCACATTGCACTCTGCAAAAGCAGCAAAGGTGCCAGAAGGAAATGCTGAACTGCCCTGGCTTGTGAGGAAGAGGAACTGCTCCTTGGAGGGACTCACCAAAACACCTGGTCACCCATTTCCCCTTGTGGAGCTTAAACGGGTAAATGAATAAAGTCTGGAGATTGAAGGTGAATCTGCCAGTTTCAGTATCAGAGGGCCATTCATAGCTTTTCTAAAAAGTGTCTGAGGAAACAATAAAAAAATAAAAAAGTTTAAATCCGTATTCCACTTCTCATGGCTCCGCACTGCATTTTCCATCTCCCCGGCGCACAGCTGACATTCTGCACATTTCTGTGCACGCTGCGCTCGGCCTGTGCTCTGTGCACAGAGGGGAGTGGAAGGGACTGAGCCCAGCAGCCTCCTGCTACCGTCAGGCATCAGCGAGCACCATCCCTGTCTCCCACGGCTCCTCGCTGCGGGAGCCAGGCTGGAAAGGGCTCGGCCACCTCCCGTGAAAGGCTGGCACGTGGGATGCACGTCCCTGTCCTGTGCTGCATCTCAGGATCTAAAGAGTCCAGAGATTTGTCGAGAGATGAAATGTGCTTCCTTAGGCCACATGAACTGCACAGGTTGAACTGCAAAGGTTGAACTGCAGTTGAATCTGTCTTTTTTTTTTTTCAACTTTTCTTTCAGATGATTCCCTCAGTCTGGAGAGCCCAGGCAGACTCCGAGCAATCACTCCCTCCTTTCCTCTACGTGTAGACAGGCTTGTGCACTCCAAAGCCAGCCTGCCTTCCCCGAGCAGTCTAATAAAAGATATCCCTTCTAACAGCAAACCCTGAGTCACTTCCCTCTAGCCTCGACCAGCAGGTCTCCAACAGCAGGGCCAGATCCACCAGAACAGAAGATCCTGCCAGCTCTCGCACTCGTTCCCACGTCCATCTGGGGAGAGCAGGGCTGGAAGCACATCACTTTCCATGCTGCAGCAGCACACTCCATCCCACGGCTCTGCCAGGGAGCCAGACACACCGTGCGAGGCTCGCCGGCGTCTTCCCAACGGGGAAAATTCACAGAGCATCAAGTCCAAGCTGCAGGCTAAAATCACGAAGCATCATCAAGCAATGGGAACGTTCCGGACGGGATGGAGCCGCTCCTCTGGCCGCCACAGTCGCTGGCTCTTCACATCGGAGTCGCTTCGTCTGGGTGAAAATCCAGACCACATCTCTCTGCATGAGCACACTTCCCTCACAGGCTCTGACAGCCTCCAAAAAAATAAATGCACTGCCCATCAGCACACGTTGACAGGGCAGAGCTGTGGGTTTCTGGTGGAGATTAAGGACCCATGGAAAAAACTGCGGCACCAAAACCCGTTCACATGAGGAAGGTATAAAAGGTCCTTTACATCCACATCCCACCAGGCTGGCAGCCCATCCAGCCTCACGTCCTGCCTCAACAGAGGAGCTTTTACAAGCTGCAAAACCTTCCCGGGGCAAAGGCTGTGCCCAGCCGTGGAGGTCTGCTGTGATCTGCAGGAGCCCTGGGAAGCCTTGAACCCCTGTTTATAACTAATGTCGGATTAGGGGTTCTGTAAATTGGACCATCTGACACGGGTATCGAGGCAGAGGTAGTCACAGCAAACCCCCGAATGCAACTGATCTCATGCACACCTGAGGAACTGCTTCCGAGAGCTGCACTGCATGCACAAATCCTGCATGGAGCTGCATCAAACTGCACACACTGGACTGGAAATAAATTTATATGGTGCCATAGAAAGAAATTCCCCCAAAACCACTCACTCTCACCAAAGAAGTGAAAGAGCTTGACCCTGGAAATCCCTGGGATTACTTAAACCCTGCACAAATCCCAAGCGAGCCCCGTGGTTTTGGTTCACGCACCATATCCAGCAACACATGCAAGACCCAACCCCGAACCAGGAGCGGGTCCACTCCCAAAAAACACTGGATTACAAGACAGGAATTGAAGAGGAGGATAAAAGCAGCAGCCGAGGGCGAAGCCTCTCTCCGAGCTGTGTCAGGGCCAGCAAGAGCTGTACTCGGCCACCGTGCACGACCTGCCCAGCTGGTCCCCGGCTCCCACCTCTGCTCCGCTCCTCCCCGCACAGCCGCGGAGGGCAGAGATTTGGTGCCGGCAGCACAAATCCTTCCTGAGCATCATCCCGACTCGTGGCACAGCCCCACGGCAGCCGCTCGCTCCGTCCAGGTGGAAATCCAGCCTCCCCAGCTCCGCCGGCCACTCGCACCACGCGGGTACGAGCTCCGGGTCCGTGCCCGCCGCGGAGCCTTCCTCCCCGCGCCATCCCACCCTCACCGCTCCGGACAGACGATGCAGGGAGAGCTCTGCAGGAGAGTCAGGGATGGCCAAGTAGCCCCGCACCTCCCTTTCCAGGGAACCACGACCCAAGCGACCACATCCAAAAGTCGCTGGCTCCAGACTTTATTGCATCCCAAAACGGGTATCGGAGTCTAATCCCGGCGCTCGCTGTCAGCAGCTGCAGCTGGGACAGGCACCCAGGCAACAACCTGGGGAAAACAGCGACCCGAGAGCACCGGCACAAGGCAGGGGTGTGCGGGGAGCCCCGGGGAAGGTCAGTCCTTCAATCCGCTCCGCACCCACGGACACGGCAACCCGCGCCCTCCACCTGAGGAGCCGCTCCAGCCCCCGCTCGCCCCCCACGGCTCCCCAAACACAGCCGGAGGGACAAGCTCCCACTTGCAAGACCAGAAAGGAAGGAAGAAAAAGCTACGGAAGCCAGCCCAGGCTGCAAAACTCTCGGTCACCACTGCAGACAGTGAAATAATTAAAAGAACGAAACTATTCACGGAGGCAAGGACCCAGCGCCCGCGGAAAGGGGGGGTGATGAGGACGGACTTACCGGGGTCACCCGCGGAGGGGCATGCGCGGCCACCCGGGGCTGGTGTCACCACCTCGGGTCCCAGCGCCTGGCGCGGCTCCGAACAGCTCAGCTCGGCTCGGCACCGCTCGGCTGGAGCTCGGCTGGGGCGGCGCACAAAAGCGGGAGGAAGCGGTGACGCGGGGAGCCGCCGCGGCCAATGGGACGGGGATGGGGACGGGGGCGGACCGGCCCCGCCAGCGACCGACCGAGCGGAGCGACCGCGGGGCCGGGCCGTGCCCCGCCTCTGGGGGGCGACACCGGGGCAGCTCCGGGGCCCGGGGCGGCTCCGAAACCCTGGGGCAACTCCAACCCCCGAGGCAGTTCCGCACGCCGGGCGGCTCCGAGCCCCCGTGCAGCTCCGAAACCTTGGGGCAACTCCAACCCGCGGGGCAGTTCCGAGCCCCGGAGCAGCTCCGAAACCTGGGGTGGCTCCGAAACCGTGGGGCAACTCCGACCAGCGGGGGAGTTCCGAAACCCGGGGCAGTTCCGAAACCCGAGGTGGTTCCGATCCCCGGGGAAGTACCAGCCCCCGGGCGGATTCGAATCCCGGAGGATGCCCCGTCCCGCAGCCCCGCTCGGTCCCGGTGGAGCTTCCCTGGCCCTGCAGGTCGGATCAGCCCCGGGGAGACTCCGACCCGCGGGGCAGCCCTGGGGCAGTTCCGACGCTCGGGGCAGCTCCGACCCCCGGGCGGACTCGCACCCCGGATGATGCCCCATCCTTCAGCCCCGCTCCGTCCAGGTGCAGCTCCCCGTGCTCCTGCAGGTCCTATCAGCCCCGGTGTGACATCGTGGGATCCTCCGGCTGTGCTTTCAAGAAGGATGGAATGTGACCTCTGCGCTTCAGCCTGAACATCTCCTACCTTCTGGAAGAGGGGGCTGGAAGCGAGCTGTCCTACCTAGGGCTGTCACAAAAAAATCAGGAGATGATGAGATACAGGGCTGAAACCCCCTTATTCTGGGATGGGGCTTCATCAGCTGGAATGCTGGTGAAGGTGGTGGAATCTTGCTGCAGCAGGGTAGCTTTCCGCAGGGCCCGGCTTTCTCCACACGGCTGGGATGTGAAGGAATTGCTCTGAGAACTTGGTTTGGGTTTGCCTCTTTGGGGCAATTAAAGTAAAATCGAGCCATAGTTAAGACCACAGGGCTTTAGACTGTTCCTGAGTCACAGCTCTCCAGAACAGCTCAGGGCTCCCTGGGCAGCTCCCTGGGGAGGTAGAAAAGCCTCTGGGCTGTTCTGGTCTACACCCACTGTCCCAAGTCTCTGTTGTGTGTCCAAGTTCCTTTGGGCTTGACTGTATGGAAGGAGCCAACAATGGCATAGAAGCAGAATTACCCCTAAAAAAGGGCCAACGAGAGGCTGAAAAACAGATGGAAGTGGGAGCTGAGTTATGTACCAGATATCCCTCAGACTGGTGGGAAAGAGAGAAAATTCATGCAGACAATGGAAAAAGTAAGTAAGAATATTTCTCTGATTATTTCCTTGTTTCCCCATTTAGTAAATGCGTTGTGGAGAGGCAGAGGAACAAAGTCAATTCAAGATTTTGGTGGGGGAGGAAAAAAAACGGGCTGGATCCTAAAACCAGCCCCATTCCCCTCAAGTTTTTAAGGAGTTGCTGCTGCAAGAAAGTTTGAGCCATTGCCTATAAAGGCAATAGAAACCCCAACCAGGGACCCCTCCTGAGAGATTCGGATCTCACATCCTCGTATACAATCGCGTGACCTATTAATAAAATCCATAGAAACCGATTCTGTATATACCAAATAAGTGCAGATGGCTCCAGCCCAAACCGCTCCGGGTTCCCTCACTCCATAAATGATTTTACTAGGGCCAGTCGTGATCTCGATGTAATTGAATAGGTTTCGCTCTTTTCTCTCTCCCTCCCCCTCCCCAGAATATTTGTGCAGCTTACGGAGATACATCCAGGGGGACCGAGCTGTTGCTGGAAGGAACCTCTGACTCCAGCTTGCCTCATCCATTTGGGAAGTGGCGTGAGTCGAGCCTAAGCCACCTGGCTTTGGGGAGGAGGTTGCTTTTCTCTGCACCTTCCCTCTAACTCTTAACAGCTTTTAATAATATTCCGGTAACTTGGCACATTTGAAAAGTTGGCTGCTGCCCATCAGGGATGTATGTAATGAATTCCTGTGCTGCAGATGCCTTTCTGAAATAAATCACACGTGTTTACCTTGGGAACCAGGCACAGGACCCCAGGACTCGAGGTTCAAGTATTACAAGGCACTAAAGCGACAAGCAGTTCCTTTAAAACCACCTGGTTTTACTGGGAATTGATTCTGCACACACCAGTTACTGCTGAAAGCCATAATTCTTCCAAGAATCTCTTCTTTCCTGAATGTGTTTGGTGCTCCAGGAATCCTGCTAGGGGGATTTCAATTCTAGGGTGTCCCTGAACAATATAAGGATCCTCATGAGTGTCGAGGCTGTTTCCACTGATGTCAACAGCTCTCTGCTGATAGGTGTGCTGAGGACCTGCTCCCGGATTCTGCCCGCTTGAGTCACTCTGGGAAACATTTACCAAGCCTGGCAGAAGGACGGGCAGAGGCGTGTTGCTCTGTGCAGAGTTTCAAGCGTTCTACAAATGCTGGCTGCCAGTTTCTGGAGAGGAGTGAGCACCTGGCGCAGAGGGCACGGCGGGGAGCAGCGGCGAGCCCGAGTGTTGCAGGCAGCGGCTGTCGTGGGTGGCTCTGTGCGGTGACATTAAACGGGCGTGGGCTGTTCTGTGTGCCTGAGGACAACAGGTGTGGCACACCTCGTACTCACAGAGCCAAACTCTCCCATCTTTTCCAAAGTGTTGTCCAAACTGGGACACTTTCTTTGGTGCATGCTGGCCCATGCTGGCCCAGTCAGCGAGATGAAAACCCCGTCACACACACAGCCTGCAGATGGGTGCTCTGATCCTTAGCTGACCGGTATAAATACGGGTGGATATGAAGGCCTCTTTCATCCCAATAGCATCCTCAGTGAAAAGCTTGATGGCACAAGTGGGTAATGGTGAGCTGTAAGAAAAGCTGATGGTTCATCCACAGACCAAGAACTTTGCAAATCGCAGCCCCAGGCTTGTTCTATTTATGCTTCTCCTCTAATGACGTAAGCATTAGTATTTGCTGTGGGGAGAAAAATGGGAAGATATTTGGCTTTTACCTAACTGCTGCTATTTTGGGCTGTGTTAGGGTTCCTGCAGGAAGTGAACACAGGTCCCAGAGCACTGACCCAATTCTTCTGTGACTAAGTATGCTCCATCCAACCTGAAATTCTCCCATGCCTTCTGTTTGATATAATATCCTTTCTTGCTTCCTGCCCTGAACAGCAGCATAAAGCTGTTGTCTGCCAGGCTTTCTCTCCCATCGAGATGGCTGAGAATGGTGGGTGAAATCATTCCTATACTTAGTTTCCAAACGGTGCAGGAGTGATGCCGTCTCAGGGTAAAGAAAAGGAACCAATTACTTACTCAGAGATTGTGAACTGCTCCTCATCTGAAGGCTGGAGCTGGGGATGGGCCCGGAAGAGATGTCAGCACATAAATCCGAGCCTGTGATGCCAAAACCTCTGCACGGCAGCACCTGGGCTTGGCAGATTCGCGTTGGCTGCGGCTCCTCCTCACCGAAAATTAGTTGCAGGTCTGCTGTTTGCTGCAGAAAAGCAGGTGGAAAAGGAGAGTTAGAGATATCCTATGTCCCTCTTACTGTTAGGACCCATAGAAAAGCCACATTTATTTAACTTAAGTATTTCCCATGTGTTCTGAGCGATCTGGGGGCTGCCTGATAGACAAACCTGGCACAAACCACACATGTCAGCATTCCTAAAGGTTTTGTGCTCTTCCAAGAACATGCCCGCAGGTATGCAGAGGCTTTCTGGGGAGAAACTTTGGGGAATACCATTTCATCTCTACCTCTGCTTCTGTTTTACTATCACCATGTCATGGAGCGGTTGAGAAGGGCGAGAGTCGGGTTCAGATCCCAGTTGCTGTGGGGCCACGCACTTCCCAGCCCCCTTTCTCTGCATCTCCTGTTGCATGAAGTGCTCCCTGGCTGATATGACCACTTGCTCTGCAGGGCAAACGCCAAGATCTGCTCCACGAAAGCCCTCACAACCAGGCAAGGGCAAGAAGTGATCTCTCAATGGGTTTTGAAACCTTTCCTCTTCCATGGCAGGAAATGTTTTTCAGATGAAGCCTCCTGCCCATGCAACAAATGAACCCCATGCTTTGTAGCTTGGGTTTGGGCTTAGCTCTTGGGACGAGGAAGAAATCCTGGGCTCCTTCCCAGACTTGGTGTATGGAATATTTCTAGCATCCATTCCAGCACAAAAGGTAGGTGGCAGCAGCAGGCACCGTGTTTTAAAAGGAAAGGGCGAGTCTTGCACTGGAAGACAAAATGCCCAGTGCCTGTCCTGGAGGAGAGGGTTCAGGGCATGAAAACCCAACAGGAGGGAGGCACTCTCCACGCACTGCCACCCATCAAACTCTTGGGAATACTCCAACCCCATCTTGGGGGGTTGGGAAGTTGCTCCATGAAAGGGTCAGAGCAAAGGGGTGCCCTCCAGCCCTCTCTGACCAGCGTTTGTGTCCATCCACCTGGTTGGACACAGCTGGCTGGAGAGAGATTTCACATCTCACAAAACAAAGGCTGAAGGCTAAGTGTGACACGCAGAGGAAGCAGCTTGCAGCAGCCAGGAGTGTCAATCGACCAAAAAGAACAGGTTTAAACTCATATTTCTTCGAAGCTGGGTGTGACTTACACTGAGATTGAGTTGTGTGGATGATTTTTTTTTCACGGTAGTCATAACATGCACTTCCATAGCTGAATGTAAATTTCCACACTGTCTCTGTTCCATGACTCACCTTCTCTGCCCAAACAGAGGGAAAAACATCTCCAAAAAGGACAGAGTGAAAGTGAAAAGGGTCTGATTTCTGGTTGGGTTGTTAAGGAAACATCGTTGGAGGGCATTTTTCTGTGAACCTTTTTCACATGTGTGTCACGCTTGGAACTTGCGTCAACCAAACCAAACTGTATTTGCAAGGTGACTCTGTCACACTGGTGAAAAGTGTGAAGCTGCAAGCCCTGGAGAGTTATGTTGCTTATCTGCAAAGAGGCCCAGCTTAAACTTTCTCAGGTAGGGTCAGGACTATCCCAGAATATTTATGGGTTCATCTGGCACCTGGATATTGTGGAAAATCACACAAGAAATACTGTCCTTGTGGCATTTGCAGCTGAGACTGCAAGAGAGCCAAAAATCGCGAGGGACGTCCTGTGTCTCCATCTCGTCTCCCCAGAAACCTCAGAGAAAACCTTGAGACTTTCCCTGGAAAGAACCAAGATTCTCCACCCTGCAACTGGTTTTTCTTGAGTAGAATGTAAGGGATAAGAGAAGGACCAGAAGAGCATGGCCCACTCATGGATTCAGGTATGTGTGCCCAGATTGCCCCACTCTTTGTCCCCGCTGATAATAGGATTTTGTTCCTTGAGAATATGACCCTATTTCTCTAATCTGTCTCTCGATTTGAAAGATAACCAACCTACAGGGGTGTAGTCAAAGCCACCTTTCATAATCACTAGATTTCGTCTGCCTTTTCAATTGGTATTTTGCACTATTTACTGTACTCTTGTCAAAGAAACTCCTGCCAGGAGCTTTTCAGGAATATTTGTACTCCTACAGCTGAAAGGGGATCATGTATGAGCAGCCATCGAGCCCCAGCTTCTTTGTATTTCTTCCCATTTACCCACATGGAGCTGGGTTTTAGGTGACAGAAATCAAAGGAAGCATTGAGTGATTTACTGCAAGTGGGATCTCTCCCATTTGCCACAGAGTTATCTGCACACATCAAGTGGAAACCTCCAGTTTTTCCTTTACATCTGTCACGAGGGGGGGGGAGGGGGGAAGAAATCACCGAAACAATCAAAACCTGGCTGTTTACACATGTTTTGTTTTATAAATGGACTTGTATAGAAAGTCGCAGCGCTGCCGCGCAGACAGCGCACATAAATCTCTTATCACAAAAGCCATATGTCCTCATTTCCTCATCTGCGGTGAAACACAAGCGGTGGCGCTCCGATAATTAGGAAGCTGGAGGTAAAGCACTCAGCATCCAGCCGGAGGAAAGTGGATGTGGGTGAAGGTTGCAAAACAGAAAGCAGAGCACGTCGGGTTCGAGCCGTGCCACTCGTCCGCGCGACTTTCCATTGCGCGCCCGCCGCTCGCGTGTTTACAAACCAGTTCCTCCACCGAGGGCATACTGGGAGCACTGGGAAGTGCTCCAGTCTGAGGGTGCCTGATCTTCCCCAATCTGTTTGCTCTGAGCCGGTTGCTGGCCTTTGCTGGGCGTAAATCCTTCCCTTGCAAAGGACTCCAAGTCAGACGTCAAAAGGCAGTGAACTGACCCGGTCCCATTTCAGTCCCTTTGATGGGATCTCCAGACAGGTGGAGGGGGAGAAAAGCACCCACTGATGGTCCTGTAAAAAACCTCCTCCTTGGATGGACAGATGGCGATTCCCTGTTCCTTGCATGGAGCTAAAACAGTGTCACCTGGGAAGAAGGAACAGAAAGGTCCCAGAGGATCACTCAGACATTTTTTGGTTTCTTCCTTACCAAAAACTCAAGATGACTGTACCTGTGGCCCTTGCTGGCACTGGTAAACCAAGCCAGTGTCACTCACTGACTTTGAACTTCCCCCACACATTTCCACAAAGCCACTCTGAGATGTATAAAAATTAACTGAGTGTGTACAATTAACACAGCTGCTGTTGTGACATGTCTGGGTCCTTCCAAACTTTTTTTTTTCCCCCCCAAAAGAGAGACATTTCCTAAATTTCAGATCAGCCAGCAATGGTGAAATGCCCTTTTGCCCAGCTTGGTGTGCTTTGTGTAAGGGGTATTTATTTAATCCATCTGAAACTACATGAGAAAGGAGAGAAATATCCCGGCGGCGAGATAAGATGATTATCTTCCTGGCAAACAATAGGAACGTGGTCAAAATTAAAAATAATTTGATTGCAAATAGGAAGCCTAGTAAAGCAGCAGGACTAGAGGAAACATGACTAATTTTTTTTTTAGCTTGTCTGAACTCACAGAGCAGAGCTTTGCGAGAGCCATAACTTTGAAATATAGATCTGTAGAAAACCCATGGGGGGAGGATGGCAACAGTCCAACTGCAATAGTACAATAGAGGCAAGTTCATGCAGCTGGTAGATCCGACCTAAATGGCTAAATAGCAACAGACAAAAGCTATTTTAGGTGTAGTTTGGTGGGGACTACAGTAAATACGACTTGGGGAGGAGTGGAGAGAGTGAAGTCTTTTTTTTTCAACTCTTTTTTTGGTTTCCATTCCTTTGCCAGTCTCCTTGGCCAAACCACAATGCCAGTGTCACCTGCAGGAGCAGCACTAAGCGCTCCATACTGAGCCTACAGGCCAATGTTTCACATCCCTGGGCAATGTTGGTTCTTCCCATCTCCAGCAAAGAGCCTCACTTTCTCTAGGGCAAGGAGGAGATGGCTGCAGGACAGTGATGCCCTTGGGGTTTGTCTCCTAGAGAAAATTCTTATAGATGTGACACCTTAAAATGGCATTTCCTTCTAATAACGATTACCCTGTGAAAGTGTCTCTATGATTCCCAGAAATACTGTCTACTGAACTACTGCCCCTTGAAACAAAGCGTGAACCCTCTGTCCAGCAGGGATGTGAAGAAGAAAAGGGTGTGTGGGACAGCTGCTCCTCAGCACCCCTGGCAGGACTGTAACATCTTCCTCTGTCCCTGACCGTGCCCATATCTGCTGAAGACATCCCGCTGAGCTGGGCAGACATGCAGAGCTGCAGTCCTTGTGCTTGTGTCACAGCCTGCATGTCTGAAATGGCCTGGTGACCATTGATTTTTAACCCAGTGGACAAGAACATTTGGATGTTTTTAAATATCTGAGATGATTTGACTGTAACTCTCCCCTATATATTATTTTCTAGAATATTCTGTGCTTTTAGTAGCACCATTAGAGCTGGGTGTCCGATAGGAAGGCAGTCACCACTCAAACTGCCCTGTGCAAGAGGGAAGTGATGTTACATCCATTTTACAGCAGAAGAAATTCTGCTGTAGGCAGAGGGTTGAAACGATCCCTTCCAAGAACGCAGAGAGAAGCGTGGAGAACACAACGCGGACATCATGTTCCCAGGTCTAGTTGTGACCACAAAACCACAGCTGCTTTTTTTTTTTCATTTTAAAAACCTCTCGAACAGAGATTTTTTTTTTTTTTTTTTTTTTAAAAACCCTCTCAAAAGAATTTTTTTTTTTTTTTTTTTTTTGTCAGCTGAGGGTTGAAGTAAATCCTTGGTTAGCTCTGTTGAATTCCATCAGCCAAGGACGTGAGTACACTCGACTGATAGGAAGCTACTTCAGTTGCAGTGGTGCACGTCCGATCCTTTGCCTGGGGTAGATATTTGTTTCCAGTGTTTCGAGGGTATAATAAAAGCCAGGTGAGAGTGTGTTGCAAACCTGCGTGCCAGCCATAAGCACCAGCTGACACCAGAGACTAAACACTATTTAAACCACTTGGCAAAGCTTACACAGGTCCAGTAATTGTAGGTGGATGAGAGCTTGCAGAGGGTCATTAGGTTCCTGATGGAGGAAACACCGCTGAAAGGCAGGAGAGGAAATGACAGATTTAATGAATAGTGGTCACAAGCTGAACTACAAAGAGCAATCGGTCTCTATGTTTTCCTACAAGGACGATCATAGCAGAACCAAGGCCAGACAGTCCCTGCACAGTCTCTGATGGCAAGACCCCTCCAAACCAGAATGACAAATGACACCAGGGGAAAGCCTCTGACCCATAAAAAGAGTGGCTGCGTTTCTGCAGGCAGAGAACTGAACCCTCGGAGCGGGGCTATGTCCTCCTGCTTCCACCAGGGAAGAGACTGCCGAGCCTTTTGCAGTCAAAACATCAAAGCATTGTCTCTGGAAGGGAACTGGCATTAAAAGCAGGTTGTCACTGTTACTGATGGTTCAAAAAGCTGAAAGATAGATCGAGGTGCAGTATCGGATATGCATGAAAAGAGAGAGGTGTTTGGTGGACAGGATTTGTCGTGCTACTCAAAGTGTGCTTGTCATAGTCAAAGAGCCATTAGAGCACACGCTTGGATGCAACAGGACTGACAACAGAACCTCTGGTCTGTCCCTGAGCAGAGCTGCTCTCTGTGTTGATCCTGGAGTTTTTATGCTTTTATGAAAACAGCTAATGATGACATGATTCAAGATTCTGTGAAGGGCTCAGAGGGAGAATCAGTAAAACATCAAATAACGATGTCAGACTCTTCATGCGTGACAAGCTAAATGCAAAGGCGTCGTTCTCGCAGAGACTTGAAAGGAGCAACAGTTGGGATTTGCTTCCAAAATGTAAAAGGAAAATTTTCAGGCCAATTTGTGCTTTTGACAGGTGAAACACCGTCTGAATTAAGATGGTGGGTACACATCGGGAATGAAATTGGGCACAGGTGCTTGTGAAGGAGAGGAGAGGAGAGGAGAGGAGAGGAGAGGAGAGGAGAGGAGAGGAGAGGAGAAGAGAACAGAAGAGAAGAGAAGAGAAGAGAAGAGAAGAGAAGAGAAGAGAAGAGAAGNGAGGAGAGGAGAGGAGAGGAGAAATGTCACAAAACTGGCTATATTTCTAAGAGATTTGTTCAGCAAAAGCCATAAAAGGCGATCTTACTGCAGGGGTGATGAGGTGCAACCCTCTGACTCTGTTATCCAGGATGGGTATGACAGGCAGTTTTGTCACACTCAACACCAGGAATAAACAAGAGACCATAAATTGCTTTAATGAGTGAAAAAGGACACCCAAAGCAGCCAGGGGAAAAGGACTGCTGAATGATTATTGACTGGGGAGTTGGGGTCTGTCCATGACCTGGTATCCCAGGAGGTTTTCTCTGAGAAACAAAGCACTCACATGCTGCTGCACACATTGATATCCAATTCTTTTATTACAGGTCCCCTGTGTAACTTCATCAAAGCTCACAGGCTTCCTCCCTAGAACCACGAATTGCCTAAACTTCAGGACTCCAGGAAAGAAGCTGGTTCTTGCAGGATACTTAAAAGAACAAAAATGTCAGTGGACAGCTTGTTCCCTCCATATTGGCATCGAGATTGCTGGTCTTGCAAGCAGGCAAAGCTTCCCTGCTTCCCAAAGGGGGAATGGAAAGCTGGAACACCGTCTTGGAGTAAAGAGACAGGTGTCAGTGGGGAAAAAACAGAAAGCTTTTGTTCTCATTGACTGTGTTCATCTGAATGGAAAATCCAGGCAAGGAGACTGGCAGGCCTGCAGTTCACAGTGCCAGGTCTCCTGGTTTCTAATTTTAGAACAAAGTACTCCTGCCCACACTGCCTTTCCTAAACACCCCTGTTACACTTATTTTCAGAGGATGATTTCATAAGGTCTCACAGAAGCAGGGACTAGGCAGATGTACTTGCAGAATCTGAAGAGAAGCAACTGTGTAAGTAAAAAAAACCAAACTATCCTCTTTTCTCAGGGCAGAATCCAGAGTGGATGTGATCAGCACTGTTTGAGGAAGCACTGCCTCGAGTGTACAACAGGATTTGTGCTCTCCTACAAGGGTGCAAAGGAAATAAAACCAACCTCCAGCCAAGGACGGAGCCTGTTGGGTGCAAATCTGAGGTCTGGGCCTGAGCAAACTGCCCATCCCTGATGGACATCTGTTCTTCCTGCCCACTCTTGCTGCCTGGATCACCACATCCAACACCCATGTGGGGGCAGAGCCTGTTGTGCTGCTCTTGCTGCCAGTGTTGGACACCTCACACTCTTTATATCAATGCAAATCGAAAGCTGGCAGAGACTCTCTTGCTGTTAAACCCACTTTTCTTTCCTCGCTGTCGTATCAAGAGTTTCACATATTAGTGTTATGTTGCAGAGGTGTGTGTAGTGGAAACCAGCCTTCCTTGCCAATGGGAAATACCCCCTTTGCAGGCAGCAGGGCACCCCCATTTTGCACACCCTTTTGATGAGGCTCTTGGCGTTGCAGTGCACGTGGGTGGCTGTCTCGGAGCTCTGAGTAAGCTGCAAGAGGATGTCAGCATTGCCAGACTTGGCCCAGCTTAATGTCAACCAAGACACTGTGGGGGAAGCCTGACTGCAAACAAAAGCAAAGCCAACTGCACTGTTTGTCCTCGTCCAAACGAAGGCAAAGGCAAACAGGGAAGATTTATAAACTGGGGTTTTTTTTCATTATTTCTAATATGATAAAGAGACATGTTGTCTTCTACGCATTGCAAGCTGACAGCAGTGTTTTCCTTGGGCATGAGCCAAAGTTTTGGCTCCTCTCTTCTTTTACCAAACATGAGCCCTCTGGGATGAGTCACTGGTTCTCAATGGGCTGCAGCTGCTGAGCCAGGAAAAGGAGCCCTTGGTGCACAGAGAAGGGGTCAGGAGATGATGTGTCATGTGGGTTACACAGGGAACCACATCACTTCCCACAGCCAGCCGATGCAGGCTGCACACAGAGCACCTCCAGGCCTGCAGGAGATGGACACGAAGCCAGGACTTCCCAGGACCCACTGGGGCTTGGGTACCACACTTAGTCTCTGGTCAGAGTCCATGTGGCTTCACCAAAAGCTCCACTTCAGCAATTCAGGTAGTTTAAATGAGCTGCAGCAACTCACTGCTGTAAACCCAGATCCTGAATCATCACCAGCTCCTTGCTGCAACATGTTAACCCCTTCTCCATTCTCTCCCATCCCAGGACAATCAGTGGAGTTACACAAAGGAAACAAGAGGCTGGAGATCACATCAACAAAGCACTTCACAGAACCACAGAATCGTTTTAACTGGAAAAGACCTTGAGCTCAACCACTAACCCAGCACTGCCACATCCAGCACTAAGCTGTGTCCCTAAGGATGGTGACTCCTCTGTTTCCTTGGGCAGGCAGTTCCTGTGCTTGGTTTCCTCTTATGAGAGTGGCCGAATGAAGTAAAAAAAAAGGATCCCGGGGGACAATTCAGTGAGTAAGGGATGTGTGACTGCTGGTGTCCAGTGTCAGCCGACGGAAGCCATAGGAGGGGGCAAAGCCTTTTCACTTCAGCCACTTCTGTCAGTGCTGAGAACCAAAGACATTAATTATTGCTAATCTACAGCTCAGTTCTTGTCGGTCAGCGGGTGACCAGCTTGCAAAGCTGGTTCCTGTGCTAGTGGCCATCGCATCGCAGCCTTGGCATTTACAGGGTAAGCACCGATCAACGCTGTCAGAGCAGGGGGAGGCTCGGTGTCACCGACCTCTGCAGAGGGTCGCTGCCACCGCGGCTGAGCCTCAGCACAACGGGGCCGCGCTGGAGCGAGGCGGTTCCCTGACGCTGCTGAGTGAAAGAGATTTAAAAAGATAAAGAGGTTAAAAAACCACCCAGCAATAAGTGTGACCGGCCGGGGCAGGGCTCCGGTGAGACGCGGGGGAACCCCGGACAGAGGGAAGCGACCTCATCCCCGTCCCGCTGCCCTGCAGGGATGCTGGATGGGACTTGCCCGTCCCACGGGGATGCGCTGGGGGCGGACACGGGGATCCGGAGGCAGGACGGCTCCTCCCCGGCGGGGCGGGATGAGGGGCCGGGCAGGGGGAGGACGGAGCCGGGCAGGGGGAGCACGGAGCCGGGCCGGGCGAGGTGGGACAGGCTACACCGAGGGACCATGTCGGGGACAGCGGGCACGGCCATCTGCCTGCTGCGCTGCGACCTGCGCGCCCACGACAACCAGGTAGGGACCGCCGGGGGTTTCTGTAGGAATAACCCCGCTGTTGGGCAGGATGGAGAGGGATTCTCCCTGCATCCTGCCCCGGGAGCTCTCACGGCCCGCTCTGCGTTTGCAGGTGCTCCACTGGGCTCAGCACAACGCGGATTTCGTGGTTCCCCTCTACTGCTTCGACCCGCGGCACTACCTGGGCACCCACTGCCACGGCTTCCCGAAGACGGGACCCCACAGGCTCAGGTTCCTGCTGGAAAGTGTGAAGGATCTGAGGGAAACGCTCAAGAAAAAAGGAAGGTAGCTGAGAAAGCACCGTGCAAATAGCACATGTATTTCTATTTTCCTTCTCTTTTTCAGCACACACCTGTGTGGCGAGTTGGATATGTCGGCTACTCTGGGCGCTGATGGTTATTTCAGAGAGCCACGCTCTTTCTTCTGGATAAAGTAGGGTCCCATGTGTAGCCCCTGTTCAAGTGACCTGCTGTGGTCACCTGCACGGGGAACAAAGAGCCATCCAGGCTTTGTGCCATGTGGATTTTGCTTTCTGGAACTCAGATACCCCAGATGAGTGTCAGCCTTGAGTGCTTTGCCCAGAGTGCTGACAGTGGGAAACACGAATGGCACACTTTTGAGATGTGGGCAGTTACAGGAGCCACTGTGGCCTGGAGCCTTCCTTGTCCCTGGAGAGTTTTCCCTGGGAGCTGGCTTGAGACAGACCAACATGGATCCTGGCTTCTGAGACCAGAGAGTGACGTTTGCTTATGCCCTGTCCCACTAAACCCAGTCTCTAGGTTACTATGTGGGAAGGGGGTCTTCAGATATCCTGGTTTATGATGCCTTTAGAACCATAATTGGGGTAGAACAGGGCCTGAAGAACCCATTACCAGATATTATCTGGCTTTGCAGAGCAAAAGATCACAGAGTCACAGAATAGTTTGGGTTGGAAGGGACCTTTAAAGGCCATCTAGTCCAACCCCCTGCAATAAGCAGGGACTTCTTCAACTATGCCAGGCTCAGAGCTCCATTCAATCTGACCTTGAATATTTCCAGGGGTGGGGCACCCACCACCTCTCGGGAAACTTGGGCAAGATGCATCAGTCAGCTCTTGAATCTCTTTAGTTGTGAGGATGAACGGATTCACTTTTAGGTAACAGCCTGGCTTTGTGCCCAGTCATCCTTTCTAAGGCATCCAGAGGAGCAGAAATGTGTTTGACACAAACTAAGCCCCAGAGGCTTACAAACTCTGTTCAGGGGCTCCTAAAAAATGCAGGCTGGTCAAATCCTGTTTGTCTGCCTCCACACACTGTCTGTGCTTTGCAGAAAACTAGAACACAAGTGCCTGCCTGGGATGGGGTGAGGGTCTCTTTGTACACTTTGTAAATAACAATGACATCAAGCCTATTTCAGGCCAATATTTTGTATTTTAGTACCCTGGTTGTGAGGAAGGGGAGGCCGGAAGATGTGGTCCGTGATCTGATTACTCAGCTGGGCTCTGTCAGCGCTGTGGTTTTCCATGAAGAGGTGAGGGAAACACTCGAGTGACACAGATAGAAGATAAAATTATGCCGTGAACGTTTCTTCCACGACCAAGTGGTGATGTAGATCCTGTGTGTTCAGAGCCTTTCTTGGCTGTGGTGTTGTTAACCTTGGGGAAACTGGGTAGTTCCTGGGATGGAGATTCCCTGAGTTGGGAGTCCTCGATGGGGCAAAGGGATGAAGGTAATGTAGAGATGCATGAGGAGGGCAAGAGCAGGGACCAGGGTCTGTGTGCATGTGGGAGCTGCATTTGTGCAGCCCTGGCCTCACTCTTTTCTTCTCCCTAGGCCACGCAGGAGGAGCTGGATGTGGAGAAGGGGCTGTGCCAGGTGTGTGGGCAGCACGGGGTGAGGATTCAGACATTCTGGGGGTCCACGCTGTATCATCGGGATGATCTTCCCTTCAGGCCTATCGACAGGTGAGCTGCTCCAGGGAATCACCACTCCACTGTCCCATTTGTTTCTCACTCAGGAGGGCTCCCAGTCATCTGGTCCCACAGGGAAAGGACCTCTCTATTAGTCTGTCTGTTTGTGCTCTTAGGAACAGTGCTGTCATGCTCAGGCACATGGGAAGTGGCACATTCATCCCCCTGCACTATTTTGTGCTTCAATATGTATAAAGCCAGGGGGTGTGTTTGACCATTCATTACAGGACTGGAGAAGACCTCTAAGATCATCAAGTCAAACCATTAACTAAGCCAAGCCCACCACTGAACCATGTCTTTCAATGCCATATCCACACATCTTCTAAATCCCTCTGGCGGTGGTGACTCTACCACTGCCCTGGACACCCCTTTCCAGGCTGACCACCCTTTCTGTGAAGAAACTTTTCCTAATATCCAATCTAAACTTCCCCTGGAGCATCCTCATAGAATCATAGAAAGGTTTTGAGTTGGAAGGGACCTAAGAGATGATTTACTTCCAACCCCCTCCCTTTGTGTGTACTCTTCACAGCTCCCTCAGTAGTCACTTGAGGTGCAGTTGATGGAGTTGAGTGATTCACGGTGTTCTGTAGAAAATATATAAAATGAGGGCAGGCAAGTCAGGCCATGAAAATGCCTGTTTTTCTCCTTTGACTGAAGAGGCATGGGGAGGATGTAGATTTTTACGCTGAGATCAGCTGTGTTAATCAGAAGTTAGATGAGATAAATCAGGCTCTCATGGATTTCCCAATCAGGGCACACCTTAAATTGAAAAGGCACAATTTGCATCAGAAGCAGAAAGATATTGGGCTGAGGACTGAGCTTCTGGTGGCTGCTATCCCCGGGGGCATCTGCCTCTATTGTGCCTGGCAGTGAACAAACAGGCGTCACAAACCGGAGAGGACAGCCTGGAATGCTAATCCTCCTCCTGAGGAAGGGGTGTGTGGTGTGTGGAGGGGCCAGAGCAGCCGCCCTGACTGCTCCTGTCTGTGCAGGTTACCTGATGTCTACACCCACTTCCGAAAAGCGCTGGAATCCCAGGCCAAGGTCCGGCCGACCCTGCGGATGGCAGATCAGCTAAAGCCCCTGGCTCCAGGGCTGGAAGAAGGGAGTATCCCTACAATGGAGGATTTCGGACAGAAGGGTGAGAAAACTTAATTTGGAAGTTGCTCTAATGAAACGCTGCTTAGATTCTGTTCTTAAAAATACCCTGCTTAGGTCTGTTTTTAAAAACGTGGTTAACAAATTAAATTATTTCCTGCTGCTCCAGATTCCCAGATGTTCAGCCAGGTTGAAGCAGGTACCTGTACTGGCTGCACTTGAGCTCTGATGGTTAATCCAAACCAGGCATCTTGCACTGCACGTTATATTCTGTCACAGAAAAGATGTCTCTGTGTAAAGATGCAGAGGCAACCGGTGCTCGAGAGATACATGAAAGATGTTCCCTGAGGATGATTGGATTATCATGGCCCTTTCAGTCTGGGAGGTGCTGCAGAAGCATCTGTCTCTAGTTGCAGGGTTAGGCAGATATTTGTCCTCAAACTGAAAGAGAGCAGGTTTAGAGTAGGTGTGAGGAAGAAATTCTGCCCTGTGAGGGTGGTGAGGCCCTGGCACAGGTTGCCCAGAGAAGCTATGGCTGCCCCATCCCTGGAAGTGTCCAAGGCCAGGTTGGACGGGGCTTGGAGCAGCCTGGGATAGTGGAAGATGTCCCTGCCCATGGCAGGGGGTTGGAACTGGATGAGCTTTAATGTCCCTTCCAACCCAAACCATTCTGTGATTCTATGACACGTCTCTTACTGAGAACTGAAACACCGAGGCAGTGGTTGCCCTTCAAACTGTAACTAAGCCTCAGTTCATTCAAACTGTAAACAAAGGTAAAATCCCTGTGTGATGGAGCTGCCCTGCAGCTGGGTAGGAAACATCCTCTTGGTGCTTTTTAATATTTCTGAGGTGACCCTCATTTTAAAGGAAGACCACACAACCTTTTCTGCCCCCGAAGCAGACATCCCCACTGCTGAGCATCCCTTGATTTTAAGCTGCCTGCCTTTGAGCTGCTTTCCCAAGGGGTAACAAGGTGATGGTGTTTTCTGTGGCAGATCCCGTGACTGATCCCCGAACAGCCTTCCCCTGCAGTGGAGGAGAGACCCAGGCTTTAATGAGGCTGCAATATTATTTTTGGGACACGGTAACTCTTACATTTCCTTGCCTACATCCTCCCCCTCGTACACACGGCCGTGCAAGTGGGTGAGGCTGCAATTTCACTTCCTAATAATATTTCCTTAGCTCCCGTATAAAACTTCACAAAGGAGGGAATTAGCATTATTTCAGTTTTTCAGAGAGACAAACTAGACCAAAAAGAAGTCATCTGGGACTGGGGAATGTAAGCCAAATGCTTAGGAACCTACTTTACTGGCCATCTCTCTGAAGTATTTTTTTCCATTAACTTCTGGGACTTGGGACAAAATTTTTTAGCTGCTTTACCTTGATTCGCTCCTTCTATGCTCATGTCCCATGTCACCAGCAATGTAGTTCCTCTGTTTTGGAGGAGTGAAAAGTGGCCTGAAGGGCTGAAATTGCAATTGGGGTGAGGAAGAAGCGACCCAAGTGCTGCCCGCAGTTATAAATAGCAGGAGGTTTCTGCAGTCTGGTTTGAAAACTTGCAGCCAATAATGAGAGTTGCTTTTTGTTTCCTTGCTTTGGGGGAGTGAAGCTCCTGCTGACTGCATTTTGTCAGACAGTTTTTGAACTTCTTTCTGGTCTAGTTTGAGGAACTGTCTTAAATTTGCCTTGTCTGAATTCAAAAGACACATGTGCTGATTTCCAACAGCATCAGACCCCAAGCAGCTTTGTGGATAAAGGAGGGAGCACCTCTCCAGCTGAGATGGGTTAAAAGTGTGATGTTCCCAGTGCTTCACTGGGGCAGCCCCAGGGCATCCTTTCAGCCCTGTTTCCCAAGTTCCTGCATTCCTTTGCTTTTGGGGGAGCATTGTCCTGGTTTAACCCCATGAGGCAGCTCAGCCCTACAGCAGCTGCTCCCTCAGTCCCTGCCAGTGGGATGGAGGAGAGATTCACAAGGATTAGAGTGAGAAAAGTCATGTGTTGAGGTAGAGACCGTTTAATAGGGGAAGCAAAAGCTGCGTGCACAGGCAGAGTGAAGTAAGGATTCATTTAATACTTCCCACCAGTGGGCAGGTGTTCAGCCATCCCCAGGAAAGCAGGGCTCCATCACAGTTACTTGGGAAGACAAATGGCATCACTCCAAACATCCTCACTTCCCGCTCTATATGCTGAGCATGACATCATTTGGGTCAGCTGGGGTCGGCTGTCCCAGCTGTGTCCTCTTCCAAATCCTTGTGCACCCCCAGCCTACTCAGGGTGGGGTGGTGAGAGAAGCAGAAAAGGCCTTGAGGCTGTGTGAGCTCTGCTCAGCAGCAAGGAAAACATTGGAGTGCTATCAGCACTGTTTTCAGCACAAATCCAAAACAGCCCCAGATTAGCTACAGCAAAGAAAATTAACTCCATCCCAGCCAAAATGAGTATGAGTGTGCTTAGCTTCTGCTCTTGGTCCAGCATTAATGTAATCAGAGCTGGAAAACCTGTTCCTTCTTTTGCTGTAATGCAAATGTTGTCTACCCCAGTGAGTTTAGCACTTGTAACCTGGGCAGCAAAGGAGCTCAAGGAGAGATTGGTCTTCCCTCTGTCCTCTGCATTGCCCATGGAATGCTCAGAGCATGGAAGATCTTCTGCATCCTGCGGTAGGTGTGTGGGGCACAGAAACCACGGCGGTCAGGGTTCCTGCAGCTGGGTGTTGAGTGCTCTCAGACTGGTTCTGTAACCCCCAAACCAGCAGCCACTTGGACAAGGGAGCTGGCTGCCAGTTCCACTGGTGCTCTTCAGTGGGTTATTGATCCAGAATCGGATGGGAATGGGCAGGGAGCAGCACAGGCAGGTGCACAGTGCTTGTGGAAAGAAACGTGCTGTAGGCTGAACGGGGAGCAGAGCTTGTGACACACATCCCAGGGCTGTAATGAAAACTGCTGGCCTGATTAATCCCTGTGTGCTGGAGGCAGGAATTGGGCAGCTGTGCAACCCTTGCAGGCAGCCATGAGAGGGAGCCCAGCCCTGCCAGATTGCTCTCTGGCTCCAGAGGGAAAGGAAACATTTAGCAGGCTGCTTGTAAAAGTATTAAAACCTTTTGTTCTCTTGCTCTCGCAGAACCTGGTTGCATCTTACAAGGAGACTCGGAATGGGCTGGTGGGAATGGATTACTCAACCAAATTCGCACCATGGTAAAGATTTTTGTTGTGAAGACTGGAAAATCCTTGTCTGCTCTTATCCCAAACTGATGTTACCTGTCTGCTGAGCGCTGCTGGGCATGGGTAGGGGTCAAGGTGTGGTTCCTTTGGCCCTTTTTGTTGTGGTAGAGCAGCTCTGAGGCTGCACTTCCCTGGAACTGCTGCAGTGAGGCAGAACTGTGCCCAGAGTGTGCTGGGAGCACCAGTGTGGACAAGGAGCAGGAGGGACTCACCATTTGCCTTTGGCTTTGTGCTGCTCTGCGTGGGAAGGGAAAATCAGGGGAGCAACACAGCTTGAGTGTGTTGGTAGGGCTGTAGCAGAGCTCAGCCTAATCCTGCTTTTCTGAATACTCTGGGGTAAGTCACCCCACCTCACTGCCATTCTCCTTCTGTGGGGTGAAGAGACACTTCTAATTATTCCTGTTGGAAAGGATTTTTTGTTTGAGTAAATATGTTGATTTTTCATCGAGGGGTTTAGTCCCTGGTGCTAGAAGGGACAGAGTTAATTCCAGACTGGAACTGCACCAGCAGAACCCAGTTTGGCCTAAGCTGAGAGCATCTGGATTTTCCCAACAGATTGCAATGAGAACCAAATTTCCAAGGCTGTTACAGGTCAGGATTTCTTGTTTCAAACGAGCTTTGTGCTTTGATGGTTGCAGTGGATGGCTCCATCTGGTGGCACTTTGGGCTCTCAGGACTGCTGGCTCTGTGGAAGTTTGTTATTTGTGGCCTCCACTTGAGTTTTTCCAAGCTGGCCACCTGCCCAGAGCAGACAGTCCTGATCTGCCTGCCCCAAAATGCTCCTCTGTCACATTATCAGAATCAGAGCAGTTCAGGTTGCAGCCGGTCATTCCCATCTCATACTGGCCATTAGAGCTGGTCAACAATTAAGGAAAAACTCTTCAAGGCCTTTCTTCCTGTTTTCCACAATTCATGAGAACATCCAGTGTTTCCACAAGCTGTAGTGGAAATGGCAGTAAAATGCATTTCTAGGAAAATCAAGGGAAAAGTTGTTCTTTATCACCCTGTATGATGGGGTTGGAGTCTGCAAGTTCTTTTCTGTCTCGCAACAGCACTGATTTGGAACAAATGGAAGAAGCCCAGTGGGCTGAAATGCCAGAGCAGGGTTTGATTCCCTCGTTTTCCTGCCAGGGCTCAGATTTTCAGCTGTAACTTGCCTTCTGTGGTTGCTCAAATGAGACACTGAGGTTCTGCAGGAAAAGGAGCCCTGGACTTACGACAAGGAGGTTTGTGGTAAAAGGACAGGTGGGACAGGTGATGCAGAGGTTGGCATTCGAGATCCTTTTCTGGGTTTGTCTTTGGATTTGTTAAATCATTTAGGCAAAACTTGTCAAACTTGTGTAAAATTATTTCTCTCCATAGCGTGGAGACTCCTGTAACAGTCACACCCCAGGAAGGGGAGGATTTTGATTCTTGGAAGAGAATTCTCTCTCTGGAAGAGTTGCAGAGAAGTTACAACTTGGCTAAAGCCATTTAGGAAGTCAGGGTCAGAGCTGCAAGCCAAACAGAACTTTTCAGACAACAACTCTAGACACGAAACTGCCCCCCTCCACCCTCTGAGCCGACATCAAGCTGTGAGTCCTGCATGGCATTCAGGGCATCATTCCTCTGCTTTCAGGCTGGCACTGGGCTGCATCTCACCTCGATACATCTATGAGCAGATCCAGAAGTATGAGAGAGAGAGGACAGCAAATCAGAGCACATACTGGTATGTCTTTGCACCATCTATTATTTTCTCTGAAAAGGAACCTGGCATTTCATGAGCAGGAGAGTGATTTGTTAACTCTTTTCATAATTAATGTTTGTTTTTCCTGTGCCTGCCGGCTGGTTCCTCTGGGTTGCACTGTAGTTCCCTTTCAGTATGGATTTATTAGTCTGTCTTTGACACCCAGGGGCTTTAGGCACTTTGTAAGTAAAGATTATGAATGCCAGTTGTCATCATTATTGCTGGGAAACCGTGGTTCGTGATTTTTGAAAACAATCTCAGCAAATCAGCACCATCCATCTCTGTGTTGTTATTATGGGCTAAATGAGAAGGAAGAATAATTTACAAATTAAAGCCAAAGGGTTTCTCGTGACAAGGATATGAGCCCAAAAGTCTCAGTGGCTGTGTGACTTGTGCAATTCTCGTGGTGTTTGAAGGTCCCATGGCCACAAGTCCAGCCCTGTGTTTGCTCAGCTGCCTGGCCAGGACCACCACGCCAGAGCAGAGGGGAAGAGGGCACTGGGAATTGGGTTTAATGCATCCCACCTTGCCACCCATGCTCTTCCTCACCTCTTCACTGCCTGCTGTCCTGCCTGCAGGCTCTCCTGGGGGAGTCTGGGGATGGCTGAACTCAGTTTATCCATCCCTGGGCTGGCCTTGAACTTGCTCAGATCTTCCCAGACACTGTGAATCAGAACCTGCAACTCTGATAGAGAAACAGGTTCATGTTAGAGCCTGGCCTAACACTAGACCTGGATGGGAACAATCCCAAACCATAGCGTCTGTGCCAACTCTAGGACTGAATATTCATTTTGGTTTGTTGCATTTGCAACGTGTCAAACAGCACAGTGGTTGGTGAAGAACAGGCAGAACACTGCCAACCATTCTGGCCAAAATGCTCAGTTTCACTAAAATTTAAATGACAGATAAAATATCAACACCCTTGAAGTGCATGTTTGGGGTTTTTTTTACTTCAAAAGACAATTAAGAGAGGAAAGATTTCAAGAAATGAACATACTCCTGTTTTCCATGTAACAGCCAGCCAGCCTGCTGGCAGCTGGCATGCCTTGGTGATTTTAGCAGTTTAAAGTGTTCAGTAATTACAAAAATGAAGCTGTCAAATTCCCAAGAAGTCAGTTGTACAATGAAGGACAGGTCGTGGTGTCTGCACATGAGGGACTCATTGAACCTCAGTATTATGATGCTACTTTTTAGGATTTGGGCAGGGTCCTGTTTAGGTTGGACATTGGGAGGAATTTCTTCACTGAGAGGGTGATTAGACATTGCAGTGGGCTTCCCAAGGAGGTGCTGGAGTCACTGTCCCTGGAGGTGTTTAAGGAAAGACTGGACTCAGTGCCATGGTCTGGTTGACACAGTGGTGTTTGGTCATAGATGGGCCTGGATGATCTCAGAGGTCTTTTCCAACCTAACTGATTCCCTAATTCTATTCAGTAACCAGATTTTCCAGAAGGATCTTGTCAGCCTAAAAATCAGCTGAGCAGAGTGCTTCCCATATGGCAGAGAGCTGAAGCAGCCTCTGAGGCCGATGTGCCATCATTTTGTAAGAAGCTCTTTTAATATAAAAGTTTTTATATAAAACTGCCTATTTTCCGTGGGCCTAGCACCTGATCTCACGGGCTGGAGCACTGCAAACCAGCTTTGAAAGGTGTCTCAGAGTGCCTTGCAAAGGTTATTGCTTAAATCAGTGCGAAGCTCTTAGGAATGTGCTGATGCGCTCGTTCCCGCGGAAGCGTGAAGCTGAATCAGGCCCTCGCCCTGCTCCGTGGGGAATGGCATCCCAGCAGGGACGGAGGGGGAGCACGTTTCCTGAAACTCTGCTCCTGCACGTGAGCTAAAGGAAAGCTTCCCAAGTGATTCATGCGGAGTTTGCTTTCCCTGTAATCCAGGTAAGTAGGCTTGGGGAAAGAACTGGTGTCACGGGGAAGGTCCCTGAAATCGCTTGTTGTGGATAAACCTCGCGGTGTTAATGAGGGGTTGTAGGGAAGCAAAATCCCAATTCAGGAATCATATCTGACCCACAGTGAAATACGGAGATGGCTTTGTGTTTCAGGGTCCTGTTTGAGCTGCTGTGGAGGGATTACTTTCGGTTTGTGGCCCTGAAGTACGGCAGAAGGATTTTCTCATTAAGAGGTGTGTACGGATCACCACATTTAGAAGGGAAAGGTACTCTCTTACAACAGGGAAAGTAAGAGAAGAGGCTGTTGGCATTAAGTTGTACAAATGTTCCTCTCATAGTGCTTGTGTCACCACCCTGGGATGCTGCTGGGGACTCTCTGTTAGCACAGAAGTGCCTCAGCACCACGGTGCTGGACACCGAGCCCCAAATCTGATTAGAAACAGGGAGTATTACTGACACATGTTCATGGGAAACAGCAGCACAATGAGAGTGAAGATGCTGTTTCCAGAGACATTCCACCTTTCAGCAGAATCCAGGCTTCAGGCTTGCCCAGGTTCCCCAGAGGAGCTGGGACAGAGCAGGAACTGAGCCAGCAGGGGGAATCCCAAAAAACCAGATATTGCACTGCATAGGAACCAGAATGAAATTCAGCTCCAGCCCCAGTGACAGGAGTGTGCCTGTGAAATGGGGGGCTGAGCACTCAGTGCAACAACAAACAAAGTCCATATGTTGTCAGGAGGCCCTGCAGGCATTGCCCGTGCTGAGTGAGCTGTTCTGCAGGTGATGCAGCACTGGCTTGGATGCTCCAGGGCAGCCTGCCTGGCATCCAGCTGTGGCTGCAGAGGGACACGTCTCCCTCAGGGCTTGTGTCACATTTGCCAGGCCTGTGTGGCTGTTCTGATGGCACTGGATGCCAGTGGTGGGCCTAATCTTGAATGTTTGTAGCTAGAGCTGAGTTGTCCCTGCTGCCTCTGCTCCACTGCACAGAAGGCTGTAATTGCCAGTGGATCCTGCAAACATTAAATCATCCCCTCCATCTGTTCCTATCCCATTGCAGGGGCAAAGTGTTACCTGGGGCTTCTGCCAGGTAATTCTGGGTTTAGTACCTGCCACAGAAATGGATTTCACATAAACATTGTCCTGGAGTAAAGCTGAAAAGGAAAATACCAGCGTGAGCCAGAGCGCATCTCCGTCCACTTGTGAGGTCTGAGTCATTTTTAATTAAAAAAGGAAAAAAAAAAAAGAAAACAACAGCAAAACAAACAGTCAAAATCCATTAGGGCTTGAGCACCCTCTGTGTGCAAAGGACACCCCCTTGCAACACTGGAGGGGAGGAATGGATCACCTCTAAAGCTGTGCAGAAGGTTTGTTTGTAATGGCACCGAGAGGCCGAGCTTCACCCTCACTCCTTGTGTCAGCCGAGCGCCCCTGGCTGTGGTGTTGCATGAGTAACTGACTGTGTCAGTGTTTCTTCATCAGCAGGTCATTATTTTCCTCCACAGGGCTTCAAAGTAAAGAGATCCCCTGGAAAAAGGACCTTCAGCTCTTTGACTGTTGGAAAGGTCAGTAGAAACCGCGGGTTTGGCTGGGTGTGTTTTGTTTTCCACGGGTCTCTTGGGGCTCACACGTGCCCCAACACTCACTCTGGTCTCTGTGGTGGAGCTGCTGGCATGGTCAGGGCTGGCATTTAAACTGGCATCACCAGGGTATGAGCGTGTGTGGCCTCCCTTCCCAGACTGAGCACCGTCCAGGAGCAGCCCACAGGGTCACCCTGCTTGGTGAGGGGCACTGCAGGTAGGTTTTCCTGCCCGGGAGGGAGTGTTTGTGACCTGCTGGTCCCTTCTGTTTAGTCACACAGAGGCTGGCCAGCCCTTCTTATCAATGTCAGATTGCCAAGCCTGCTGTGTTTGGTTCTGTTTGCTTTTGGTTGCAAGGTTACAACAAATTTAGACTAAATCACATCTTTTGTAATCCCACAGCCTTTTCTTTAGCTTTTATAATTTTGTTGTGTCATGAATAGCAAGCATAATATCTCAAAACTTGGAGAGACCAACAGATTAAAGGATCAGAATCAGTGAAATGCACACCTGTATATCTTTTTTTCGTGTTAATGCCACGTGTACCCATTTGCACACAGGATAAAATAAATCATCCAGGCACAACAAATCTTTTCCTTAACAACAGACAAACTCTACTTTTCAGGTACTAACCCTAGGGGATTTGTCCAGTACATCTCTCTGTTAGCCACCTGTCACGAATCTCTCTGTTCTTGGCCCATCTCACTATTGTCTGCATATTTATTTTACTCTGCAAAATTCCCTGCAACCCACCTGATTGTTTTTCCAGTCTGAGATTTTTCTGTACGTTTGGTTTTTTTTTTCTTCTTCTTGCCAAAACTTCTCCGAGTCTTCATTTTCAGTATGATATCCCATTTCATTTCCAGTGGATTTTAGTGGCTGCACTCCAGCTAAACCACACTGAAATCTCTCCCTGCCACTGTGCACTGGCACTGGCATGGAAATGGCTCGGAATACATGACCACAGGCTGGTTTATGAGTGCCCAAAACCATCCTGATATCCCAGTGCTGTCTTTTGTCTCTGCAGAGGGCAAAACTGGGGTTCCTTTTGTGGACGCCAACATGCGGGAGCTGAGTGCCACGGGCTTCATGTCGAACAGAGGGCGGCAGAACGTCGCCAGCTTCCTCACCAAGGACCTGGGGCTGGACTGGAGGATGGGGGCAGAATGGTTCGAATACCTGCTGGTAAGACTGGGCCCTTTGTCTACCTGGAGTTTAATGACAGGCAGGAGGACGGCCCTGATTAATTAAGAAAGGATGCAGGTGATGATCAATAATTTTCAGGCTGACACAAGACCATTTATATGCTCTTTGCAGGGTTTGAACTTCCCAAAGCTCACATAAGTGAAGGGAATTTTGCCACAGTGGAGCTGCCATCACCCAAGATGTAGCTAGGAAGTTTGCAGTGAAAGTGTTGATCCTCTGTGTAGGGTTTTAGCTAAAGATCCGTCGCACTTGAGAAAACTTTCAAACATGAATTATGCTAACAGTGCTCTGATTTGCTCACCCCAGAGGCTGGGGAGGAGGGCAGCCCAGAAATAGAACACAAAAAGAAATGTGTGCTGGCACAGAGTGTCTGTGCATTGATGGCTGTGGACAGGGGAGCCATCTAGTCAAGCACAGGCAAGTAGGGACAATAGCTGGATCAGCTTCCAGGGAGCTCCACCCTGGCTGGAGGCATCCTTCTTCGTTCTGGGGTGTTACAGGCCTCCCTGCCAACTGGAGCACCAATTGCTCTCTCATATATCAATCAGCAGCTGTGTGAGCTCAGTTAAATAGCTGGGTCACTTCTCCGACCTCAGTCCCCATGGATTCTCATGGCACGGACTGAAAAAGGCCAAATACTCACATCAGCCTCACATTAAAGGTCTTATCTGTGGGATACAGGAGGCTAATGGCAATCAGGAAATTTTCCACTCACTCAGGAGTGCTGGAGGGACAGAGAAAGCCCAGTTGCCTTGCTATTATCTGCAATTAAAAGAGACTTTTTTTGTGAATGTAATTTTTTTTTAAACTTCCTTGGCGTTGGGCTCTGACGTGGCTTTGGCTGCAGGAGGAAACTCTGGGTGCTGTCCCACACCAGTGCTGTGAGCAGCAGTGGGCTTGCACAAGGACACGGTGCAGGACTTCAGGATCCTCCAGAAAGGGGTTTTGGTGGCTCCATGCAGTGATGCTTTTCCAGATAAGAGCAAGAGCCTTCCACACAAGTGTGTCCTATTCCACAAGTGAGGAAGACCTTCCGGGTCTCACACTAGAAAGATGCTCCCTGTGTTATCTACATTGATTCCTAAGGACATGAATGCTACCAGCCTTGCTGGAAGCAGGATTTGGCACTCGGCACTGGCCCTTTCACCTCAGGGAGCCCCAGGTGCTGATGGGCACCGTACGCTGGTGTGGCACAGGCTGATCCTTGTGCCCTTCTGTCCCATTCTTTCAGCTTGTGTCACACAGCTCTGTTACTGTGGCCTGGTGGCATCCCCAGAGCAGCACACTGGAGACATCAGCTTGGTGGGGAAGACATGGCTGTAGAAGAGTAGAGGCCAGTACAGAACTGAAACTGTCTCACTTGCCTCTCAAAAAAGGAAAGCAATGCCTATTTCATCTCCAGTACTGCCAGCAAAGGCCCCCCAAATGTGTGTGTGTGCCATCCACACCAGACAGGCAGGGAAACTGAGGCACGAGCTCTCTGCAACCTGCTGGAGCCAGGGGAAAGGCCAGAGACCACTGGTGTCCTGAACTGAGCATATCTCAGCTCTGACTTCATCGATTTCATTCGCAGGGTCAGGCCCCAAGGAAAGGCAGAGAAACAAACAGAAGAGAATGCCAGGAAGGGGCAAGGCAGAGGGGGAAATGAGCCTGCCTCCTCCAGGCCCCCTTGGATTTGCCCTCGCCTCCCACACACGCCTTCCTGCATGTTAATCACACAATCAGGCCTCCGATGGCATCTTCCTTCCCTCCTTATCTCACCAGCTGGAGGAAGCGAGCTGGGAAGGGGAAGCCTGGTGCTCAGGGAGCAGAGCTGGCTGCTGCTCACCCTGACCCCAGCACTTGCTGGCTCTGCAGAGAAAGGGCAGCTTGATGGAGCCCGTTCCCTGAGCCTTCTGCCATCCTGGTGCATCGAGCTCCTCACTCCAAGGAGTGGCTGAGATCTCAGAAACATCTCTCTGTGGGCTGGTTGCTGCTGTGGCTGTAGTAAAATGAGAGGAGAACAGCACTGAACCAGCTCTTTCTGCCACAGCTGCTGCTTTTGCAGCACGGACACCCCTAGGAATGCTCAGAGATCCCACACCCTCCTTGCTATCACTTCCACTCCCCTCCTGAGCTGGGTCTGAATTGTCCTACAACTGGAAAACTTTTGATGTTGAATGTAAGCCACCCTGCCCAGCTGAAGAGCACTCAGATGGGATCATGTTCTGCTCTCATTTGTGCCTGTTCCAAAAGCCCTGCTCCATTTTATATAAGCATCCTTGAGAGCCTTTTATTTGTTTAGATGAGGAATAACTTGACAATGGGAGAAAACTGCAGTGTTTGTATTGTTTGCATCTCCATATACACTGTGTGGTTTGTCTGTCCAGTCTGAGTTAGACTTCTCTCCAAACTGCCTAGAAGGATCTGCAGAAATGATTTTGTCAGTCTGTGGTGTCTGGGTAACTGGTCAGGAAGGATTTTCTCTCACATTTGAACACTTCTCTTTGGAATATGAGCATTCAAATGCTAGGGCTACTTGTGAAGTCTGCCAGATGATGGCAGAAATAAAAGAGTTTTCCTTTGAAAAGAAGGAAACTGAGAAAGAGACTTTGATTGGGCTTTTATCTGTCTCACTGAAAAGTCCTCTGAGAAGTGAAGTAGCCTGGGAAGCCGATCCCAGCTGTAAAAAGCAGCTGTGGAAGTCCTTTTCTGAGCCAGCTGCCTGTACCTACAGTGGAGAGCTCTGACCATCCCAGTCTGGCTGGAGTGAATCCCATTCGAGGAATTTTCCCCTTGAGCTAAAGGATGGCTGAGGAGATTCACCAAGGGCCAGCACAGCTCTTCTGACTGTTTTCTCCCTCTGTTCTCAAGGTGGATTACGACGTTTGTAGCAATTACGGCAACTGGTTATACAGCGCTGGCATTGGCAACGACCCACGGGACAACAGGAAGTTTAACATGATCAAACAAGGCCTGGATTACGATGGCAATGTAAGTCTCGTTTGGCTGCTTTACAAGGATGAGTGAGTGAAGGACACGTGGGGTTTTCAGGGAGCAGAGGAGATCAATGTGCTGTGTGGATAGAAAACTAATGCTTGTGTGTCCTGGCCAACAGTCGGGCAGGTTCCTGTACTGGAAGATGTGATTTTAACAACCTGCTGCTGTCCCCAGGGAGGCTGGAGCTCCCCACGCCCTCCCTGCTCGGTGTGTTCAGTGTTTCATCACCATTTCTTCCGAGTCACAGCCACATCTCATCAGGACCTCACACAGATGCTTCCCTGAGCACAGAGCAGCTTCTTGGAGAACTCGGGAGTTACCTGAGAGACAGAACTGCTCCTTGAGAGGTGCTGAAGAGTAGATTAAACCTGTGACTCCTCTGACTATCCTCTCTTAAATGGTGGGAGCAGAAAAATTGCCCTTCCCATGTGCTTAGCCGGTGTTTGCACACTGGATTACCTTTTTCCACACTATTCCTTAGCTTCATGTCAGGCTGTGCTGTTGCCTTTTGGCACTGTAGCTGGCAGGATTTAACAAGAAATCAGAAATTAGTCCTAGTAGAGGACACAGCAGTAGAGTTAATAGGAGAGACTCAGGAACACAAGAGTGTGCAGCTGAGCTAGTCCTCCTAATTTCCTTCAGTCACTGGAAACTTCTTGGGAGTGACTTCATTTCAGGATGTCCTAAACAGGACAGGTTAACAGTGCTGAAAATTCCCCTCTGCCTCCCTCCTCTGCTTGCAGAGTGAGCCTGGGAGAAGAACTCCAGCATCCAGGTCTCTCTTTAGGCACTAATTCTGGGTAGAGGGTTTAGCAGGAGGAGCTAAGGCTTGTCAGAGATAACTGATGCTGTACCAGCTTCTCCTCTCTTTCCCACTGAGAAAGAGCCTTGCTGGGAAGCACTTACACATTGTCACTGAACGGATCCTGTCCCACTGGTTCTGTTTGCAGGGGGATTACGTCCGGCTGTGGGTGCCAGAACTGCAGGGCATAAAGGGAGCAGCCATCCACACCCCCTGGGCACTGAGCAGTGCTGCTCTCTCCCAGGCAGGAGTAACTCTAGGCGAGACCTACCCACGGCCAGTTGTGACAGCCCCAGAGTGGAGCCGACACATCCACCAGAGGCCTGTGAGTACTGGGAAGGGTGGGACGGGGTGGGAGGGCTCCAGGGGGCTGCTCTGCATCAGTCTCTGTGAGTTCTGCTCTTCTTTCTCAGGTGTAAAGGGAGAAAAGTTGTTTTCATGCAAGCTCCCATTACGTCACAGCAGGGACTGTGCAGCCGGGGTTATTTAGCTCTGTCTGTCCTACCCGCTGTGGTGAAGGAGGTGAATTTCAGCTGCTTCTCTCTCCCTTGTGTAGTCAGCAGGGCTCAGCCAGAGCATGTCCTTCAGAGCATCTTTCCCTGCCCTGGCAGCCCCACCAGATGGATGGGGTTTCTCCAAGGCCTCCACTGGCCTGACCACTCCCCAGTGCAGACGGACAGAAGGGAGCCATCCCCCTGCCCCCTCTTGTCAAGAGGTGGAAGTAAAAGCAACCAATTTCCTGCTTGAGTGCATCCGAACTGGAGTCAGCAAGAGCTGTAAATATGGGGACTGCTCCTCGCACTTTGCTTTTTGGGTGTATCCCCCCTTTAGAATGGGGGCAGAGTGAGATGTTGATCCTGCAACATGTCAAGGCTTTTATCTGCTGCCTGGGCTGCTGCTCTTGGAGGGGGTGGGTATGGAAGGAAATGGATATAACCAAGGGTTGTGTATTACAAGGAGAGTTCAGCATTTTGCCTTTCCCCCATGCATCCTCCCTGCCTCCTCCTGAGTGAGGATACATTGTGGAGGCTCAGATTTACGTGCTGTACTAAGTCAGTGAAGAATGAAGCATGTCCCCATTTCAGGATTTAATCCCAAGGTGCAGTACCAAATTTTTAGGCCAGATTCCTTTGCCATGAGTGGAAAGTTTTGTGGAAGCAAAGCCTTCTGCTTCATCCATGCTGTTGGAGGGTCTGGATTAGTGACCTTCTGGGATCAGAGAAAGGACTTTGTGAAGGAGTCCCTTGGTGAGACACTGGTTTGAGGCAGTGATGAAACTTGAAGCCAACAATCTTCTCCATTAGGCAAAAGTTTAATTTTGATCAACTTTCCCAGCTCACCTTACCAGAAACCCTGGTTTCCTAAATCCCAGCCTAGAGCAGTGCCTGCCAGGCCTTCCTGCCTTTTTTATGAACTTGGGAGGCAGAAGTTCCACCTGCACGTTCTTCCTGCATGTCAGCACTGCTTTGTGGCCAGATTCACTCTGCAGCATCAGTAAATATCTCGCTGTTCCTCTGTCATTTGTCACAGGGAGGAGGTCCCCATCCCAGGGGCAGGAGGGGACCTGCACACACGCCAGCACAGCACAAGGACAGAGGGATAGATTTTTACTTCTCTCGCAAGAAGGATGCTTGCTGAAGGCTGAAGGAGTGCTCAGCAGGAGGTTTTGCTGCTGAGGGTGCCTGGATAATGGTTAATCACCTTGAACAAGCCAAAGATAGAGGACTGGCATGGTAAAGTAACTTTGGATCTGCCTGTCTGGTGTTCCCAGGCACACTCGCTGGATGTGGGTATTTGGAGGTTGTGTGTTAGCACCTCTCCTTACAGTCTGGAGCCAATGGTTTATCTGGCAGGTGTTCAGTCAGAATTTAAACTTTTTAGGCTAATTTTTCGTGTTTTAAAGTTTTAAAGCCACCGATTGTTGTGCAATTAAAAGTTTTGCTACTGGAATATTTTATCTTCCTCATTTCCACAGAGCTCCATAGATAGAGACTGCAGAGGATGTTCTTTTACTGTGTCTCCTGCAGTACTTTGGAGAAACAGCGTGTTCCTCCTGAACACTTCCTTGGAGTCCTTGCAGTTGGTTTTGGTACCAGCCTGGAAGCTGAAAAATGTTCCATTCACAGCCAAGAATTGTGTTTTGTACTCAGCATCAAAACCAGTTTGAAATGGATCCCTAACCATTTTTAGGATTTTATTTTTATGCAGAATGCTGTACTTGCTGGAAGAGTTTGGGAATCTGGAGATGGCCATATCTGTGCTGTCATGGAGCTTTGTCATCTGAGGGGAGCTCAGATCTGAACACTTTGACCACCAAAGATGGGACATGGCTCTGGATTTATTTCTAAGAGAGATCCACTGGGCCTGTTTTGTAAAGAATAACTGTAATACTGTAAAATCTCTGAACGCTCTGGGTTGATGGGCTCAGGTCTGGATGAGAAATGAACTGATGTTGAACACAAGAGCAAGTTGTTCAGCCAAAAGCAGACAAACCGGGTGATTTTGAACACACGCCCTGTCAGGGCCACATTAATAATTCCCCTTTTTGTTGTAGTAGGGGGCTGGGCAGGAATGTAGCCATCAGGGGGTGATTTGGGGGAAAATAGAGTGAAACAGCTTTAGTGACAGCACTGCTCTGTCTGGCATAAGTGTCTCCTGACACACAGCACAGATCTCTGTCCAGGCCACTCCAGAGGGCAGGGCACTACATTTGGACAAAGCCCAGCAGGGGCATCACAGAATCAATTAGGTTGGAAAAGTCCTCTGAGATCATCGAGTCCAACCTGTGACCCAACACCACCTTGCCAACTGACTGTGGCACTGAGTGCCACATCCAGTCTTTCCTTAAACACCTCCAGGGATGGTGACTCCACCACCTCTCTGGGGAAGCCCATTCCAATGTCATCACCCTTTCCGTGAAGAAATTCTTCCTGGTGTCCAACCTAAACTTCCCCGGCATAGTTTAAGACTCTGTCATCTTGTCCTACCATTTATTGCTTGGGAGAAGAGGCCGATGTGCACCTGGCTACACCCTCCTGTCAGGAGGGAATGTTAGAGAGTGATAATGTGTCCCCTGGGCTTCCTTTTCTCCAGACTGAACACCCCCAGCTCCCTCGGCCGCTCCTCACAGGACGAGTGCTCCAGACCCTTCCCCAGCTCCCTTCCCTTCTCTGGACCCGCTCCAACCCCTCAATGCCCTTCCTGACTCGAGCTCAGAACCGGACACAGCACTCGAGGTGCCGAGCACAGGGGAAGCATCCCTTCCCTGGTCCCGCTGGCCGCACTCTCCCCATGCAAACCCGGTCCGGCCCCGCACGCTGAGGGAGGGAGNGGCGGGGGCGGTGGAGAGGCGGGGCGAGCCGGGAAGCGAAAGTGCCGGGAAGGGGAAGTTCGGAGCGCAGCACGGTCATGGCCACGGCCCCGTCGGACCCCGTTCCCAGCCCCAGCCCCAGCCCCGTGCCGCCGCTGGACCTGCACGCCGTGCCCATGGTAGCGCTGAACTACGGCGTCCGCCGCCGCCTCGGGCTCTACCTCAACCCGCGGGCGGCCGCGGCCGCGGACTGGACGGCGCTGGCG